>CM060955.1:470000-620000 GCA_030765055.1 Mantis religiosa | reverse complement strand
TTCCTTGTTCTTATGTTTTATTAAACATTTCAAACACAGTTCGTAAGAGATGCTAAATGAAAAGGGAAAATGATGCTCAAGTGAGTCAATGTGTAGTGTCTAACGCCCGCTTTTACTACATATGGCACCGCAGGCGGTGACACTGGTGATACATGAGATGAAGATGGAGCACCGGTGGAATGAGATGGCGGGGGAAACCGGAGATCCTGGAGAAAACCCGCCCCAGCGCCGTGTTGTCCACCACAAATCTCACTTTGCGGTCGCCTGGGATCAAACCCGGGCCACCTTGGTGAGAGCCAAGCGGTCTAACCACTGAGCCACGGCGCGTCCACTCAAGTGAGCCAAGGGTGCATATAATTTAACTCTAAATTCATCTATCAGGATAACAGAAAATTCCGGAAAAGTACATAATCAAAGTAACCCACCATTATGGATATTCAAATTGGGAGCCACTTGAATGTAAAGCAGACACACTAACCCCACACTACAGAGGTTTCAGGATATTCCCTACATAATACCCCATTCAAGTGTATACATAACGTTAAGTCTTATGGGTTAAGGTCACTGAAGCTCCATGTTCAATCCATCTTGGAAAGATTTCCAAAAATTGGCATGTATAAAGTGAAAGGCATTGTTGCACAAACCATATAGCATATTAAACTGCTAGGGCACATTATGTTCCTTTCCCCTTTTAGTGGTTAAGTTAGTATGTATGGACCAAGCAGTGTTGCAAATGCATTGTTGAGTTGGCGTGGCGCGGGTAACGATATCAAAAAGTCGGGCAGTGCACTGCGGAGATAAAAGCTTGCCAAAACAGATGGGGAAGGAGACGGATCTCTCAAGAGTTCATCTTTATTCTAGCAATCTTGATTGAGAACATTCCGGATAGTGAGTAATCTATAAAAAGGGAGCAGCCTCCCACCAGAGCAGTCAGTCAGCTTTTAACTGAACTCCCGTGCATGAACAGTTGTGTGAGCTGTGTTTGTGGTCTATGACCTTGCAAGTTGTATTGTGTAAGTGACATAATTCTGGACTGTCAGATTGATTTCTACCGAAATAAAGAGCAATTTTTGGTGTTTGTAACCTGGACTTTTAATTCTATGAACCCACAACATCACAATACACTGATGTGGTGTCCATATATGTAACTTTATAATGCAAAGTAGTCTTCCTCATGATCCAAGTAAACAAGAAAGAAATCAATTTGATTTTGATCATGTGGTGGAAAATAGGCTGAAATAATTTCTATACCCTTAAGAGCTGGTATTAGTACAATGTACTGTCACGAAGAGTGTGACACTTGAATTACATGGGTCACTTATGAGTAGCCCATTGTTCACATGTTGTTTAGGGTAGGTCATTTTCAGTAGACAGTACTAAACCTGTTTCGTATGTAGAATGTGTCAAATATCCAGTACAATAGCTGCTGACATGATATGTGGTTTGAATTTGTAAGTTATTGCCAAAAAAAGATCTAAACAAAGAATACAGCAATATAATATAATTAGACATAGACTTTACTGAGGTCCAGCTACTTTAAAGACAGACTATACTAGAATTAATGTACCTCAAGACAAAGATCAAAGTTTAGCTTAGTACATGAAACATGCATGTTTGTATTCTGGCCAACAGATGTCCCTGACCTAAGCTCCATGTCCGGTCATCATACACACTACTTGAATCTGCAGATGTAATAGCAACACTTCCTTACCCAAATACTGTAAAGTGAAGGCTTTTTGTAGGTAGTACTAAACAAGCAACAGCTAAACTTGAAACTGCATTCTCAGTGCAGTTTGCATTAGGGCATAAGCTCTACTTAATTATATTGTTGGATTACATTATTAGTATTTACTTCATATATAAAACAATGTAAGCCTTGTGGTGTCTAGAACACATTTTAACATCCAGTTACATATTTATCTAACTCAACAGTTCAAAGTTATATAACTGCACATAACAAGTTACTCTAATTATGACATGCAGGTACAATAATATCTAGTATCAAATATGTTTATAGCTGGGTTATCTGTTGTCTTTGACTACTTGACTTGATTTGTCATTCATTTTACTTTTTAAGTGTACCAGATTGTAATATTCTACAATAGCACAGAATATATTGGGATGATTATTACCAAACGTTTCTCTAACTACAATAGACTTCTAGATAACGTACCTTAGTATTATCACAAACTGATGATATTTCTGTTTCCAACTGCCAAGGTTCTTCTTTAATTTCTATTTTATTACACATTTCTTGATTACTATTGTATTTCTTATCCATCATTTCAGGATTCTCTGGAAGAAATTCTCCCTCACCCTGTTCAACTTCATTGGCTTTATCCATCTCGCAGTTGTTGCTCCATGTAGCTGTTTCAGTCTTTATCTGTTTTACAAGTTCTTTGATAAAAGGAGTCTCTGATTTAATTTCTGTTTTCACTGTCATGTCACAATCAGTATCCAGAAGTACAGTATCAATACTTGTCTTCATAGAAACAACCTTCTGAAAGAACTCTCTCTCATTCTGTGAGGTTATGTCATCTGTGAGAAGATCCTCTTTTTTGATTTCTATTTTCTCATCCATTTCAAATAGCTGTTGAATCAAATGTAGAAGTTATTTTCAGAAACAAATTTGTGAAGAAAGAAACATATATATTGAGGCGATTCATTATCACGATAGCGCAGCTGATGCACACAAAAGAACTTGCTGGAACAGATAAAGATAGTGTGGCTGGTACACACAAAGGGCAGATAGTTTAACACGGAGATAAAAGGCTTGCTGCAAGAGATAAATTTAGATAGCTCGAAGATTCTAGTATCTTGTTGTTCATTCTAGAAATACGAAAAGAGGTATATATAAGAAATTGCAACATGCCAGAGTAGTAGTCATAATCAAAGTTGTAAACAGAGTTGTAACGAGAGCTGTAATTGAAACTGGTGTGTTGTGAAAGTGAGCTGTTTGTTGTGGTCATCGACCTTGGTAGATTGTAATTGTGTATGTGACGTAATTCTGCTACTGTAAGAATTGGACAGAGTGTATTTCTACGGAAATAAAGAACATTTTGAATTTCTGCAACATAGACTTTTAGTTTTATGAACCCACAAAGTCGCAATATATATACCACAAAATATGTATAGATTTAACTATAACATTCTGTGAGTCATCAGTGAACTGTTCAAACTACACTACACACAAATGCTCTCTTATTGTACAAATAACTTCTTGGAAAGTTGAACCACACTTAAGAAACTCAAAGACATGTCCAGCTCAAACTATAGATACTTGTCAGTTTATGGCAATGTTATCAACACTACTCCAGCTAGCTTACTGAGATACTGCAACAACATTAAACCTAATATGCTTCAAATGTTGTGGTTATAGATTAAAGCAACCTAAGGCATTAGATATAACTAAAACAAACTGCTATGATAATAATTGACCTACATAATTATTACTCTTACTAGTTAATACATATATTCTCAGTTAAGCTTCTTTCCTGTTGTGGATAACTAAAGCATGACGAATGTAAGCAATCTGCACAGACTGGTAAATAGGTTAAAATTGTTCAAAAGGTATATTACAATTATGTATTAAAAATATATGTAAACATTCATTCTACCTTAAATCTTAAACAGCATAAGATACTCTAGAAAGTTTTAAACTTATTTAAATTATAAAGTCGACATGAATGTTTCAATGCCATGGCCGGAATTTGAACCATGGATCTACTGGTTTCCATCCAGTTGCTCCCACCCATTGAGCTACCATGGCCAACTTGCTGTCATGACATTAAATTCTCCATTTGACTCGTATATTTCCCGGTAAACCACTAGGGGCTCTCGTATTTGAGATACACCATTTGTGGCGACTTACTATTGTAAGTACTTGAGTCCCAGGCTTCATCATTTAACTCTTATTATTTAAGTTAATTGATGGAAATTTATCATTTCTTCACACTAGCCGTATACAAGCTAAGGTATTGGATCGATAGAGTCAATATTTACCGGGGAAATATATGAGTGAATTGGAGAATTTAATGTCATGACAGCAAACGGTTCATGGTAGCTCAATGGGTAAGAGCGAGTGGAGGGACACCAGGAGACCGTGGTTCAAATCCTGGCCATGGCACTGAATTTTTCATGTCGACTCTATCAATCCAATACCTTAGCTTGTATATGGCTAGTGTGAAGAAATGAATAATTTCCATCAATTAAATTTTAAATTTATTCCTATAACCTCATTCTCCATACAATACTGAAATACTGATTAATACTCCATTTCACATGTTATCTTTCAATACATTACATTGACCTACAGTAATGCATGTTCTGATATTAATGCTGGAACTGTTGGAGGTTTATAAATTCTAATTTTTAATACATAATGTAACAAAAGACCAATAAAGTTATCAGAAAACTAGTAGCAGAGAGCAACAGAAGTATATTAGACAAGATACTGCTACCAACGTGGTCAAAATTCATAATGCATAATAAAAGTTACTAATATTATCAGAGTAATTGTGTATAGAGTACAGTTTAACAGTTGAGAAACATACAATACAACCATGTTTGTGTCAGAATTATTGAATCTATTTAATTATTTGTTAAATATTTTAATGTGATGCAAGCCACATTGATAACAATGTCATTTGCATAACATGTTTTCCTTAAGAATAAATAAGTAAAGTTCTGCAGTGTTAAAAATTGACTCAGTAGTAATAAATTGAAATGCTGATGATGATATGATCTAACAATAGGCATGTAAACATGCGACACTGGTGAGACAAGAGGGCTCTTTTGTGTCTCTTTGCAGAGGATTCATTTAATGGAAAACATTAAAAGGGCTATAACACAGTCAGTTCCCAAAATGAACAATAAGAAATTTTCAGACAGTTGTTGGACGGAGGATTTAGAGATATCTTGAAGGAAGATGAGACCGCCTGCGGTGCCATATGTAGTATAAGCAGGCGTTAAACTCTACACATTTTATTTCAAGGAAGATGAGGAAGTTGAGAACATTTATCAGCACTCTATGATGGAGGAAGGTGGTAATATAATTTAAACTTATATCGACAAGCTAAACAAAAATTTAAAAATTTACTAGAAGAAACTCGTAGCAAATCCTGGCAACAGTTTATAGAAAATAATTTTACTAATAATATTTGGGGTGTACCGTATAAAATTATCATGGATAAACTCAAGTGACCGGAAGTAATGAATACTTTAATTAAGGAAGATGATATGCAAACAATAAATTGGAAAGACACTTCAAAATTATTGTCGAACACCCTAATACCTGATGATGTGTGTACCGATAATTTTTTTTTTTTTGATAATTTACATACTCCAACTTTAAGTAATATCGGACGATGAATGAAATTATGCTCAAATGAGTATGGGGTCCATAGAGCTTAGAGTTACCCGACATTCATCTATCAGGATAAGGGAAAACCCCGGAAACCCTAACCAAGATTTGAACTCAGGACCTCTTGAACGTGAGGCAGACACGCTATCATCTACGCTACTGAGGCAGGCACCGATAACCTTGACAACATAATCAGCAGAGTTGATGTCAAGGAGACCTATATAAATAACAATGTTATTATACCTTTTGATGAAATTGAGGTTATGTTGATATTATAAAGATTAAAAATGAAGAAGGCATGTGGACCAGATGCTATTCCGAATGAGGTTTTGCATGCTCTAAGTGAGAATTTAACACCGTATTCGACTAATCTATTTAATGATTGTCTATGGAGAGGGTAGTTTCCGGAAAACTGGAAAGAAGCCAGAGTAATTATTTTAAAAAAAGGAAAAGATAAAGACCCGAATAAACGCAAGTCCTATAGGCCTATCTGTTTTTGAATACCATTGGAAAAGTGTTTGAGCAATTGATAAATAAAAGAATTATGGAATATAGGTCCATGATTGGGATACATAAGGATCAATTTGGATTTAGGAAAGGGAAGACCACCAAAGATGCCATTTATAAAATACTAGCCACATTTTTTATAGTACCACTAATATATATTTAATCATCATATTTATTGATATCTCTGGCGCTTTTGATAATTAATGGTCGCCATTCTGGTTTGAGAGGCAAAGGCGTCAAAATTATCCCAGCACCTTATATAATAATTTATTGGATTATTGTAACACTGGAAAAGTGTACATTCAGGGTGTGAAAAAATGTATTTATAAAGATATAAGTAAAAGATGTTTTCAAGGTCAGTTCTTGGTCCGATGTTTTGGGATATAGTAATGGAAACTTTATTGGAACAAGTACAACAGAACCCAGTCATAAGGAGCATAGCTTATGCCAATGATGTGGAATTTTTGATTAATGGGAATTCGAGGTTTGAATTGGTAAAGAAAGCCAGAAATTTAGTCTACATATTAGAACAATGGTGTCTAAAATCCAAATTATATATTGCTTCACAAAAGTCGGGCTATATGTTATTAAAAGGAAATTTAAAAAGAGATCTATAATTAAGATAAATGGTGAAAATATTAAATGCAATTCAGAAGTTAAATATCTAGACCTTGTTCTAGATGAAAAATTAAATTTTAGAAAACATCTGGATTAAATAAAGAAATGTGAAAGCTTTATGCTAAAATTAACAAGAATAATACATTAAAAGTTTAAAATTACATTAAGAATCATAATTACCTAACATTATTCAATTTTTGCTTCGATAATTACTTATGGATTAGCGGTTTGGGCCCACAGTATGAATAATGTTTTAGAATGAGGAAATTGATTCAAGGCTCACAACAAAAAATTTTATTGAGGCACACAGGGGCTGTATGTACAATGCCAACAATGGCCTTGATAGTACCCACTGGAATATGGCTGATCGATTTCTTAATCAAATTAAGAGAGCCACGTTTTGGGTAAAAAGATATAATTTGGATAAAGTGGTTGGTTGGTTGCTTATCCTCATGGAGTTGGAGAATTTCCATTTACCTTCTGGCCTCCCAATAACGTGTGACTAGTTGTGCTGTCAGTTCTCCATCTGTTTTTGTCAGGGCACTACACTGGAGCAGATGATCTCAGTCCACAATGAGTTCGGGCCCCTACACAGTGTGCAGGTCGGGGATTCAAAAATATTAATCCTATGTAGATGAGCGGCCAGACAGTCGTGGCCAGTAATCAGTTGGAAGATGGCAACAGCACTGCTTCTTGGGTAGTCTAGGAAGGGATTTTTACTTCCTTGTAGAATTTTCCATTGCTTGTTGGTACTTCTTTCTTTGCATTCTTCTTTCCAGAATAAGTTGATTCTATTGTTTATATGTAGTTTTGATGTGTGGAATGAGGTTTTTTGTTGGCAGCTTTGTTTTATTTCTGTTCCTTTTTTGCCAAGGAATCTGCTTTTTCATTGCCTGTAATTTCATAGTGGGATGGAATCTACTGGAAGTGTATTTCTTTTTTTTTAGACCGTGTAGTATTCGTGTTATACAATATGGCGGTGAGTGGAGTTTTAACGAGGCGTATGCACCAGAAAATAAGCGATAATAGTGGAAATAATTCTGGCAATTCCGGTATAGAGTGCAACATTTTAAGTACAAACAACAGTGTAAATGGTAAGAGTAAAGGTAAAGTGATGGATGGCAATGAAGTCGAAAAAAAGCAGAAAATTTTGCCCACGCTTGTAAGCGAAAGGCGGGAAACCGGCGATTGCGAAATTATAGCGTCACTCCACACAATAGTGGACATTCAAAATAAAGACTAGAAACGCGCTCAAGAGGAAATAAGAGCAATGAAGAAAGAAAACGATACTCTAAAGATATAGATGGCTCAACACAGCGTAGAACTAGATCAAGCAATAACCCAGCTTAAGAAAAAATGGAGATATCCAACATTCAAACGTTGCGTGGACTCAAGTCTGTACAAACAAACGGTAGACATGTGCGAAGACATTCTGAACCAAATAAGAATAAGTTTCAGGAAAAACAGTGCGGGGTACAGATATCAAATAGATTTGAAGCCCTTCATAATTGTAACGAGAGGAACATTGAATTAACAGGATTGCAAGACGGGAAGTGCGATGCGGACCGTGGTTCGCAACAACCTAAACGATATGCAAAAGGCCACATAAATCCTTGGAAAAGGAATGAAATTGAAATTAGAAACAAATTTGCAAGTCTATCTCCAATTAATCAGGAAAGGTCAGTGGCAGAGAACGGGAAGAAAGTGATAAGTGAAAGCTCGAATTTTAAAGCCAAATTAAACAAACACAAGGTGTTAATCCTTGCTGATAGTCACGGGAAACAAATCAGCAGTACTCTAACAGCAACTCACCCAGAGTTCTTGGTTGAGGGTTTTGTGAGATCTGGTGCTCCAATAAAGGAAGTAATGAAAAACTACGAAACAATGTGTGAAAACCTAACCTTAAAGGACCACGTAATCATTATAGGAGGAGCTAACGATATTGCTAGTAATAATGTAGTGAATGTAAAGAAAATATTGTTAAAGTGTGTACAGAATCTCAACCATACCAATGTTATACAGTCCGGCCGCTCTATCTCCGGCTCTGACAGTTCTCGAGAGGGGGAAGCGCGTTGTTGCCAGTTCTTTAGCGGGAATTTCAAGCAGAGGAACATCTGCATTTTAAATATTTCACGCATTTGCAAATCGTAACTTCGTAAATGTACGTGGACAATGTGTATATACATGATCCCAGAATAGTTGTATATGGAAACAATATACCATTTACTGGAAAAGAAAAAACAAAAAGCTACTTCGCACGAGTGGGAAATTCCTTTCTCACATAATATTTATATACATGTCGCCTTATAGCATCCTTTTGAAAAGCATCAAATGAAGCTTTAAGGCTGCCTCGTCTTTGCTTCCCGGTGTACGCAGAACTGCAGACGGCGAACTTAAATCAGCTGGCACTTTTCCTTGGTCACATTCTTCCCACCTTCAAGGCGTCACAAACTCTGTCCAGCACCTTGGTAACAGGTAGTAGAGGTCCACCATTGTCCCGCTCCTTCTCGAAGTACTCACGTAGCCTGAATATAAATTCACGGCTTTGGCTCTTATAAGAGCCGATGTTTTTCTTGAATTCTGACGAACCACTAGCCATATTACTATAATAGCGATAATAATAAGACTTACAGACGCCACAAATCGGAATTCACGCACACAAAAAATAAAACAAACCACCAGCGCGGGATCCAAAAGCAACTGAAAGCCACGTGGTCCA
Source organism: Mantis religiosa (assembly GCA_030765055.1). Classification (NCBI taxonomy): domain Eukaryota; kingdom Metazoa; phylum Arthropoda; class Insecta; order Mantodea; family Mantidae; genus Mantis; species Mantis religiosa. The sequence continues at coordinate 610,794 of CM060955.1, read as the reverse complement.
CACAAAATTGCAGCGGCAACACGGTGCTGGATTTGCAAGCCACGCCTAGCAGCGACAACGCCGATTGGCGTTAGCAGACAGTTTTAACTTCCTGACCACGACACCGGATGTACAGACTCTCAGTACCACCAACAGAAGCAGTTGGTGTGCGTGAAAGTTGTGAACGAAATATTCGAATAGAGTGATGTTGTAAAGAATATCTTGCATGATAATGAAATTACAAGTTGGATTTCAATGTTTTGAAGCTAATAGAGCCGTATACTCTCATTATAAAGATAATTCTGACCATATGTTTTCAATTACTCATTATTATATGTTGGTACTATTAATCTTCCCCCTCCACCTCCTGCAGCCACTAAATGTCAGAGCCGGAGATAGAACGGCCGGACTGTAGTGGTAAATATTCCAAAGAGATTTGACTTAGAGGAAAATTTGTGTGTAAACAAAGCAGTGAACCAGTGGAATGAATCCATTAGGAAGATTGTGGGTACTTTTAAACATGTGAATCTAGTAGATATCAGTGACTTTGACCGTGATTTACATACACGCCATGGCTTGCATTTGAACTAGAAAGGAAAGGAGGATCTAGTCAACAGAATAGTAAATGCTATGAAGGGGAAAGCCAGTATTCAAGTTATTCCGTTACCATATGGAAGAAAGGATGAAAGTGTGGACCAAACAGAGGAAAAGCAGTGACAAACACACAACCAGATGATTCTGCTGAAACTTTAACTAAAGCTAGTTTTTTAGGTTAAGCATGAACACAGTATTTGAGGGAAACAAACAAATGAGTAAGGTGAAATTAATTGAGGGCAAAATATGTAATGCTGATGGATTCAAAATTGGTTATATCAATGTTCAGGGTACGGGTAAAAAAGAGTTAATTATTAATGAATTTGCTAAGGAAAACATGTATGATGTTATCTGTCGATGTGAACATTGGTGTCAAAACAATGAAGTTTCATTTAAGGTATTAGAAGATTACCACTAGCTAATAATTATTGTAGAGAAAAGCATATTCATGGGGGGGGGGGGTTGCAATTTATATAAAATAAAACCTGGCAAGCTACTGTAAAAGGCTAGATTTGGGGTCTTTTTGTCAAGAAATTGACTTTGAAGCCACAGGGATAACTTTACAGGAAATTAAAGTGCTAATAATAGTCTTATACAGGTCACCAATGGGAAATCCTGCTATGTTTTTTTTAGAAAAGCTTGAGGACCTATTGACTCAATATACAGGTCCTACATGGAAACACTTTAATATAATTATAGGTGGGGAACTAAATTCCCATTTTGATGTTACTGAAGACAAGCAATCTGTTATTGAATTTTTAAATATACTTAGACAATTTAATTTTAAATATACAAATCAAAAACCCACAAGAGCAACAGCATGTTTAGATAATATTTTCACAAACATTAACGAGACTTTTCCAAACTGTGATACTACAGATTTCCCTTTCTCTGATCATGATGCAGTTTGGTTGAATATAAATAATTTAAAATCAAAATTCTATTTGCCAAAGAGGACAATCACTGTATTTTCTAGGCCAGTAACCACTGAGAAAATATCATACTTTATAAACATGCTATGGAACATAAAGTGGAATGATCTACTGTACTATACTCACGTGAAAAATTCATTAACTGCAAATGAACTTTTTGAAAGATTCTTTACCATATTCAAAAATACATTCGATAATTGTGTTCCCCAATGGGCTTACACTATCAATACATTGGCTAAAAGAAACTATGCCCGTGCAAAGCATAATAATGTATGGTAATCTCTACAATTAGCAAATATGAAACATAAAGTCTTGATGTATTTGGATTTATACAGAAGTGAAAAATCAGCTAGGGCCAAACTTTCGTATACTGAAATTAGGAAAGAAAATAAACAAATGATAAATGAAGCTAAAAACTGCATAATATAAGCAGTATTGAATCTGCCTCTAACAAATACAAGATGGCTTGGAGTGAGTGAGTGAGTGTGGTGTTTTAGGGCCCGTCGACAACAAGGTCATTTGGGCCCTAAGTCAAAACCTAAAAGCTATAAAAATTTAGCTAAAAAGGTAAAATATAAAACAAACACTCAACTGTTAAAAGAACATTAAAAAAACGATCTAAGGCTAATAATTTAAAAACTCTAAAAGCAGTAAATATAAAATACAAGTCAAACTTGTTTATTAAAACCAATTTTAAAAACAAACCGCAGTGCCTTATCCACGGCCACTAAATCGTCACCTAAAACACCGTGCAAGTTAGGCTCCAAGCACAAAGACTGGCGAACGCTGGCGTACTGCGGGCAATCCAACAATACATGCCGCACAGTGAGGCGTACTGCACATGGAGCACACACAGGGGCCAGTTCCCTTCTTAACAAATGGCCATGAGTGGCTCGTGTGTGCCCAATTCTCAGCCGGGTGAGTATCACCTCGGCTCGCCGGTTATCCCTGCAGAAATTTAGCCAGGGTCGTACGCTCTCCTTTATTGCCCGGAGTTGTGTGCCTTGTAAAGCTGTCCAGGATTGCTGCCAAGCAGATAGTAGGTGGCGACGGAAAAAACGTTGCACATCCTGGTATGGCACGGTAGTTGTTAAACTCCGGGGCAAACGGCAAGCGAGCTTTGCAGTCGCGTAGGCCTCCTCGTTCCCGGAAATCCCCACATGGCCTGGGGTCCAAGTAAAAACAAAATTGTACCCGAGCCTGAGCATTTGCGAGAGTGAGTGAGTGAGTATGTGGGGTTTAAGGGCCCGTCGACAGCAAGGTCATTTGGGCCCGAAGTCAATAATAAAACCTAAAACCTACACAAATTTAGCTAAAAACGTACAATAAAATAAAACACTCAACCATTAAAAGCACATAAAACCATCTAAAAACTAATAATTTAAAATCTCTAAAATTAATATATATAAAATACAAGTTAGACTTGTTTATTAAAACCTATTTCTAAAACAAACCGCAGTGCCTTATCCACGGCCACTGGGTCGTCACCTAAAACACCGGGCAAGTTAGCTCCCAAGCCCAAAGACTGGCGAACGCTGGCGTACTGAGGGCAATCGATTAATATGTGCCGCACAGTGAGGCGTACTGAACACGGAGCACACACAGGGGCCGGTTCCCCTCTTAATAAATGGCCATGAGTGGCTCGTGTGTGCCCAATTCTCAGCCGGGTGAGTATCACCTCGGCCCGCCGGTTATCCCTGCAGGAAGTTAGCCAGGGTTGTACGCTCTCTTTAATTGCCCGGAGTTGTGTGCCTTCCAAAGCTGTCCAGGAGTGCTGCCAAGCAGTGAGGAGTTGGCAACGAAAAAAACGTTGCACATCCTGGTATGGCACAGTAGTTGTTAAACTCCGGGGCAAACGGCAAGCGGACTTTGCAGCTGCATCCGCCTCCTCGTTTCCGGAAATCCCCACATGGCCCGGGGTCCAAGTAAAAACAAAATTGTACCCGCGCCTGAGCATTTGCGAGATCTGGGCCTGTATTTTTAAAACGAGAGTGTGAGCGGCAGTGTGCTGTTGCAAGGCCTGAAGAGCACTCAGAGAATCAGTGCAGACAATAAAAGAGCCAGGAGCTAACTTGCAAATAAAAAGGAGCAAATAGAAGATGGCATACAGTTCTGCGGAAAAAACTGAAGTGGAGTCCAGAAGGCGAAATTTATGAGCCTCACCGTTAATAAAGAATGCGCAACCCGTAGCGCTACCTAACTGGGAACCGTCCGTAAAGACCGGAACATAGTTAGGGTAACGGCCCAATAGTTCGGCAAAAAGTTGTTGGAACACCGAATGTGGAGTAGCGAGTCTAGAGTTGCTTGAAAGAGCGAGATCGAACACCGCACGATCGAGCTGCCATGCAGGATAAGGGCAGATGGACGACCTCTCCACGCGAGGCATTCGGAGGCCATGGGAATGTAGGAGATCCCGAAATCTTATTCCCATGGGGCGTGTCCGAGAACCAGGGCGCATATAACGGTGGACTAAATCTGGACACAGAACTGGTTTAAAACAAGGATGATTGGGATAACTAGCCAACTTCGAGACGTACGAGCAGAGTAACAGCGAGCGACGAATATGGAGTGCAGGTTCGCCTGAGTCTGCATACAGGCAGTCGACTCGACTGGTGCGGAAAGCTCCTGTGGCAAGGCGGATGCCAGTGTGATGCACGGTGTCTAAAAGGCGAAGTTTAGAGGCGGTCGCTGCGCCATAAACAAAACTGCCATAGTCCAGCTTGGACCGAACCAGAGAGAGGTACAGCCTCAACATTACCGTGCGATCGCCCCCCCCCCAAGATGCTCCAGATAATACCTTCAGCACCCGAAGAGAACGATCGCAAGAGGCTCGAAGGTGACGAATGTGGTGCTCCCAATTTAGTTGTCGGTCCAAGTAGAGGCCCAAGAACTTCAGGTGTGAGACAAATGGCAGGGGTGTGCCGTTCAAATGAAGATCAGGAGGCGGGTGAATACCTCGTAGGCGGTGAAAGTGGATACACTGCGTTTTCGCAGCTGAAAAACGGAAGCCGGTTTGAAGCGCCCAAGCTGCTAGCTGGCTAATGGTCAGCTGCAGTTGGCGCTCAATGTGATCTATGTTGGCAGACCTATAATAGACTGCGAAGTCGTCAACATAGAGGGATGATGGAATTCCACTTCGAACGGCACTAGTGATGCCGTTAATCGCTACGGCAAAAAGGGTGACGCTCAAAATCGACCCTTGAGGTACACCGTTCTCCTGTATCCGTTCCTGGGATATCGTTTTACCTATGCGCACACGAAAATGGCGAAGTTTTAAAAAATTACATAAAAACTCGGGTAGATGACCACGCATGCCGTAACCATGTAGGTTACGGAGTATGCCGTACCGCCAAGTGGTGTCATAGGCCTTCTCCAGGTCGAGGAACACGCCCACGGTATGTTGGTTCAGTAGAAAGGCATCGGCAATATACCCCTCAAGGCGTGTTAGATTATCGAAACTTGAGCGATGGCGACGAAAACCGCATTGCAAGTTGGACAGATGGTTATGTTTTTCTAGCCACCAATTTAACCGAGCGTTTATCATCCGCTCGAAGGTCTTACAGATGACACTCGTCAGGCAAATGGGGCGGTAGCTAGATGGAAGTGTGCAGTCCTTTCCGGGTCGAGGGATGGGGATGACAATACCCTCTCGCCAGGAGGAAGGGAAAACCCGCTCATGCCAAATGCGGTTATAGATGTTTAAAAGGAAACATAGCGCCTCAGATGGAAGATGCAGTAGCATCTGTCGGTGTACGTCATCGGGACCTGGAGAAGAATCCTTTGGTAACGCCAGAGAATGGGCGAGCTCGGCAGCGGTAAAAGGTTGGTTGTACGGCTCGGTGCAGTCACTATTAAAATTTAGTTGTACCCGCTCCGCCTTTTCCTTAATAGGCAGGAAGAGAGCGTCATAGCGGGCAGTTTGGCTAGTAGCAGCAAATGTGGTAGCTAGGGCTTCTGCTATGTCCTGCTCGGTGGTGCACATGGAACCGTTGATGGCAAGGCCCGGAATTACCGTCCGGCGATACTTGCCATACATCCGCCGAACAGCTGACCATACTTGTTGGGTAGAACTGCGGCGGGAAAGCGAAGACACATAGGCTTCCCAGGATTTACGCTTTGCGTTGCGCAGTATAAAGCGTGCCCTAGCGCGAGATCGTTTGAAGGCGACGAAGTTCCCTTCCGTCGGGTGCCGCTGAAAAATGCGCAAAGCACGTTTGCGTGCTTTGATAGCCAAACTGCATTCCTCGGACCACCACGGTACAGGGATACGACTTGGTGCAGATGAACCTCGAGGAATGCTGGATTCTGCAGCGAGCAGGATCGAGCAAGTAAAATATTCGACCATTTCATCGATGGTGCCGAAACCGTCATCGATAAGGTTTATCAGGGAATGGAATTTTCCCCAATTAGCTTTGGAAATAATCCAGCGAGGATGTCGAGAAGGTACACTTTGGCGGCCAGAAAAATGAATGTTAATGGGGTAATGATCACTGCCAAAGAGGTCGGAAAGTACTGACCACTCAAGTAGTGGCACTAATGACGGACTGCAGAAAGAAAGGTCTAGTACGGAATGTGTACCATAAGCGGATGATAGGAATGTCGGGTCACCAGTATTTAGCAGAAGCAGGTCAGACTTATCGAAGACGTCTACGAGGAGGCATCCACGGGCGTCATCAGTGTCTGATCCCCAGAGCGAGTGCTTGGCATTCAAATCTCCCAAAAGGAGTAGTGGTGAGGGGAGCTGAGCCAATAGAGCTAGAAGATCCCGCTCTGGAACTATACTGAGCGGCGGCAGGCACATGTTGCAGATGGTAAAACTGATGCTCTCCAGCTGTATCCCGACGGCCACAGCTTGCAATGGTGTGGTGAGAGGAACGTGGGCGGCGGAGATGTTAGGCCTCACTAAGGTAGCAACGCCACCGCTTGCACGCATACCTGCAACAGAATCGCTTCTAAATGCCGAAAAAGAGTGAAGGTGTAACGAGTGATTGGGATGTAAGTGGGTTTCCTGGAGACAAATAATTGACGGTGACCGTTGAGAAACCAAATGTTGTAGGTCTTGAGCACGAGCTCGAAAACCATTGACATTCCACTGGATTATTTCCATGAAGAGTTTTTAACGGGCCGTTTTAACTTTTTTCTTGACCTTGGCTGACTTGGGCCCTACGACTCGAAAATCGTTAGCCTCCTGTGACTCCGCTGATGTTCGGGAGTCAGAACTCCTACGGCTCGTAGAACGAGACCGGGATCTAATAGAATGCGAGCGACTTCACGATCTATGTTGTGGCCGGGATCGGTTTTTCACATTTACTACTGGATTGTTGTTACTCGGTGATGGCTTGGTGGTTGGAGTCTGTACGGCTGAAACGGAGGTAGTGCTGGTGGATATACAAGCAGTCTGAGAGGTGGGTTTAACGGCTGTAAAGTCAGTCTGTGTGGAGGCGTGGGCGACAGGGACGTGTTGAACAGCAACAGTGGCATTTGGAGTACGGCGAGCTGCTGATGCATATCCAGTAGTAGTGGTAGCAGGCTTTAGTTGTTCAAAGCGCCGTCGTGCCTCTGGAAAAGTCAGGCGTTCCTTTACACGTAGCTCCTGAATACATTTTTCGTCCATGAATCTAGGGCACTGTCGCGAGCTGGAAGGATGACTACCGCCACAGTTTACGCAACAAGGTGTTCGAGTGCAGTTTGGGTCTTCGTGTTTCGCCAGGCCACATTGCTCACACAGAGCAGGATTGGTACATGTGACCTTAGTATGTCCGAACCGCTGACACTGGAAACAGCGCATGGGGTTCGGGACATACTGGCGGATGCTAGCACGTTCATAGCCGCAATAGATAAATTCAGGTAACTTAGTTCCAGCAAAAGTTAGAAAGACTGTACGTAAGGGATATTCCTTGCCATCTTGTTTTCGGGTAAGCCGGTACGCCTGACTAACCAGTTGATCAGAGAGGCAACTTACTATCTCTTCATTCGCAAGACCATCTAAGCTGGAGGTGGTGACTACTCCTCTGCAGGTGTTAAGAGTTTTGTGTGGGGCTACCCGGATCGGGTAGGAGCCCAACAAAGTCGCCTTTTGCAGTTTGTGAGATTGGTCTGCATTTGAGCTCTCCAATAGTAAGGTGCCGTCTCGGAGTCGCGTCGCATTCTTAACAGGGCCACTGATCTTATCTAATTCACGCTGGATATAGAACGGACTAATATCTTTAAACGTTTTGCCATTACATGCCAAGGTCATCACTAAAAATGGGTCAGTAAAGGAGGTTTTGCGCGGAGACATGGTGATATTGACCCCCAACCGGAACCGTCGGCGTCAGCCTGCCATCCGGGGGTTAAGAAAAGAAAGACACCAAATATTCACGGTCTGTGCCGTCATGGGGACCCCACCCATGACCGATCTCATTTGTACCTCAGAAAAGCTACCCTTCAATATCCACTGCTTGTCCGTATGGGTAAACCGTTCACCACGCACACCCCGGCTTTATGGCCCTACCACAGGTATAACCGCCTGTGGCTCCCCACTTTTGGCCGCGCTGCGCATAAAGGGCACACGCGAATTCAGGGGACTCGTGGTTGATTACACCGGGGTTCCGTCAGCGGTAACACGTCCGGTCCGTGTTACTTACCCAACGGCAACACGGCCGTCGGGAGATTAACACAGACCGGGCCCTCAAGGAGCTACGTGGGTGTACTTGACGGTGTGGACGGGCTCCGCACCTAAGGCTACACATAGGGGCAGTGCGAAGGGTCCGCTCAACCTTCACTTTTGAGACCTCCGGAGAGCACACATGTCGGAAGCCGCGCTGAAAACCGTGGGACAGAACCACGGAGATAGGAAAGATCCCTGCTGGTGAGACAGGAGTTATAAACCTAAGACCTTAAGTACTAATAATCATAATAAAAGACTAGAAGGGGAAGAAGGTGATGCATACTGATCAGCAGTAGCACAGCGTGGCACAGTTGATGGAGGTGAAGGGGATGAAATGAGGGTGAGTGGCTAGGGACCCCGGGATCGCCAATCCCGTACCTACCGTAGTAGGTCCCTGGGGAAAATTACCAGAGCCTCTGCTGCCAGTTTTCGGGGTTACTGATGGGCCTTCTCGGCAGCCGTAGCGGTCGTGGGGTACACCAAGTCCCCACCGTACATCACCCCATCAGTCGGTCCCCTACTTCCTTTTGCCCACCCCTCGGGATGAGGACCGCAGAGGTTGGTTTTTGAGGGGCGCATTTGCGAGATCTGGGCCTGTATTTTTCAAGCGAGGGTCTGAGCGGCAGTGTGCTGTTGCAAGGCCTGAAGCGCACTCAGAGAATCAGTGCAGACAATAAAAGAGCCAGGAGCTAACTTGCAAATAAAAAGGAGCAAATAGAAGATGGCATACAGTTCTGCGGAAAAAACTGAAGTGGAGTCCAGAAGGCGAAATTTATGAGCCTCGCCGTTAATAAAGAATGCGCAACTCGTAGCGCTACCTAACTGGGAAACGTCCGTAAAGACCGGAACATAGTTAGGGTAACGGCCCAATAGTTCGGCAAAAAGTTGTTGGAACACCGAATGTGGAGTAGCGAGTCTAGAGTTGCTTGAAAGAGCGAGATCGAACACCGCACGATCGAGCTGCCATGCAGGATAAGGGCAGATGGACGACCTCTCCACGCGAGGCATTCGGAGGCCATGGGAATGTAGGAGATCCCGAAATCTTATTCCCATGGGGCGTGTCCGAGAACCAGGGCGCATATAACGGTGGACTAAATCTGGACACAGAACTGGTTTAAAACAAGGATGATTGGGATAACTAGCCAACTTCCAGACGTATGAGCAGAGTAACAGCGAGCGACGAATATGGAGTGCAGGTTCGCCTGAGTCTGCATACAGGCAGTCGACTCGACTGGTGCGGAAAGCTCCCTTGGCAAGGCGGATGCCAGTATGATGCACGGTGTCTAAAAGGCGAAGTTTAGAAGCGGTCGCTGCGCCATAAATAAAACTGCCAGCTTGGACTGAACCAGAGAGCGGTACAGCCTTAACATTACCGTGCGATCACCCCCCAAGATGCTCCAGATAATACCTTCAGCACCCGAAGAGAACGATCGCAAGAGGCTCGAAGGTGACGAATGTGGTGCTCCCAGTTGAGCTGTCGGTCTAAGTAGAGGCCCAAGAACTTCAGGTGTGAGACAAATGGCAGGGGTGTGCCGTTCAAATGAAGATCAGGAGGCGGGTGAATACCTCGTAGGCGGTGAAAGTGGATGCCTTGCGTCTTCGCAGCTGAAAAACGGAAGTCGGTTTGAAGCGCCCAAGCTGCTAGCTGGGTAATGGTCAGCTGCATTTGGCGCTCAATGTGATCTATGTTGGCAGACCTATAATAAACTGCGAAGTCGTCAACATAGAGGGATGATGGAATTCCACTTTGAACGGCACTAGTGATGCCGTTAATCGCTACGGCAAAAAGGGTGACGCTCAAAATTGACCCTTGAGGTACGCCGTTCTCCTGTATCCTCTCCCGTGATATCGTGTTTCCTATGCAAACCCGAAAACGGCGAAGTTTTAAAAAGTTGCATAGGAATTCGGGTAGATGACCACGCATACCGTAACCATGTAGGTTACGGAGTATGTCGTACCGCCAGGTGGTGTCATAAGCCTTCTGCAGGTCGAGGAACACGCCCACGGCGTGCTGTTTCAGTAGAAACGCATCGGAAATATACCCCTCAAGGCGTGTTAGATTATCGACACTTGAGCGATGGCGACGAAAACCGCATTGCAAGTTGGACAGATGGTTATGTTTTTCTAGCCACCAATTTAACCGAGCGTTTATCATCCGCTCGAAGGTCTTACAGATGACACTCGTCAGGCAAATGGGGCGGTAGCTAGATGGTAGCGTGCGGTCCTTTCCGGGGCGAGGGATGGGGATGACAATGCCCCCTCGCCAGGAGGAAGGGAAAACCCGCTCATGCCAAATGCGGTTATAGATGTTTAAAAGGAAACATAGCGCCTCAGATGGAGGATGTAGCAGCATCTGTCGGTGTACGTCATCGGGACCTGGAGAAGAATCCTTTGGTAACGCCAGAGAATGGGCGAGCTCGGCAGTGTTAAAGGTTGGTTGTACGGCTCGGTGCAGTCACTATTAAAATTAAGTGGTACCCGCTCCGAATTTTCCTTAATAGGCATGAAGAGAGCGTCATAGCGGGCAGTTTGGCTCGTGGCAGCAAATGTGGTAGCTAGGGCTTCAGCTATGTCCTGCTCGGTGGTGCACATGGAACCATTGATGGCAAGGCCGGGAATTACCGTCCGGCGATACTTGCCATACATCCGCCGAACAGCTGACCATACTTGTTGGGTAGAACTGCGGCGGGAAAGCGAAGACACATAGGCTTCCCAAGATTTACGCTTTGCGTTGCGCAGTATAAAGCGTGCCCTAGCGCGAGAACGTTTGTAGGCGACGAAGTTGCCTTCCGTCGGGTGCCGCTGAAAAATGCGCAAAGCACGTTTGCGTGCTTTGACAGCCAAACTGCATTCCTCCGACCACTACGGTACAGGGATATGACGTGGTGTAGGTGAACCTCGAGGAATGCTGGATTCTGCTGCGAGCAGGATCGAGCAAGTAAACTATTCGACCATTTATCGATGGTGTCGAAACTATCGTCGATGAGGTGTATGAGGGATTGGAATTTTCCCCAGTTAGCTTTGGAAATAATCCAGCGAGGATGTCGAGAAGGTACACATTGGCGGCCAGAAAGATGAATGTTAATGGGATAATGATCACTGCCAAAGAGGTCGGAAAGTACTGACCACTCAATAGTGGTACTAATGACGGACTGCAGAAAGAAAGGTCTAGTACGGAATGTGTACCATAAGCGGATGATAGGAATGTCGGGTCACCAGTATTTAGCAGAAGCAGGTCAGACTTATCGAAGACGTCTACGAGGAGGCATCCACGGGCGTCATCAGTGTCTGATCCCCAGAGCGTGTGCTTGGCATTCAAATCTCCCACAAGGAGTAGTGGTGAGGGGAGCTGAGCCAATAGAGCTTGAAGATCACGCTCTGGAACTATAATGAGCGGCGGCAGGTACCTTTTGCATACGGTAAAACTGATGCTCTCCAGCTGTATCCGAACGGCCACGGCTTGCAATGGTGTGCTGAGAGGAATGTTGGCGGCTGAGATGTTAGGCGCCACTAAGGTAGCAACGCCACCGCTTGCACGCATACCTGCAAGAGAGTCGCTTCTAAATGCAGAGAAACAGTGAAGGTGTAACGAGTGATTGGGATGTAAGTGGGTTTCCTGGAGACAAATAATTGATGGTGACCGTTGAGAAACTAAATGTTGTAGGTCTTGAGCACGAGCTCGAAAACCATTGACATTCCACTGGATTATTTCCATAAAGAGTTTTTAGCGGGCCGTTTTAACCTTTTTCTTGACCTTGGCTGACTTGGGCCCTACGATTCGAAAATCGTTAGCGTCCTGTGACTCCGCTGATGTTCGGGAGTCAGAACTCCTACGGCTCGTAGAACGAGACCGGGATCTAATAGAGGGCGAGCGACTTCGCGATCTATGCTGTGATCGGGATCGGTTTTTCACAGTTACTACGGGATTGTTGTTACTCGCTGATGGCTTGGTGTCTGGAGTCTGTTAGGTTGAAACAGAAGTAGTGCTGGTGGATATACAAACAGTCTGAGACGTAGGTTTAACGGCAAGAAAGTCAGTCTGCGTGGATGCGTGGGCGACAGGGACGTGTTGAACAGCAACAGTGGTATTAGGAGTACGGCGAACTGCTAGTGCATATCCAGTAGTAGTGGTAGCAGGCTTCAGTTGTTCGAAGCGCCGTCTTGCCTCTGGAAAAGTCAGGCGTTCCTTTACACGTAGCTCCTGAATACTTCTTTCATCCATGAATTTAGGGCACTGTCGCGAGCTGGAGGGATGACTACCGCCACAGTTCACGCAACAAGGAGTTCGACTGCAGTTAGGATCGTCGTGCTTCGGTAGGCCACATTGCTCACAAAGAGCAGGATTGGTACATGTAACCTTAGTATGTCCGAACCGCTGACATTGAAAACAGCGCATGGGGTTCGGGACATACTGGCGGACGCTAGAACGTTCATAGCCGCAATAGATGTACTCGGGTAACTTAGTCCCAGCAAAAGTTAGAAAAACCGTACGTAAGGGGTACTCCTTGCCATCTTGCTTTCTTGTTAGCCGGTACGCCTGACAACCAAGTTGGTCAGAGAGGCAACTTACTATCTCTTCATTCGCAAGACCATCTAAGCTGGAGGTGGTGACTACTCCTCTGCAGGTGTTAAGAGTTTTGTGTGGGGCTACCCGGATAGGGTAGGAGCCCCACAAAGACGCTTTTTGCAGCTTTTTAGACTGGTCTGCAATTGAGGTCTCTAATAGTAAGCTACCGTCTCGGAGACGCGTAGCGTTTTTAACCGGGCCGCTGATTTTATCAAGTTCTCGGTTTATATAAAATGGACTAACCTCTTTAAACGTTTTCCCATCACAAGCCAAGGTCATTATCAAAAAAGGGTCAATGAAAGATTGTTTGCGCGGAGACATGATGATATAGACCCCCATCCGGAACCGTCGGCGTCAGCCTGCCATCCGGGGGTTAAAGAAAGAAAGACACCGAATCTTCACGGTCTGTGCCGTCATGGGGACCCCACCCATGACTGATCTCATTTGTACTTCAGAAAAGCTACCCTTCAATATCCACTGCTTGTCCGTATGGGTAAACCGTTCACCACGCACACCCCGGCTTTATGCCCCTACCACAGGAATAACCGCCTGTGGCTCCCCACTTTAGGCCGCGCTGCGGATAAAGGGCACACGCGGATTCAGGGGACTTGTGGTTGATTACACCGGGGTTCCGTCAGCGGTAACACGTCCGGTCTGTGATACTAACCCAACGGCAACGCGGCCGTCGGGAGATTAACACAGACCGGGCCCTCAAGGAGCTACGTGGGTGTACTTGACGGTGTGGACGGGCTCCGCACCTAAGGCTACACATAGGGGCAGTGCGAAGGGTCTGCTCAACCTTCACTTTTGAGACCTCCGTAGAGCACATATGTCAGAAGCCGCCTTGAAAACCGTGGGACAGAACCACGGAGATAGGAGAGATCCCTGCTGGTGAGACAGGAGTTATAAACCTAAGACCTTAAGTGCTAATAATTATAATAAAAAACTAGAAGGGGAAGAAGGTGATGCATACTGATCAGCAGTAGCAGAGCGTGGCACAGTTGATGGAGGTGAAGGGGATGAAATGAGGGTGAGTGGCTAGGGACCCCGGGATCGCCAATCCCGTACCTACCGTAGTAGGTCCCTGGGGAAAAATACCAGAGCCTCTTCTGCCAGTTTTCGGGGTTACTGATGGTCCTTCTCGGCAGCCGTAGCGGTCGTGGGCTACTCCAGGTCCCCACCGTACATCACCCCATCAGTCAGTCCCCTACTTCCTGTTGCCCACCCCTCGGGACGAGGAGCGCAGAGGTTGGATTTTGAGGGGCAGAAAGAGTGAAGGTGTAACGAGTGATTGGGATGTAAGTGTGTTTCCTGGAGACAAATAATTGACGGTGACCGTTGAGAAACTAAATCTTGTAGGTCTTGAGCACGAGCTTGAAGACCATTGACATTCCACTGGATTATTTCCATGAAGAGTTTTTAACGGGCCGTTTTAACTTTTTTCTTGACCTTGGCTGACTTGGGCCCCACGATTCGAAAATCGTTAGCGTCCTGTGACTCCGCTGATGTTCGGGAGTCAGAACTCCTACGGCTCGTAGAACGAGACCGGCATCTAATAGAGGGCGAGCGACTTCGCGATCTATGCTGTGGTCGGGATCGGTTTTTCACAGTTACTACGGGATTGTTGTTACTCGCTGATGGCTTGGTGTCTGGAGTCTGTACGGTTGAAACGGAAGTAGTGCTGGTGGATATACAAACAGTCTGAGACGTAGGTTTAACGGCTAGAAAATCAGTCTGCGTGGATGCGTGGGCGACAGGGACGTGTTGAACAGCAACAGTGGTATTAGGAGTACGGCGAGCTGCTAGTGCATATCCAGTAGTAGTGGTAGCAGGCTTCAGTTGTTCGAAGCGCCGTCGTGCCTCTGGAAAAGTCAGGCGTTCCTTTACACGTAGCTCCTGAATACTCTTTTCGTCCATGAATCTAGGGCACTGTCGCGAGCTGGAGGGATGACTACCGCCACAGTTCACGCAACAAGGTGTTCGACAGCAGTTAGGATCGTCGTGCTTCGGTAGGCCACATTGCTCACAAAGAGCAGGATTGGTACATGTGACCTTAGTATGTCCGAACCGCTGACATTGGAAACAGCGCATGGGGTTCGGGACATACTGGCGGACGCTCGCACGTTCATAGCCGCAATAGATGTACTCGGGTAACTTAGTCCCAGCAAAAGTTAAAAAGACCGTACGTAATGGGTACTCCTTGCCATCTTGCTTTCGTGTAAGCCGGTACGCCTGACAAACAAGTTGGTCAGAGAGGCAACTTACAATTTCTTCATTAGCTAGACCATCTAAGCTGGAGGTGGTGACTACTCCTCTACAGGTATTCAGCGTTTTGTGTGGGGCTACCCGGATAGGGTAGGAGCCCAACAAATTCGCTTTCTGTATCTTCTTAGACTGGTCTGCGTTGGTACTCTCTGATAATAACGTACCGTCCCGGAGGCGCGTCGCATTCTTAACTGGGCCACTTATCTTGTCTAGTTCACGCTTTATATAAAACGGACTCAAGTCTTTAAACGTTTTTCCTTCGCATGCCAAGGTCATTACCAGAAAAGGGTCAGTAAAGGAGGTTTTGCGCGGAGACATGATGATATAGACCCCCATCCGGAACCGTCGGCGTCAGCCTGCCATCCGGGGGTTAAAGAAAGAAAGACACCGAATCTTCACGGTCTGTGCCGTCATGGGGACCCCACCCATGACCGATCTCATTTGTACCTCAGAAAAGCTACCCTTCCACATCCACTGCTTGTCCGTATGGGTAAACCGTTCACCACGCACACCCCGGCTTTATCCTCCTACCACAGGAATAACCGCCTGTCGCTCCCCACTTTAGGCCGCGCTGCGTATAATAGGCACACGCGGATTCAGGGGACTTGTGGTTGATTACACCGGGGTTCCGTCAGCGGTAACACGTCTGGTCCGTGATACTAACCAAACGGCAAACACGGCCGTCGGGAGATTAACACAGACCGGGCCCTCAAGGAGCTACGTGGGTGTACTTGACGGTGTGGACGGGCTCCGCACGTAAGGCTACACATAGGGGCAGTGCGAAGGGTCCGCTCAACCTTCACTTTTGAGACCTCCGGAGAGCACACATGTCGGAAGCCGCGCTGAAAACCGTGGGACAGGACCGCGGAGATAGGAGAGATCCCTGCTGGTGAGACAGGAGTTATAAACCTAAGACCGTATGTGCTAATAATTATAATAAAAAACTAGAAGAGGAAGAATGTGATGCTTACTGACAAGCAGTAGCTTAACGTGGCACAGTTGATGGAGATGAAGGGGATGAATTGAGGGTGAGTGGCTAGGGACCCCGGGATCGCCAATCCCGTACCTACCGTAGTAGGTCCCTGGGGAAAAATACCAGAGCCTCTTCTGCCAGTTTTCGGGGTTACTGATGGGCCTTCTGGGCAGCCGTAGCGGTCGTGGGGTACACCAAGTCCCCACCGTACATCACCCCATCAGTCAGTCCCCTACTTCCTGTTGCCCACCCCTCGGGACGAGGACCGCAGAGGTTGGATTTTGAGGGGCAAGATGGCTTGGAAGGTGGTTAATTCAGTTGCTAAAACTAATAATAGAAACACCGTTGAGTTAACCCCTAATGACCTAAATGATTGCTTTATAAACTCAGTTGATGTAATTAGCCAAAACATTGTAAAGCCAAAGGAATCAATGGCACAAATTCTTGAACACTGTAATATTAGGTACTGTCAGAGTAGATTTGTTTTTCATGAACTCACCCCTGAGCATGTATTATACATTGTTAATGACCTTAGGACATCAGATAGTGTGGACCTTTATGATTTATCTAGTAGTCTCCTTATAAAGGTAATCAAATATATTTTATAACACTCAAATTTTGTCTAAACAAATGCCTCATTGATGGAATTTTTCCTGATTGAATGAAACTTTCTAGAGTGGTTCCAATTTATAAAAAAGGGGATAAAAATTGTCCTTCTAGTTATCGTCCAATATCTTTACTTCAAGTATTTTCCAAAGTGCTAGAAATGATCATGTTCAAGCAGCTATGCAGTTATTTTGATGAAAATGGAATAATTAGTGATGTACACTTTGGATTTAGAAGAGGTAGGTCAACAACTGATGCCATTGTCTCTCTTGTTAAAAAGTATTAACTGCTTTTGAAACCAAAAGCTTTGCCCAGGCCAACACTACTTGCCCGGCTCACACTCAACTGACTGTCGCCTCGCTGGTATTGATCGGCCCCCGAAGTTTCTCGAATCTCCTTCTATGGAGGGGGAAAACATTCTCGAAACTTCGTGTCACTTTGAGCGGCAGGAGGAGGGGCCACCCTTGCGTCTCCCCTCCCTCCGCCGGCCCACATTTATTGATCGGCATCGTAGGCTGGCCGTTTGGGTAACACTGCTCCCTCCTCAAGGCTGGTCGTCCCGAACAGCGCCATCGTAGCGGGCCAGGCGATCCATGTGTACCACCAACATCTTTCCTCGGGGCACCTTCTGGACGCGGTAGACCACTTCGTTAATCCTCTTCACCACACGGTACGGTCCTTGCCATGGCTGCTGAAGCTTCGGGCAGCGTCCCTTGGTCCGGGTAGGGCGGTACAACCAGACCAGGTCACCTTGCTAGAACCTTTGGCTGCTGGCTTGCCTGTCGCATCGGGTTTTCATGCGGTCGCTCGCCTTCTGGATGTTCTGGCGAGCCGTCTCGTGCATATCGTGGAGGTGGTCCATCAGGTTCTCCACATACTCGGTCGCTGGCTGTTTCACACCCGGAGGGCTACCAAAAGCCAGGTCACAGGGGAGACGTAACTCTCGGCCGAACATTAAGCTGGCTGGCGTGATCCCCGTGGTGTCGTGTGTTGACGAGCAGTAGGCCAGCAAGAACAGTGGCACCTTGACGTCCCAGTCTCGCTGGTGGCTGGCCACGACCTTCCTCAAGTGTTCCTCTAAGGTGTTGATGTACCTTTCGACCATGCCATTCGACTGGGGATGTAAATGTGTTGTGCGGGTCTTGTTAACCCCAAGTCTCTCTAGTGCCTCCTTCATCAGGTTGGACTCAAAATTGGTGCCTTGGTTACTGTGCAGCTCTAATGGTACCTCAAATCGGCAAAACACTTGCTCCACGAGGCAGTCTGTGATTGTCCTTGCCTCTTGGTTCGGAATGGCATACACCTCCGGCCACTTACTGAAGTAGTCCACGACCACCATCATTTACTTGTTGCCTCGCTCGGATATTGGGAACGGTCCAGCAATGTCAACGGCGATCCGTTCGAGTGGCGCTCCGACGTTGTACTGTTGCATACGACCCCGGCTCTTAGTCTGGGGGCCGAGACTCGCCGCGCACACGTCACACTGACGGCACCATCTCCTAGTGTCTGCTCGGAGCCTCAGCCAGTAGTAGCGCTGCCGTAGTTTGTCAATCGTCCGGTTCGCTCCCAGGTGTCCCCCTGAAGCACCGGCGTGCACTTCTTCCAAGACTTCCGGGACTTTACTACGGGGAAGTAACAACTGTTCTCTCTGCGTCTTCCCATCGGGTGATTCCCATACCCGGAACAGCATTCCCGTTCTGATTTTCAACGAGTCCCATTGGGGCCCAGTAAGACTTGTAGGTGGCGCTCCTCGGTGCGATGTCCGCCCAGGTTGGTCTCGTCCCTGCCTCCACTTCCCTCAAGAGTGGCCCCAAGTCTGCGTCCGCCAGCTGCTCCCTCCTCAGGCCTGCGGTATCCCAGCCATCCGCAGGCACTGCCGTGACTACTCGAACTGCTGCGGCACGCTCCTTCTCCTCCACTCTTGGGCATTGGCCGCACTCTTCTGGACAGGGTCTTCGGGACATAACGTCCGCGTTACCGTGGCTCTTCCCTCTGCGATGTTCCGAGGTGAAGTCATACTCCTGCAGCCTCTGAACCAAACCTGCTGTCTGGTCTTCCGGTGGCGCCGTCACCATCACCTCACTGCTCGCGGGGACAACCGCGTCTTCGTTCAAGTTGACCCTACCGATTCCAAGGCGCTCTTCGGGTTGACGGAGTATAACCTCTTCACCGTTGAGCCGCAGGACCTTCCTGCCGACGTCCACCGTTGCTTCGTGGCTCCTGAGGGCATCCGGTCCCAGAATCACCTCCTCAGCCACCTTCGCGACGAGCACCCACAGACGCACGGCACTCCGTCCCAAGGTCAGCTCCAGCAGGGCCTCCTTCTCCACAGGCAAGGTGTCGCCCGATGCCAACACAAGCTGATATGGTCGGCTCGGCTTCCCCGACTGCAAACCCTTCGCCACGTCAGGTCTGATGATGGTCACGGCTGCCCCAGTCTCCACCAGCACGCGGCACGGCTTCCCTCTCACCCAACCGTCCGCGATGAGGCTGTCATCCATACGCCGGCTGTTGGTGCGCAGTGTCACTCTAGGGGATGGTGGTGATGGCGCCGACGTGTCCCTCTCCACGCCTGGCCTTACTCGTTCTTCCGGCCCCTCTTCCTGGTGTGGACAGTCTCTCTGCAGGTGCCCGGGCTGTCCACACCCCCAACACAGGCCACTAGGTGTTCGCCGGCGTCCCTCGGCTGGTCGTCTGTCTCCGGCGTAGCGCACACTCCTCGTTCTCGACGACGGGATAGCTGTTACCTTGGCCGCCTCCATCCTTAATGCTGCCGTTAGCGCCTCGTGGATTGTTTTTTAATCGCCGAGCATTAGGCGCTGACGAATCTCCGTGTCCCGTACCCCGTCAACGAATGTGTAGGCAGCTTCCCGGGATACGAACTCTGGTGGGAGGTCTACTAGGGCCTTGCTAGCCAGTTGTTCAACTGCCAGGGCGAACTCCTGCAGCGTTTCCCCTGGCTGCTGTGACTTTGCTTTTAGCTGGCTGCGGTACGCTGCGGCTAAGCGGTTGTTCGCAAAACGATTCTCCAGGGCCTCCCAGATGTCCTTGGACACCGCCGTTGTCTGTACCGCGTTCAGGACTTCCGCGGCCCGACCCTGGAGGCTGGCTATTAACTGTGTGGCCTCGTCCTCTGGTGACCATTTGTTGTGCTTGGCCACTGCGTCGAATTGGCGGCGGAAGACCTCAGACGTTGACGTGCCGTCATATTTCGGAGGTTTGACGCGTACCGATGTTGTGTCGCGTCCCGGTGCGTCGACCTTCAAATCCTTTAACCTCCTGCCGACGACGTCCTCCACCATGGCGTTCAGGGACTTTGCGTTGCTTTCAGCCTTTCTCTCCAGCTCGTCAACGCGGCTCGCCAGGTCTTCGACGCGCTCGCCTAACTCTGTGACGTCCTCTTTTACGCCGGTCAGCTGCTGTTCGAACTTCACGGCAGGGGCCTCGTTTGCCGCTTTCATCTGCGTGGTCAATTCGGTCATCTTCGCGGTCAGGCTGCTGTTTGTGGCTTCTATCTTCGCGGCGATGTTATCGTTGGTCGTCTTCATTTTTTCCATTTTCTCGGTGATGTTGTCATTAGCCGCCTTCATCTTTGCTGTTAGTTCCGCGGCCAGGTTGTTATTTGCCGCTTCCGTCTTCGCTGTTAATTCACTCATCTTTTCCAAAAGCTTTTCCAATGCCGATTCCATGGCCGTTATCCCACTCCTGACGCCAGTTGTGACTTTGTGGGTTCGTACAATTAAAAAGTTCAATTACACCACTCAAAATGTTCTTTATTTCCACCTTATTCCAATATCACAATTACAATTTAATGTACACAATTACATTGTTGCCAGTTCATCTTTACACGTACGCCCGGCGCTCTTACACACCGCACGCCACAACAACACTACTTGCCCGGCTCACACTCAACTGACTGTCACCTCGAAGTTTCTCGAATCTCCTTCTATGGAGGGGGAAAGCATTCTTGAAACTTCGTGTCACTTTGAGCGGCAGGAGGAGGGGCCACCCCTGCGTCTCTCGTCCCTCCGCCGGCCCACATTTATTGATCGGCATCGTAGGCTGGCCGTTTGGGTAACATTATCTAATCGTAAGCAAGTTGTATGTATAGGAGGAGAGAAATCTAATATGGTGGAGCTAAAATGTGGTGTTCCACAGGGATCAATACTTGGGCCACTATTATTTTTAGTAATGGTTAACGATTTACCTTCTTTCTGAAAGTCCCATACTGTACTGTATGCTGATGATACCACATTTTTGAATACCAGTACAAATTATCAAAGCCTTAACTTGCTAACAGATGATACTCTAAGGCATGCAAATACTTGCTTTAGAGCCAATGGTTTCCTGCTAAATGAGAACAAAACTGAACAACTTACATTTAGTTTGCGTGAGACTTCTTATGAAAATTGTTCAATGAATGTAAAATTTTTAGGTGTGGTTGTGGACAATAAGCTGACATGGCAACCCCATATCAACTATATTACAGCGAAGCTGTCCAGAGTTATATATTTAATTAGAAATTTGAAAAGTCATGTACCTGATTCATATATAAGAACAGCCTATTTTGCATTCTTCCACAGTATAATCTCATATGGCCTTTTACTCTGGGGAAGCAGCAGTCATGTTTCTACTATCCTAATATTACAAAAAAAAAAAAAAAATTGTACCATCTCAAATTCTATAAATTTGCACATTGTAAACCTCTATTTATAAAATTAAGAATTATGACTGTGATAAATGTATATATTTATAATACTCTCATCTATGTAAAAAGTAACTTAACCGACCAGCTATTCAGACAGGATATTCATAATTATAATACTAGGTTTAATTATAAACTCAATATACCATATCATAGATTAACTAAAACCTCTAACAGCTTTGAAGTATTGGGCATCAAACTGTATAATCAATTACCTTTAGAATTAACTGAATTATCAGTTAATACATTTAAATGCAAATTACATGAATGGTTAGTTTCCAAACCTTATTATTCAATACAGGAATACTTTAACAGGTGTAGCTAACTTTGGCTTATGACATGAAGTATCCTTATTTCCTTATTTTATTTTAAGTCTTTATATTTGTATATCTAATGTAAGTATTTTATTGATTTTTTATCTTCACTGTATTATAACTGTATTAATTTGTATTCTATCTTTGACTTTGTCTATTGCTGCAATAAGCTTAATGACAATAAAATATTATTTATTTAATGAACTCTAAATTTCAAGTATTCTATTGTTGTTAGGGTACAATGAGGATAGTGCTTGAAGTGCTGATTTAGAACCGCTTAGAATCACTGCTGTAGAGAAAGAGTTCACATGGTTGAAGAGTTGTTTCAGCGAGGTGTTGATTGCTTCTAATTCTCCATCATAGTGGGTTGCTAGTGTGCCCAAACAGATGTAAAAATTGAATATTTTACTATGTATCCCTCTCCAGCATTGCTTTCTTTGTTAAATAGGGAGCCGATTTGGATAAAGTACAACATATTTTATGAGAAAGATGTAGAATAGTGAAAAATATTAAGAAGAAAATTATACGAGATTGGCTGCAAGAATGGAATGAAGTAACTGTGGGAAGACATATATTTTAATTGTTTCTCAATATTAAAGAAAGATTGTACTTAACTTATATAGAACTCACGAAAGGACCCGTTGACTATTTGACGGGTCATGGCCCATATGGGATCTATTGGTTGAAAATTAAGAAACATATTAGTGACGTTTGTAAAAATTGCAACATAATGGATTCTCCAGAACATGTATTTTTTTAATGTAATAAATATATACATCAATTAGATGAAGAAAGAGCGCATTCATGCAGATACCGAATTTTCTATATCTAGAGAGATAAAGAAATATATCCATAGCTTGATACTTTAGCCATGAAAGTAAGTGGATTATCAAAAGATGAAGTAATAATAATGGGAGAGGTTGTAAGCATTAACCAACCCTAAGAAGCAGTTAGAACATTAGAGAGGATAGAAAGTTGAACCATAATCATTGATAATGTATGAATTATATAACATAATTAAGAATAAGAAGCAGATGAAGCTTTGTTTCTCAAAAAAGGAGATAATATTTTATATATATTTGAAAATAAGATGATGGAGAGAAGGAGATATAGACATGTTAGAGGAACAAACCAAAGAAGAACCAGAGAAGTGACATTGTTATTCAGGTTGGAAGTGATGTGTAAGGAAACTTACAAAATGGCGGAGCTGATATTGGGAGAAGCTCTCCTGACCAAGCAACCCAAGGGTGGGTCTGTAGCGGTGGAATGAAGTTGGAGATGCAGGTATTGCATTTTTGTCTGGTGATTTGGTGTGGAGAGAGGAGAGCAGTTTTTGGTGATCTTAGTGTGGTAATTAGTGTGCATGTTTTATGAGTGCTAAGTTTTGGAAATTTTTGTGGAAGCTGATGGTGGATAATAAATAGAATAATATTTTGTGAAAATAATAGTATAGATATCGAAGAGGAAGAAAGTGATTGATTTTGAAATTTAATTCTGATTTAGTAAGTAATCTTTTTGTTTGTGCTGAATATCCATACCAAAGATTTTAGTTGTTTCATTAATACGTAAAAGGCCATTATATTGTTATTGTGTTGTTAAATATTTGAAAGAGATTTAAAGTACAGTATGCGCAAGATAAGTTGAGCGCTGGAATTAGTGTGGTGCAGGCAGAGGGGATGAAGCGAGAGCTAATGCTCTTTTGCTTCTGCAGTGTGGTCAACCTTGAAAAACTCAGTTGAGCAAAATAGCGTGTAAGATAGGTGAAGATATCACAAGTAACTTTGAATCCTCTGAAAACATTCCTGAGTCTTGCCCACACCAAATCAATCACATTCACATCACAGTTATGCGGAGGTAGAGGACAGCCATTACATCAACAAATGTTCATACAAATATAAATCATTTTCAAGTAAATGCAGATGTACATAAATACTACACTCATAACAAGGATAAACTGGCAATTTGAGCGCACCAAACAAGCCTTTATGAAGGAGGCTTTAACAACAAAGGGATAATGTTATATAACAAACCTCGAAATTCATTGAGACAAGCTGCATCATTAAAACACTTTAAGAATAAGGTTAAGAAATTTTTGCATGCACACTGTTTTTATACGGTATTTATACATCTTGATGTGTCTTATAACATGTATATTGTCGCTAGGCCATTGTTGATTGGAGGCGGCACGGGCAACGAGATCAAAGAGACGGCAGTGCACTGCAGAGATAAAAGTTCATCGTAATGGTGGGCGGGAAGAGACGGATTTCTCTAGAGTTCGCATTTGTTCTAGCCATTTCTCGATTGAGAAATTTCTGGAATGTTAGGAAACTATAAAAAGGCACCCCGCCCGCGAAAGAGGAGTCATTCGGTAATTGAACGCGTGCGGGGAAACAGCTGTGTTTGTTGACCTTGTATGTTGAATTATGTGTGTGTACGAAGCGTATTTCTACGGAAATAAAGTGCCATTTTTTGGGTTTGTAACCTGGACTTTTGATTTCACGAACCCACAGTCACAACTGGTGTCAGGTGTGCGACGACATGGACGCCACACGTCGGCGGGCGTCAAACCTCCTAAATACGACGCCGCGACAACTTTCGAAGTCTTCCGCTGTCAGTTCGACACGGTGGCCAAACACAACAATTGGTCACCACAAGGAAGCGGCCGCACAACTAATAGCCAGCCTCCAGGGACGGGCCGCGGAAGTCCTGAATGCGGTCGAGAAAACGGCGGCACCTAAGGACATTTGGGAGGCCCTGGAGAATCGCTTTGGAAACCACCGCTTAGCCGCAGCCAGCTGAAGTCAAGGTAACAGCAGCCAGGGAAACGCTGCAGGAGTTCGCTCTGGAAATGGAGCAGCTGGCCAGCAAAACCCTAGTCGACCTCACACAAGAGTTCGTATCCCGAGAGGCAGCCTACACATTTGCCGACGGGGTACGAGACACGGAGATTCGTCAGCGCCTAATGCTTGGCGATTACAAAACCATCCACGAGGCGTTAACGGCAGCATTAAGGATGGAGGCGGCCAAGGTGACAGCTATCCCGACGTTGAGAACGAGGAGTGTCCGCTACACCGGAGACAAGTTAGGGCTGTGGACAGTCGGGACACCTGGAGAGACTGCCCACACCAGCAAGAGTAGCCGGAAAACGAGTAAGGGCCGTCGTGTAGAGGGGCACGTCGGCGCAATCACCACCATCCCCTCGAATGACACTGCGCGCCGTCAGCCGGCGTATGGATGACAGCCTTATCGCGGACAGCTGGGTAAGAGGAAACCCGTGCCGGGTGCTGGTGCACACCGGGGCGGTCGTGACCATCATCAGACTTGACATGGCCAAGTGTTTGCCGACGAGGAAGCCGAGCCGACCATACCAGCTTGTGACGACATCGAGCGACAGCTTGACTGTGGAGGAGGCCCTACTGAAGTTGACCTTCGGACGGGGTGCCGTACGTCTGTGGGTGTTCGTCGGAAGGTGGCTGAGGAAGTGATACTGGGATTGGATGCCCTTAGGAGCCACGAGGGGACGGTCGACGTCGACAGGAAGGTCCTGCGGCTCAATGGAGAAGAGGTGATACCCCGGCATCCCGAAAAGCGCCATGGAATATTCAGGGTCGTCCTGAAGGAAAACTTGGTTGTCTCCGCGAGAAGAGAGGTAATGACGGAGATACCAGCGCGTCTTCAGCCAAGGCGACAAAATAAATAAATAAATAAATAAATAAATAAATAAATAAATAAATAAATAAATAAATAAATAAATAAATAAATAAATAAATAAATAAATAAATAAATAAATAAATAAATAAATAAATAAATAAATAAATAAATAAATAAATAAATAAATAAATAAATAAATAAATAAATAAATAAATAAATAAATAAATAAATAAATAAATAAATAAATAAATAAATAAATAAATAAATAAATAAATAAATAAATAAATAAATAAATAAATAAATAAATAAATAAATAAATAAATAAATAAATAAATAAATAAATAAATAAATAAATAAATAAATAAATAAATAAATAAATAAATAAATAAATAAATAAATAAATAAATAAATAAATAAATAAATAAATAAATAAATAAATAAATAAATAAATAAATAAATAAATAAATAAATAAATAAATAAATAAATAAATAAATAAATAAATAAATAAATAAATAAATAAATAAATAAATAAATAAATAAATAAATAAATAAATAAATAAATAAATAAATAAATAAATAAATAAATAAATAAATAAATAAATAAATAAATAAATAAATAAATAAATAAATAAATAAATAAATAAATAAATAAATAAATAAATAAATAAATAAATAAAATCTGAAAACCTTATCCTGGTTCCTAATTTCTTATACCGGGACATGATTTCCAAATTCCTATTTATTAAAATTCAAAAATCTACAAAAACTACAATTTACAATAACAATTTCTCAGATAATAAAACAAATAAAATAAATTTAAAAAATAAATAAATAAAATACAAAACATGCTACCAACTATCAAAATGAAACATAATACTGGGATCCAGTATTCATTTAACTGGTATCCAGTTAAATTAAAAACAACTACTTATACCGGTATCCGGTATATTATATATTGGTAACCAATACATTCTAAATAACATTTAAATATAATTACATTAAAACATCTTCCAAATCTATAAAGAGAAAAAAAAACTTTTTTTTTTTAAATTTAACCAAAAACATATAAATACAAAAACTTTAAATTGTTTAAATTATAAAACATTTCAAAAATTTTAAACAATCCTTTTACTTTAAAAACAAAATCAATTCTTAAAGATTTTAGAACTTTTTAAAACACTTTAGAATTCATATAAACAAATAAAAACATTATAATAATACAAACAATTTATATTAACATTCATATTATCTTAAATATAAACTACTTTATACACCAATTATCAATTACTTACATTTAAATAAACACTTAACATCTATAATAATTACACTTCCCCATATAACAACATAATACCCATTTTAACACAAACTTTAAATATCCAAAAATATTATTCTTAATAATATTAATCAAAATATAAATATGTAACAAATTCCAAACCATCATTAACATATAACCATTCCAAAATAAAATAAATCATTTCTTTCTAACAGCTTATAACTCTAATAACAAAATACATTTACCCTATTTTAAACTTTTTAAAATATAATATATAAACCACAATAATATTTAAACTTTAAAACCCATCTCCTCCTACTTCAAACATCTACTTCAATCCTATCAACTATCACCCAAACATTATCATAATCCTTTTCTTACACTTCAAATATCCACTTCAAAACATTAAACATCACAAAACCTCAAAAAACCATCTCTTTCTACTTCAAACATCCACTTTAATTCTTCAAACAATCAAAAACCCTTCTCTAACAATTCAAACTTCCACATAAATCCTTTTAAAAATAAAAATCACAAAACCACAATTAAATCCTTTAAAACATATCTTAAATCCATCACCTCCTACATCAAACCATCCACATTCAATTCTACAATCATTTAAACACTATCATAATCCTTCTCTAACACTTTTAAACATCCACTTCAATCCTTTAAATCTCACAAATCCACAAAACTTTAAAGCCAATCTTAAATCCATCTCCTTCTAATTCAAAAATTCACTTCAAACCTACATCATATCACAAAAACACAATCAATTAAACACTATCTCTTCACCATCTCTCCTACTCAAACACTTAATTCCTTTAAATTCATAAATCAACAAACAAAAACAAACTTATTAAAACAAATTAAAAAAAATCACAAAAAAACCACTTCCTTCTATTCTTCAAATCCACTTATTACACACCAAATCTTAAACACTTCACACCATTACTTCAAAATAAACCGGGGAGAAAACATTTCTCACCTAAAAAAGGGAGGGGCAAAGCCCCCCCAAACCAAAAATATAAAAACCTTTAAAAATACAAAAACCACTTTTTAAAAGGGGAGGATTTACCCTCCCCATAACCCATTTACCATAAAACTGTAGAAAATGAAAAAAAAAAATCACTAAAACACTTCACTATATTAACTGCCGCATGTAGAAACTCTTCCTCAAAACTGATGAATGACGCGATGCTGTTCCTAGACTCTGGTTATGAACCTGGATCGTCTATATAAGATCCTCCTCTTCGTCTGAGCTGATACATATTGTCACCCGAGCGTCGGAACACCCTATAGACTGGGCAAGCAGCAGACGGGTCGGTGTTCGCCCCGCCCCCTCGTTTGTCTTATAGCGTTAAGAAGGGATGGCAGGGACAAAAAAACATCACGGTGCCGTCTCTTTCTGTTCCACCTGTGTTCTCGAACTTACGGGAAATTTCATCTACTGGAGAACCTTCCAGATCGGCAAGCGGACACTATATAAGCTACACGTCGTGCAAGAGGAGTTAGTGAGTCAGTCAGTTCTTGGTGTAAGAATGCAGTGCTAGTGTACGACGAGAAGACTGTGTGAGAGCATCGGAAGATTGTACGTAATTACGAGTGCAAGTGAAATTGTAACGGACGAACTGGTGAATCGTAATTGTGTGCATTACGTAATTCTGTGTAATTGGCAAGAGTTTAACTGTAAGTCGGTGGAAATAAAGAACATTTTCGAGTGGTGTAATTGGACTTTTCATTTCACGAACCCAAAAAGTCACACTGGTATCAGAAGAGGGATGACAACAGCACCGAACATTACAGCCATGGACGCGGTATTGGAAAAGATTTTGGAGAAGATGATGGAAATGAAGGCCGAACTGACCTCGCAAATGAAGACGGCAAATGAAATCCTCGCTGCAAATACAGAAGCGGCAAACAACAACCTCACCGCCGAGTTGAAACAAATGAAGACGGCCAACGACAACATCACCGCAGAGTTGAAACAAATGAAGACGGCCAACGACAACATCACCGCCGAGTTGAAACAAATGAAGACGGCCAACGACAACATCACCGGGAAGATGGAAGAAATGAAGGCCGAATTAACAGCGAAGATGGAAACGGCAAACAACAGCTTGGCCACGACAATGACCGCAAAGATGGTCGAACTGACAACGTAGATGAGGGAGGCGAACGAGGTCCTCGCCGCCAAGTTTGAGGAACGGTTGGCCGGCGTGAGGGATGACGTCACGAATCTGGGCAAGCGGATGGGTCAAGTAGACGACCGCCTTAATGATTTAGAGGAAAAGGCCGACAACATCGCAAAACCCCTCACCCGCCTGACGGAGGAACACCGGCCTTATGTGTGGACAGAGGACGCCGAAAACGCTTTCCAGCACCTAAAGGAGACCCTGTGCAGTGCTCCAATTTTGGGTTCCCCAGAACCGGGTGGCACCTTCATTGTGGACACCGACGCTAGCGACCATTGCATTGGAGGTGTCCTATCGCAGATCCAGGACGGCCATGAGCGGGTGATAGCCTACTACAGCAAGACGCTATCCAAGGCAGAGAAGAACTACTGCGTCACCCGACGAGAATTATTGGCAGTAGTAAAGACCTTGGAGCACTTCCATAAGTACCTGTACGGTCAGCCATTCCACCTGAGGACTGACCATTCCGCCCTAACCTGGCTATTGAGCTTTAAGAACCTGGAAGGCCAGACGGCACGTTGGGTCCAGAGCCTGCAGGAGTACGACTTCACCTGGGAACATCGTAGAGGGAAGAGCCACGGTAACGCAGACGCCATGTCCCGAAGATCCTGTCCAGTAGCGTGCGGCCAGTGCACAAGAGTGGAAGAGAAGGAGCGTGCCGCAGCAGTCCGAGTAGTTGTGGCAGTGCCTGCGGACGGCTGGGATAGCGCAGGCCTGAGGAGGGAGCAGCTGGCGGACGCAGACTTTGGGCCACTCTTGAGGGAAGCGGAGGCAGGGACAAGACCAACCTGGGAGGACATCGCACCAAGGGGCGCCACCTACAAGTCGTACTGGGCGCAATGGGACTCGCTGAAGACCAGGGAGGGCGTGCTGTTCCGGGTATGGGGGTCACCCGATGGGAAGGCGCAGATAGAACAGTGGGTACTTCCCCGGAGTAAGGTCCCGGAAGTCTTGGAAGAAGTGCACGCTGGTACTTCAGGAGGACACCTGGGAGCGAACCGAACGATTGACAAACTTCGGCAGCGCTACTTCTGGCTGAGACTCCGAGCAGATGCTGGTGGTACACCTGGACCGCCTGGCACGCTACGATGGTGCTGTAGCGTGTATGGGGGTCACCCGATGGGAAGGCGCAGATAGAACAGTGGGTACTTCCCCGGAGTAAGGTCCCGGAAGTCTTGGAAGAAGTGCACGCTGGTACTTCAGGAGGACACCTGGGAGCGAACCGAACGATTGACAAACTTCGGCAGCGCTACTTCTGGCTGAAACTCCGAGCAGATGCTGGTGTTACACCTGGACCGCCTGGCACGCTACGATGGTGCTGTTCGGGACGACCAGCTTTGAGGAGGGAGCAGTGTCACCCGAGCGTCGGAACACCCTATATACTGGGCAAGCAGCAGACGGGTCGGTGTTCGCCCCGCCCCCTCGTTTGTCTTATAGCGTTAAGAAGGGATGGCAGGGACAAAAAAAACATCACGGCGCCGTCTCTTTCTGTTCCACCTGTGTTCTCGAACTTACGGGAAATTTCATCTACTGGAGAACCTTCCAGATCGGCAAGCGGACCCTATATAAGCTACACGTCGTGCAAGAGGAGTTAGTGAGTCAGTCAGTTCTTGGTGTAAGAATGCAGTGCTAGTGTACGACGAGAAGACTGTGTGAGAGCATCGGAAGATTGTACGTAATTACGAGTGCAAGTGAAATTGTAACGGATGAACTGGTGAATCGTAATTGTGTGCATTACGTAATTCTGTGTAATTGGCAAGAGTTTAACTGTAAGTCGGTGGAAATAAAGAACATTTTCGAGTGGTGTAATTGGACTTTTCATTTCACGAACCCACAAAGTCACAATATTGAATAAACTATGATGCATGGCTAGCCCTTGGTTGAGGATCCGGATCGCTCGCAGTCTACTCCTCCTCGTCCGAGCTGGTGGATGATATGGAATGTAGAGTGCTACATTCATCAAACCTCAGTTTAAAATCCCCATAGGCTTCATCAGGTAATCCTGCCGGTCTGATTCTCCGTGACTCTCCCCAAACGCGTCTTCCCATATAAACCAAATACCTTCATCTTCTGTTGATTGATTATTAATTATCAACTTATATTTCACCGTTGTTAATAATATTTCTATTTATCCTGTTGGTAAGGATTCTTTCAGATCTTCTTACTTCAATAACAACTGGAACATCTTGTCTAGGTAAGGCTTCATTTAGTGGAATCTTCCAAGCTAATTCACTTACTGTGTTTGCCAGATTAGATAATATTTTATAATAAAGTTCTGGGGATCTAATTATATTCCAAAAATTAATTCCATTTAATGCAGTCCTTACCTCAGAAATTTGTTCAGCATATTTAGGACATTCAAAGAGAACATGCTCCGGATTATCACTTACTTGACATATATTACACATGGGGCTATTTATCCTATTTATCTTGTGCCAATAAGTGCCATAAGGTGCATGTCCTGTTAGAAAATGTATTAAACCTTTTGTAGGTTTGAGATGCGGGATCCTTAATCGTTCAGTTACCAATGGAAAGAAGTCATAGCTTCTTCTTCCAACCTTTGCATTTATCCACTCATCTTGCCATTCACTCAATAAATATTTCTTAATATCTGATTTATTAACACACACTTTCCCAATAATCTTTTTCACTTTATTACCATCACCTTTCTTCATCCAAAACATAGCTCCCCTTAATCTAATTAGGAAATCGATGGGCCAGATTCCTGCTACCATCAAAAGTGCTAGTGTTGAAGTTGTACAGACTGCACCAGTATGACGTAACAAGATTTTTCGTTGCGTACTTCTTAATTTCCTTCTTAAAGTTAAATTATTTAATTTTTGAGCCCAAACTGCTGCTGCATATGTAATTATTGATCCAAAAATAGTATAATGATATGTTATGATATTATTTAAAGATATTTTGGACTTTGAGTTAACAATTCTGGCTAATTTATGCATAACTCTTTCGGCCTTCGTTCTAACAAACTCTGTGTGTTTGTTGAAATTTAACTTTTCATCTAAAATAACACCCAAATATTTGATATCTTTACAGCGTTTAATATTTTCATTATTGTATTTGATAATAGGATTCCGTTTTAATGTTCCTTTCACCAGCATATACATTGATTTATGAGGGGCAATATATAACTTGGACTCGGTGCACCATTCAGCTAATTTGGTTGTTAAAAAATTTGATCGCATTTCTAATTGTGATCTTGACTCTCCAGCAATCAAAAAGACAACATCATCAGCATATGCGGTAATTTTTAAAACATTATCATCATAATTCTAAGAGAGTCTCCATAACTATATCCCAGAATGTTGGCCCTAAAACTGATCCTTGTGGACATCCTTTGGTAACATTTTTCCAAATCTTCTGATTAATTCCTTGTATATAGACTCTTCTATTTTCACAATAACTCAAAAGCAATTTATACAATGGTAACGGATAATTTTGCACTCTTAATCTATTAAAGAAGAAAGGCCACCACAAATTATCAAAACCTCCAGATATATCAATTGATAAAGCAATGATATACTTATGAGCAGAGCTGGTTATACAATCCATAATATCAATTATTGCATCCTCAGTAGATCGCCCTTTCCGAAATCCAAACTGTCTATTATTCATGCCAATTATAGATCTAAATTCAATAATTCTCTTATTAATCAAATGTTCAAAAATTTTTCCCATGGAATTCAACAGACAAATTGGTCTATAAGATTTTGGTTTGGCCGAATCTTTATCAAGGCCTTTTTTGAGGATGATAACTCGTGCCACTTTCCAACAATCAGGAAAATATCCTCTCCATAAACAATCATTATAAATACTGCATAGTTGGGGTATTAACGTATCCTGGAGGGCAATCAAAACTGCATTTGGGATATTATCTGGGCCACAAGATTTCTTCTTCTTTAATTTATGAAATATTTCCTTTATTTCAGAAATATCAAACGGATATATTACATTATAATTATTGTAATTAATTTTCATATTCAAACTTAGAATTTTATTATGCAGATTATCCATAGTCGCATCATCATCGGGCAAGAGGATATTCAACAATAACTTAGAGGTATCTTCCCAATTTGCAGTCATACTCCCATCGTCTCTTTCCAATGTATTTAAAACTTCTGGTTTTTTAATCTTATCCATAATAATTTTATAGGGTATACCCCAAATATCTTTATTCAGATGAAATTCTACAAAACTGATACATGATTTACTTCTTGTATCCAATAGAAGCTTTTTAAATTTAAATTTCGCATCTCTATAACGATTCAATTTATGTACTCTATCAGCTTCAATTGTAGCCCTTTGATAGATCTTTCTCAATTTTCTCATTTTTCTTCCAGAAGTTTCCAATGCTTCATTCCAAATGTTATAGGAAAATTTCTTACTTCGAAAAGGCGGAACTGATTTTCTAATGGCATAAGTTATAGAATTAATTAATCTACCTATATCAGACACACTATAAAATCCATTAAATGAATTGAAGATCTCCTTTAATTGCATCCAATTTGCTTGGGCAAGATTTCTCCTTGCTGGGTTATTTGATGAAGCCCCTTGACTATTTTCAAAGGTTGGTGGATTGTTGGGTTAATTAACTATTTCAATATTTAACTCTGAGATAAGATCTTCCATTTTTTCACCTCTATCATCTCTATAACCATTAAACCACCATGTTGATTTAGTATTAGAATCCATTATATGTATGATTTCCTCATGCCTAAAGTGATTATGTATCACCCTAACTTTATTAAGATAGGGGTCTATTTCATCACTATATTGAAAATAATAATTTACCAAAATAAACTTCCCATTCTCATGTGTAATTTCTAAACAGATGGTGTGTGAATAAGAAAATTGTGTTATATTGACTACTTGAAGATTAGAATTAGCAATTATACTGTAGCCATGGGATTAGCATCTCCAATAAATGCTCCAGCCATTGCAGGCATATATACTAAAGTATTATTTATGGTGTAAGGTTCCTGAATACAAATTATATCAAAATTAGATTCATTTATTAAATTTCGTATCTCAGCCAGTACAAATTTACTTCGCTGGGTGTTAACTTCGGCAATTTTTAAATTTCTAAGAAAATTATGGACTTCAGTCAACATGGAAATATATGAAATTTATTAAAAATCATTCATATTTGCTATATGCTGCAAAACGCCCTTCATTTGCCTGATAGTATTCCTTTATCATATTGGACATGTTTTGTCCAATCAATTTACTGGAAGATGTACTTTGATTCATATGGTTAGAACTTTGTAACTGGTTTGATGATCTGGAAGATTGAGCCTTATGTTTCTTCTTACTGATGGTTCCGGATGATGAACAAAATTTCTTCTTTGATTCAAAAGCAGCACTTTGTGCTAGGGATTTAAAAACGTTATTCTCATGCTTTGTGGATGACGATTTGAAGGAATTGGTTTTGAGGGAATACTGCTTATTCTTGAATGGTATATTGGTACGGGTATTAGTATTTTTGGGTATGATTGGAGTAAAGGATTTAGGATTCTTAGGAGTGATTGATTTAGCATTTACAACACCATCGTATCTAATATGAACATAACAATGAGGCCATGGTTGACTCGGATCCATTGATATCCTCCCATAACATTTTACAAAATGACTATAAATTTTGTTCAAATCCAGCTCTTCTTTTCTCCTTTCAAAAACTGTATTTAATAAACTGAGAAGTTCTTGTGGATCTGTGGTAACATTATGAACCTTTAGTTCCACTCGGTCGATGGCGTCAGGCAATGGGAAAACTATGGACATGTAGCTTATGACATGACGTAATGCAGCTAGTAAAATTTTAGATTCCTCCAATCTACTCAACTGCCTTGCATTTTCATAACCATTATAAAAATTTACTGGAAACTGGGATGAAGTATTAGACTTTTCAATGCCATCTTGGAAAGATATAACACATTCCTTCTCTGTCATATCTATAATAGCATCATAATCAACTGGTATCTTCATAGGATGAGCTGATTCAGCTATTGGACTTTCTGGTTTCTTAAATCTTAATACAGGTTTGGGAATAATTTCATCTATATATGATTTTAAATTTTGATCCTGTTTAATGATTCGCATATCGCCAAAAATTATGTTAATCCTCTGCTTTGGTGGTAAAGATGGTTTCTCTGATGTTTCCGGTGAGAGATCTGATGTATTATAATGACAATCAAGGAAATCAGCAACGGACGCCTTACAATTAATGGAATCATCACTTTTAACAAATTGAATGTCTGTTTGTACTCCCTTATCAACTAATAACGGTTTATTCATTTGCAATAACTTTAATTTATGCTCTATAACTCTCTAGATTTCTCTTAATTCTACTGGGAGTATTTCTCTTTGGTTTTTTATTAGCATCTTTAACAACACAATTATCCATTAATCGTAATTCGTACGATTTATTATCCTCTCCCAAAACAATTTATACGTTAGACATTCATTTTTTCCACCACACTGTTTCTTCCTCAAGTTGCAAGGAATGCAAACTGCCGTCTGTTTGCTCTTTGAACAATCTTTTCTATCATGGTCAGCCTCACCACAGTGGCCACATACCTGCTGTTTGGTACAGAATTTGGCTACATGACCAAAATCTTGACACTTTGCACATTTTGCCACTGATATAAAATCCTCAACATTTACTGACTGGAAACCTATATATAACCTGCCTTTTCCCTATATATTATTTCTTAATTTGGGTTCCACTTCCACCACATGATGAACAGTTGCCCTATCACGTCTACCGGTTTTAAATCTCAAATTAAAAGATCTTTTGAATTCTTCCATTCCCATAATATCTTCAAAATTTTGTTTATAAACATCTTCTTTGATATCGTTTTCCTTCATTGATGACATTACATCATACATAATGAGAAGGGGGTTCCGCTTTTTTTGTTTCTCATTTTTTAAATCATATCCTTTCAAATTATTGCTTGTTATTATTTTATTCCTGTCCTCTTCTGTTTCTGTCTCTATTATAACTGTATTCTTTCCTGCAGGACGAAGATAACTTATATTGATTTTCTCCACGGCTGGTTTTAATTGTGTGGTTATAATTTTCTGTACTTCTCTCGCATCCCCATTACCTGTGGAAGTAACAAACACGGCATGTTTCTTTGCATTTACAGTTCGCTGAAACTGTAATGACTTCTGTGAAGGTGCTGGTGCTGATACTACTTGTGCATACGACGTCGCAGTTTACTTTATTACTAAACTTTTCTCATATAACTCCTTATACAGCTTTGCTTCTGCTGCCAATTTACAATTTTCTATATTAATGGATTCAAAATCCTTCTGAAAACTTGCATTTAAAGCAAAAAGGTGTCTTCTTCTTATCCACAGTAATCTGTTCACTACCAATTATAACATTCAATTCTGCTAGGGAAGAATGAAAACCACTGCTCTCGCGTTGACCTTCCATTTTAACTTCTCTTCCTAATTCCCTACGTTCCATAATAGGTAATCTTCTCAAATTTTTTATGGTGTAAAAACATCTCTCTCATTATCTCTACCAACATTATCCTTCCAAGACGCACTGGCCTGCGCCACTTTATACAAACAAAAAATTTATTTCCTTTCACTTATATCAGCCAAGGCGACAGTGACTACGGCCGCACGGACCGCGTGCTCCACCGCATCGACACCGGAGATGCCCAGCCTATTCAGCAACCACCTAGACGCGTTCCGCTGGCGAAACAAGCGGCGGTACGGGATAGGGTAATGAAATGTGTAGTGTTTAGCGACCGCTTTTACTACATATGGCACCACAGGCGATGACACTAATGATATATGAGATGAAGATGGAGCACCGGTGGAATGAGATGGCGGGGGAAACCAGAGAATCCAGAGAAATGTCGCCCAAGCGCGACGTTGTCCACCACAAATCTCACTTTGCGGTCCCCTGGGATCAAACCCGGGCCGGCCTGGTGAGAGCCAAGCGGTCTAACCACTGAGCCACCGGGATATGGTAGAAGACATGAAATCCAGGGGAATGATTGAATAGTCTGACAGCACTTGGTGTTCCCCTGTAGTTCTGGTGACGAAGTACGGCGAGCTAGGCTTCTCCGTGGACTAAAGGAAGCTGAACGCCGTCACCCGGAAGGACTGTTTCCCCTTACCCCGGATTGACGACACTCTGGACACGCTAGCTGCTGCATAGTGGTTGTCGATTCTGGACCTGAAGTCGGGTTACTGGCAGGTGGCTCTAGACCCGAGAGACAAGGAAAAGACTGCATTCTCGACAGGCCAAGGGTTTTGGCAGTTCACAGTTATACCCTTTGGCCTCTGCAACGCACCAGCTACCTTCCAACACCTAATGGAATCAGTGATGAGAGGGCTGACTTATGACGCCTGCTTGCTAAACCTGGACGACATCATCATCGTCGGTAAGACTTTCGAAGAACATCTCGAGAATCTGAGTAAGGGGCTACACTGACTGCAGGTGACCAATTTGAAGCTAAATGCAAAGAAGTGCCTGCTCTTCCGCAAGGAGGTGAACAATTTGGGGCACACAGTCTCACCAACCAGAGTGGCCACAGACCCGGAGAAGACACAGGCCGTGAGAGATTGGCCTCGGCCAAAGGATAAGAGAGAATTGCACAGTTTCCTAGGGCTGTGCAGTTATTACCGTCGCTTCATAAAGGGGTTCTCCAACATCCCAAACCCCTCACGCGCCTGACAGAGGAACACTGACCTTACGTGCGGACGGATGACGCAGAAGGCGCTTTCCAGCACCTGAAGAAGAAGATCCTATGCAGTACTCCTATTTTGGGATTTCCACAAGCAGGCGGCGCCTTTATTGTGGACACCGACTCCAGCTACCATTGCATTGGAGGCGTCCTATCCCAAGTCCAGGACGGCCACGAGCGGGTGATAGCCTACTACAGCAAGATGCTGCCCAAGGCACAGAACAATTACTGCATCACCCGACGAGAGTTGCGGTGGTAAAGACCTTGGAGCACTTTCACAAATACCTGTATGGTCAGTCATTCCACTTGATAGCGCAGGCTTGAGGAGGGAGCAGCTGGCGGACGCAGACTTGGGGCCACTCTTGAGAGAAGTGGAGGCAGGGACAAGACCAACCATGGAGGACATCGCACCGAGGAGCGTCACCTACAAGTCGTACTGGGCCCAATGGTTCTCACTGAAGACAAGAGTGGGCGTGCTGTTCCGGGTATGGGAATCACCTGATGGGAAGACGCAGAGAGAACAGTTGGTGCTTCCTCGAAGCAAGGTCCCGGAAGTCTTGGAGGAAGTGCATGCTGGTACTTCAGGAGGACACCTGGGAGCAAACCGAACGATCGACAAACATTGCCAGCGCTACTACCGGCTGAGGCTCCGAGCAGAGAATGAGAGATTGTGACCTATTCTGGTTGTACCGCCTTACCCGGACCAAGGGACGATGCCCAAAGCTCCAGCAGCCATGGCAAGGACCGTACCAGGTGGTGAAGAGGATTAACGATGTGGTCTACCACATCCATAAGGTGCCCAAGGGAAGATGTTGGTGGTACACCTGGATCGTCTGGCCCGTTACGATAGTGCTGTTCGGGACGACCAGCCTTGAGGAGGGAGCAGTGTCGCCAGGCCATTGTTGATTAGAGGCGGCGCGGGCAACGAGATCAAAGAGACGGCAGTGTACTGCGGAGATAAAAGCTCGCCGAATTGGTGGGCGGAAGGAGACAGATTTCCTTTGTTCTAGCCGGCTCTTGATTGTTTGAGAAATTCCTGGAATGTTAGTAAACTATAAAAAGGCAGCCCACCCGCCAAAGAGGAGTCAGTCGGCAATTGAACGCGTGTGGGTAAACAGTTGTGTTTGTTGACCTTGTATGTTGTATTGTGTATGCGTACGAAGTATTTTTCTACCGAAATAAAGTTTTTGTGTTTGTAACCTGGACTTTTGCTCCAATTCGAACATACGATTTTTGTAAACTGGTTAGCTAATTAACGTCGAACTTGATCAAAACGAAATATGGCGGACATGATAAAGTTTAGCGTATTAGCCACTAGATGTCAGCGCATTTCAAATTTCAAAGTTGTCATCTATGTTCACGGAGTTAAAAAAAAATTATCGAATGGGGACTTG
Organism: Mantis religiosa; assembly: GCA_030765055.1. Classification (NCBI taxonomy): domain Eukaryota; kingdom Metazoa; phylum Arthropoda; class Insecta; order Mantodea; family Mantidae; genus Mantis; species Mantis religiosa. Next base: position 571,973 of record CM060955.1, on the reverse strand, counting down.
GAACCTGACCACTCTTCATATTGCGCGCATATAGTAATTGTTGTTGAGATTGGATGTTTTAATTACATATTTTAAAACATTTTGAAATGTTTGTAAATTTTTAATTTTAGTGATATTTTGTAAATTAGTATTTTATATATATTTATGTATTAAGTCTTTATATGTATATAAATATACATTTAGATATACATAAATAAATATATATTTAGGGAGAAATGAAATGAAATGTGTAGTGTTTAACGCCCGCTTTTACTACATATGGCACCACAGGCTATTTAAGGAGAGAGGGGGTTTATGAATTTTTAACGTAAGTCTCTATTGTATATGTAATGTCTTTTATTTCAATTTACCTTTTTGCTAAATTTTTGATTTTGGTGTTTAATATTTACCAAAATGGTTATATATTTTTATGTTTTTTAATAGATAAGATAAGGGGAGGTCCCGACTTCGAATCTCGGTTAGGGTGAGTTACCTGGATAAGGTAATTTTCCGGGGTTTCCCCTTATCCTGATAGACGAATGTCGGGTAACTGTCAGCTCCATGGACCCCAGACTCATTTGCGCATCACTTCACCCATTTCATTCATCGTCCAATATGACTTAATGTTGGAGGACATAAATTACAAAAACAAAAGGTTATCTATAGTTTTCTTTGAGTTTCTAGGATTTTTTTCAGTTTAGAATGAATTCAGAGTTGTATGGATGGTATGTATTATTCATAAATTCCTAATTTGCATTGTATATGTTAATTATTATTAGCAATATTTTGATATTAGATTGCTGATGTTAAATTAAAACTCTTTGAAGCATTAGTTAAAACAGGAGAAAGTTAGAGGTTATGCTGGTTACCAGTACATAAGTTGTCGTCAGCCTTCGTCGGTTTTAGATAAGTCTTTTTAGAATCAGTTTGGTTTTTAAATAGCCGGTTATTCAGTAAATTGGTTACTGGATACCAGTGAAATATTAGTTTAGGTAGTTTTGTTTTATTTTGTTAAATACTTTCGTACCTGAATATACTTTGTTTTATAACTAAAAAGAAGAGGATAAGGATTTTAAAAAGTGGCTAACAGTAAGTTTTGTTTTTAAGGTAGTGGTATTATTATTGTATATTTGTTTTTATTGTTTCTTGTGAACATTTTTTAATATTATCTGTAGAATTGTGTAAAATTACAAGAAGTTAAATAAATGTAAAGGTTTGGAATATTTATACCCTGACTTAAGAAATTAGGTGTCAGGTATTGCAGATTTTTATTTATTTATAGTGTGAAACACACACTGGAAACAAACAAACCTCTGCCAGCATCTCTATGTGCCTCTTGTAACAGAATTTAACAACAGAAGTTTATGCTAGCCTTATGCAGCTGCATTTGCTCAGTATTTGTTATTTATCCTGACAGGGTGTTCAGTGATTTCTTATAGCTATCGAAAATTAGATGAATAGCACATTTGAAATTGTTAAATTTCAGTGTTGACCATGGCTTATTCTAGCAATGTAACAAATAAATTAGCTTGCGTAAAATGTGTATGGGCTTCTGAAAGAAAATGTGGAGAACCGTTTTCTGTTTGATATGATTTGGATATTGATGGCAAAAGCCATTCTTTGCATCGAACACAACTAATATTTGAGTCATTTTGTTTTGTGTGCTTTTGCGAAAGACAGCATATATGTATAGCTGTGTAAACCAGTTCTCGAGTTCAAGGTTTTAGGCTTTAGTTTATACTGACAAACCAATAATCACTGTATATTTTGTGTGAAAGGTTGTGTATGGGCTTCTGATAGATGTGAAGAACATTTTGTTGTTTGATATGATGATGGCAATTATGAGAGAAGTGTGTAATGTGTAGTGTTTAACGCCCACTTTTACTACATACGGCACCGCAGGCGATGACACTGATGATACATGAGATGAAGATGGAGCACCAGTGGAATGAGATGGCGGGGGAAACCGGAGGTCCTGGAGAAAACCCGCCCCAGTGCCGTGTTGTCCACCACAAATCTCACTTTGCAGTTGCCTGGGATCGAACCCGGGCCGCCTTGGTGAGAGCCAAGCGGTCTAACCACTGAGCCACAGTGCGGCCACTATGAGAGAGGTGGCCATATGCAATTGTTTAGTAATTCGCAGAGCCCATGCACGACAATGACCTACCTGGATTTATGTATATCAATAGCTCATAATCTAATTGACGCCTGTTCATACTAGGGGTAAGAAATCCACAACTACAGCGCCCTCCCACTTGACAGAAAACTTTCCTGAAAGGATACCTCCCAGAACTACAAAGTCGCGACCATTTCGAAAATGTCTAGCGTGTTATGAAAAAGAAGTCTGCAAGGAAACCAATATTATTTGCTGTTAATATACAGATGTGCCGCAATGTGTTTATCCAGGTTTTGAGGTGTACCATTAAAAAGTAAACCTTTACGGTTAAGTTTTCATCTCTTACAGAACTAATTCAAATGTATTGTAAAATAGGAAGATGAAAATAATTGGTTTTACATAAGTATTAAATGCATGTATTCATGCTCAGGACATCTATACACATCCATATCGGTTTGGGGCATTTTAGCTTGGACGTCATATAATGCCCATATCATTGAACTGGATAAAAGAATGTATAAATGGATAATGGAATCAAAAATAAATTATGACAATCACATTATAAATGAAGGATAAGATATAAAATTTTTTGGGCATAAAACAGATGAAGAGCAAACAGATGAAGAAAACAAATAAGAGCTAAGAAAGCTTAGCTCAGCTTGCTTTGCTTAAAGAAACTTAAAACTGTGGTTAATCAAAATGCTTTAAGAGCAGAATACGTTATATATTGTCAGTCATGTTAGGATGTGGAATTATCTTTTGCAGTAACTCAGCGCACAGCAGCCAAGTTTTTGTATAACAAAAAACGATCACAAATTTTGTGTGGTGTAGCTCTCCATTATTGTGGTATATCTTTATTTAAAACCCCAACAAATTATTAGTCTTATTGGTGAATAAATATATTCTATTTTAAGCTATCTTAATAATAATTATAATAACTTGATAACAAAACTTGCTGTGCATGACCACACTACAAGAAATGCAGGCAGTCTCATAGGCAACAAATAACTTAGAACTGTTCCAGAAGGAAATGTTACTATTCCACAATAAGAATTTACAACAATCTTGTACACTACTTAAAACTATTAGGTAAATCAAGTCTTCAAGAAAGTTTAAAAGTCATTCTTATATACTTACTACTCGTACAATATGGAGGAATTTTTTAACATTCCTTTCAACATTTAAATTTCTAATACACACGACAGATGACATGCGACTATGATTTGATGTTCTAGTTTATTACTGACCTACTGTAATGTATGTTCTGAGGTAATCTTCAAATGTTTGTGATGCACTAATTTTCGATGTTAATACATAAAGTTAAAATAATAACAAAATAATAGGGGTCAGTGTTGTTGTGGTGGGTATATTACTAGTAATAATGCATGTACCATAAATGTAAGAAATGTTCAATGACCCGACAAACAAACAGCGGACATTGTTTACATTAGAAATGGGAGATACCTCTAGCACACCATTTTACACACTTATCGCACTCTTCTAGTCCAGAAGGGGTCAATATTACTTCAAATAGAAGATAATAACATTTATGAAATTACCTTAATTTTTTATAGGCTAAATGTTATAACTCGGAAACGTGCTCCCAACGTACTCGTCTTATTTATAAGGTTAACTTTGATAACAAAATTACGTTTTGAAGACCCGAAACTTTGCCATATGTAGGAATTACAGCTGCGAGAGCCCTTTGAATAAGACAACTTCTTATAATAAGAATAAGATACTAACTTCCAATTGATTAATACAAGCTGACACAGCTATAACTTCTATGAGATTTACTCGTGGTCTGTACCCACCAAACAAATATCATACCTGTGAAAATACAAGAATCTATAACTGTTAGTTCACGCACTGCTATCTCTGAAAATAGAAACTTGATTAACTTTAATTTAAATAACTACAGCTCATACTCTTTTGTATCATTTATCTTAGGCGTAAACTATTTGATTTACAAGGCCGTGATAGGATCAGTTTGGCAGTTGTTTTAATTTAGTCTGTGTACATGGTGTATCGCTTTCGCAAGAGGATTTTAACACAACAAAGTAAGCTACACGGAGAAAAGAAGAAGAAAAAGAAAATAGATATGTTGAAAATATCAACAGCGTGAGGGAATACGCATCAGTAAGAACGGCCATTCAAATTTGTAATACTTTTGACTGAGTGGTTTGTCTCGAAAGTTCTATTTCAGGTTAGAATAATTACTGATGTTATATGTTTGGTAGTGGTGTTAAAAAATGCATGTTTTGATGTATGGTAGTCGTAGTTAAAATGATTTATATTGATTTGTTGAAGTTGTTTTGTGTATGAAGTGTTCAAAGTCCTAGAGCGCAGTTCAGTGACAGGAACAAACAAAACAAACGACATGTACATGTTTCAGTGAATGTTGGAAGAATAAACTCTCAGTTTTTTGAATTAAATTTTTATTTTCAATGTAATGTAAAGCATTGTGACGTATTTAACTCTGTTCGCATTGTCGTCTCTAGTAGAGTTGTAATGGTCGGGCCACATGGATTACGTCCATGAAGGTCAGGTACAACAGCTACTCTCGTATTTAACAAGTTTTTAGTGGTTGTGCAAAAGGTAACAAATGTAGAATATTCTGTTTTCCCAGACGTGATGTAATAGTGCTTGATAAAGGTGTACTTTAACGGTGTAGCAATATGGCGGACGTGACGTAATGGTTCGAGCGTTGCCAACATCCAAAGCATGCTTTCGCGGAAAATACCAACACTACGTAACCAAACTAGCGCTACTAGGTGAGCAACCAATCAGAGTACTACAGTGTTGTATTGCATTCCTGCTAACTGGTCTGTGGAGTGCCAACCTAATCAATCTGTATTTTGTTGTTGTAAGTTACGTCCTCCACCATTAAGTCATATCGGTTGACGAATGGAATGGGTAAAATGATGCTCTTCAACTCATGTATCATCAGTGTCACCGCCTGCGGTGCCATATGTAGTAAAAGCGGGCGATAAACACTACACATTTTCAAATGAGCCCAGGGTCCATGGAGCTTACAGTTACCCGACATTCCTCTTTTAGGATTAGGAAATACCCCGGAAGAAACCTTATCCAGGTACTCATCCTGACCAAGATTCGAACTTGGGGCCTCTTGAACGTGAGGCAGACATGCTACAATTAATCTATATTACATACTATTTGCGCTAAGACAAGAATTCAGATTTTGCTAAAACTGATCCGTGTGGAAGGTAGAGAGTAATGTATCTAACATAACCATGAAAACCCCATATTTTTATCTCAAATAGTTTTTCTAATACTTATAAATAAAGCACTATTACCTGTATTACAACAATGCATCATTATGTCTGTTTATGAATGGTTTGTATTCTCTATTTACTCTAGAGAGTTCAAAGTGGTTGGTGTGTATGTACATATACTTTTAATTACTCAGAACTGAAATTTAAACTATTGACATGACATGATAAAAGAATTACTGTGAATAAGTCAAGAAATTCGAGAAAGAGCTAACACTTCATTTCCTGTTAGCCTCTGAAATGCTGTATGATTATGTTTATGAAAGAATGCTGGATAAGAAGTGTTTATTTACTCTGGAGAGTTCAGACCAATTTTATTCAGTTGTTCTTTACACAACAGTAAAGTAAGAGTTAAATAGTGCAATGGCTTCTTGCGGTGAATTTAGTGGCGAGTCAAGAAGACAGGTATTGCAAAGTCAGACTCGGAGTATTATTTTTTAAAGTGTACACATTCTTCAACAAATTGGGCAATGACGAATATAGAAATCAGCTTGATTTAAAAAATGCTCAACGGCTTACTGCTGAAGCGTGTGGTGTAGGTAAAACAAGTGTGTCCTGCATTTGTGGAGAGGCAAGAAAATTTGATCCCAGTGGTGTCCAGATGTTTGTGTCGCTCAGGAAACATGTTGCTCCTCCGAAAAGGATTGCAAATTTAAGTGACTTTGACAAGGACGTTGTACGTAGAACTGCATCCGAATTTTATGACCATGGTAAATTTCCAACTTTACAGAAAATAACTTGCGCTCTTAGAACCAAAATTTCATACACTGGGTCAAACTCAGCAACTTCCAGAATTTTGAGGGGATTAGGTTTCAGGCACAGAAAGACAAATGATGGGTGTCAATTTTTAATGGAGAGGAGTGACATTGTTGCGGCAAGATTAAAATTCTTACGCAAAATGTATGAAATTGGATTTTCTGGTGATGTGAGACCTATCTTTTACTTAGACGAGACATGGGTAAATAAAAGCCACACTCAAAATTCAATCTGGCAAGACTCCTCAAAAAGGGGTCACTTAAAGGTACCTGTTGGTAAAGGTATTCGGCTCATCATTTGTCATGCTGGATCTGCTAAGACAGGGTTCCTGCCAGAATGAAAATGGATTTTTATCTCCAAAAGTACCTCAGACTATCAGGAAGAGATCACAACAAGTGTAGTGTTTTACGCCCGCTTTTACTACATACGGCACCGCAGGCAGGGGCACTGATGATACATGAGATGAAGATGGAGCATCGGTGGAGTGAGATGGCGGGGGAAACTGGAGGTCCCGGAGAAAACCCGCCCCAGCGCCGTCTTGTCCACCACAAATCTCACTTTGCGGTCGTCTGGGATCGAACCCGAAGTTGATACATTTAAAGAATGGCTTCTTAACAGATTCTTAAATTATGTAAAAGAGGGAAATATTATTACAATGGATAATGCACCATAGCATTCGGTTATTGCAAATAAAATACCAAATTCGGTCGGCAGAAAGAATGAAATTGTTGAATGGATACAAAAAACGGGGTTTATATTTTTGGAAACAAACTAAAAATGAGTTATTGCAAAGAGTACTTCCGTTTAAAAACAAGGTAAAAGCGTATCATCTGGATCAACTTGCAATTTTAATGGGACACAAGGTAATACGCATCCCACCTTACCACTGCCAATACCTTTCTAATTTTGATTTTGACAGCTGCATCATTGTAAAAGTTTGAAAAATTTAGCTTGGTTACCCTTATATCTAATGCCAAGCAGACCTGCATGTTGTATCAGTGTGCAAGAGAGAGAGAGAGGGAAATATAAAAAGAGTGGGGTAACAAGCTGGCAATGTTGAGTGTGATATGGTATCTGATTAGCTGGACTCCAGAACTCTTCCTATTCAAAACACATAATAGGCAACTATTCCAGCGGATCATTGCCTACCATCCTATTCTCGAAAATGGAATGTGTAGTGTTTAACGCCCGCTTTTACTACATACGGCACAGCAGGCGGTGACACTGATGATACATGAGATGAAGATGGAGCATCGGTGGAGTGAGATGGCGGGGGAAACTGGAGGTCCCGGAGAAAACCCGCCCCAGCGCCGTCTTGTCCACCACAAATCTCACTTTGCGGTCGTCTGGGATCGAACCCGAAGTTGATACATTTAAAGAATGGCTTCTTAACAGATTCTTAAATTATGTAAAAGAGGGAAATATTATTACAATGGATAATGCACCATAGCATTCGGTTATTGCAAATAAAATACCAAATTCGGTCGGCAGAAAGAATGAAATTGTTGAATGGATACAAAAAACGGGGTTTATATTTTTGGAAACAAACTAAAAATGAGTTATTGCAAAGAGTACTTCCATTTAAAAACAAGGTAAAAGCGTATCATCTGGATCAACTTGCAATTTTAATGGGACACAAGGTAATACGCATCCCACCTTACCACTGCCAATACCTTTCCAATTTTGATTTTGACAGCTGCATCATTGTAAAAGTTTGAAAAATTTAGCTGGGTTACCCTTATATCTAATGCCAAGCAGACCTGCATGTTGTATCAGTGTGCGAGAGAGAGAGAGAGGGAAATATAAAAAGAGTGGGGTAACAAGCTGGCAATGTTGAGTGTGATATGGTATCTGATTAGCTGGACTCCAGAACTCTTCCTATTCAAAACACATAATAGGCAACTATTCCAGCGGATCATTGCCTACCACACTATTCTCGAAAATGGAATGTGTAGTGTTTAACGCCCGCTTTTACTACATACGGCACTACAGGCGGTGACACTGATGATACATGAGATGAAGATGGAGCACCGATGGAATGAGATGGCGGGGGAAACCGGAGGTCCCGGAGAAATCCCAGCCCAGCGCCGTGTTGTCCACCACAAATCTCACTTTGCGGTCGCGTGGGATCGAACCCAGGCTGCCTTGACACTATTCTCGACAGCTTCATGATAACAATGATAGAAATTTGGTAGTTTGTTATTATTATTATCATTATCATTATTATTATTATTATTATTATTGTTTCGTCATGGTGTAAGTTGTGGCCGTCAAATTAAAGCTCACAACCTAAATGGACTGTATTGTAGAAGAATCGGCGAATTGTCAGGAGAAGAAAATGTTTGACGCTTATATTGATGTATTAAATTTTCCACTCTCAAAGCCAGTACATTCTGGTATTCACACTAACTACTACACTTTCCAAATATCACATATAAAGAATACTGACTAGTTTAAAACACTAAAACGAATTACAATTCAATCTAGCCGCAGCTGCAACAAACATGCTTCATGCTTCTTCACACAATGATTCTCTTATATTGTGTTTCTTTCTAAAAGCAGGTCCACCAACTCCTTGCATACAATGCGACCAACTGTTACTGAACAGTTATTGTTATTGTCATTATTATTATTACTAAACTTTTCAATTAAAAGGAATTGTAGCAAAGGTACTGGAATGGTAAAATTCTTTCGCAGTTAAACGTTTCTCTGTATTCGGTTATCCTCTTTACAGTATCGCTAGTTTATAATAAGAAATATAAAATGTGTTGGAAACTTTTCTCTGTACGAACTGATATATGTTGCAAATTTTCCCATTTCAAGTGTCAACAAAGCGTTGTGTTTAGCTAAGTGCTTGAGTAAATAAAGTAAATGACTTTGAACATAGTGACCCACAGTAAATCATTGGGAACTGAAATTTGTAAACTTAATCCTGGATTGGGCTTAAATTACTATGATTTTGTGAGAGTCTCAATCCTAAATTTTGTGTTTAGCGTATTATACATAGTTAAGTCCATCCCCAAACATATACATTACAATGGTTCTTGTTTACATGGAGAGAGTTGAGACAACTTCATCTGTGGTTTCATATAAGTGAACAGCAAGGCTGTGACATATATAGCTGATGCTAAATGTGACATTCTTAAACTCTCAATTCATTGCCAATTATAAATATACAGAGCAGAAATTCTTTCTTCTTTTTCTTTTTGTTTGCTGCTTCATCCTATACTGTGAAGCTGTAGACAGTTAATATACTTGACCAGGTTTGTCATTATGGCATTGCAGTAAAGTTATACAATATCTCATGACATAATGCTCAAGGAAATGACAACAATACAGCCATTGCTGATTTGAATGCAAAAAAGTTCATTTTATATCTCTTGATGTTTTTATAAGATATATTGTTACAACTATAGCACCTGGCATTGTAGATCTGAAATCTAGGTTCAATTTCCAACTCAAAATTGTTGCCTGTTTGAGATATGTTGCATAGCTTTATGAAATGGTATTGATCTGATTGAAGGTTGTTTTCGATTAGATGTGTAGATGTTAGAATGTTTCAGTAGTGTACATAGTGACACCTTCTTTATAGAGGCATTCTACAAATCTAACATTCAACTTAAATCCATGCAGATGGTAAAACTAGGCGTGGCTCTGGGCAAATTGATTAGGTGACTCGGAAAATCAGCTAACCTAAATTTGCAAAATCATTAATAATGTCATATGATCAATGCGGCAAGTATAAAGTAGGCTAATGATCGTGTATGAATTCGTAATAAGGACAATATTTAGTGACTGATAAACTTGGAGCAGGAGGGAAAACCGAAAACAAAATTTACAGTACTGATATAAAAAAAAAGTGCTACTGCTTACTGCTTCACTTATTAGTTATTTAAAATAAGACTCACCTTACTGCTTATATATCAAGTCAATTTTTATGTTTGTCATCTTCCTGAAAGCAACTATAATGTCTTCATAGAAGGACTGAGTTTTCGTCAGTTCACTGAGTATGTCCTTGTGAATGGAAATAGTAGCCAACAATGTTAATCTGCTATTGCCTAAGCTGTTTCAGAGTTAAGTTTTATTTCTCTTTAAGCACGAAAGACTTCGTTCTGCAGAACAAATAATGGATGGTATTGTAAGAACGAGGGTAAACAGTTTGTATGTATCACTAAATGAGTCATCTGTATTATTATCTGTTAAAGACATCAGTGATGTTTGAAGATTTACACCTTCATTAGCCTCATCTTGGTAAATAAATTTAGCTTCCTTCCTTAGTCTTTCCAAAAACTGTTTTGCGTATCAGAAGCTTAAGTTATTCAAGCTTCGAAATAGAATATTTTGGATTACTGTTGAAATTTTGAACTGTCAGCAACCTTTAGAAATTTTAAATTTAGTATGTCTTAACCGCTTCGCCGATGGCCATTTAAACCCTTCAGGGGCCGGAAACGGATACCCAATAAACAGAACAGGACATTTAAATTGTTAAATGCTGTAAAAATGCATCATAAATACAATTCCGTATCTTCCGTATTTATTAAGTTATTTAAACGAAACAAAAACTGGTTTAAAACTCATTAAAGGCAGTATAAATCTACAGTAACAATAAAGTAGAGACTACATTAATAAATTGTTGAAATTTCACTACTTTGTTTCACTGTAGCAAAAGCCATTCTTTGTGCCGAACGCGCCTAATATGTGAATCATTTTGTTTTGTGTGTATACGAGCCATAGTATGTATGTATAGCTACGCAAGCGACTACTCAGGTTCAAGTTTAGTTTATTTATGCTATGCCAAGCGATAATATGATGAGAATATGTTGCGTCACACACTCACACACTGGAATGAAAACTCTGTCAGCATCTGTTATTACAGTGTTTCTCAACCAAGGTTTCTAGTAGCCTTATGCAGCAGTTTTCGCTCTGTATTTCAGTTATTTATACTCTCTCTGTGTTCAGAGTGATTTCTTCTAGCTATCAAGAGCTAAATGTATGGCACATTTGAAATTGTTAAATTTCAGTGTTAACCATGGCTTATCCCGGTAATGTAGCAAATAAATTAGCTTGGGTATGATGTGTACAGGCTTCTGATATTACTGTAGAAAATCTGGAAGATTTGTTGTACGATTATGAAGGAGATCTTTAGGACATACGTAGCAGTGACGTGTACTGGTCTACAGCTGGCATGTTAGCTACTCCATTGTTTGGGGAAATGGCGGGTCAAATATAGGTGATACGGATCAGCTATTACCAGCTATCCCTCTTTACGGAAAACAAATGGTGAAAAAAAAGTATTTTTATACCACTGGATGTAACTATGCACAGTTGTTAAGTAATTTTCAGAGCTGTAAAAGACATTCATTTACCTGTACTTGCGCGTATAAAGAGCTCGTAACCTAATTGAGTATTATAATACTCAGAGGCCTCTTTATACTAGGGGGTAGCAAAATTCACCACACCATCCCTCATACTTGAGAGAAAACACTTTCCTAAAAGTATACCACCCACACCCAAAAAAACTTGTAACCATTTCGAAAATGTGTAGTGTGTTGCGAAAAAGAAGTTCGCAAGGAAACCAATATTATTTGGTGTGAATCTGCAGATGTGCCCTTGGGTGTTTATCCAGATTTGGAGGTGTACAATTCAAAAAGAAACCTTTAAGGATACGTTTACATTCCTTATATAACTAATTTAAATTTATTGTAAAACAGCAAGATTAAAATAATTGGCGTTAAATGAGCATTAAATGCATGTATGCGCAGGACGTCTATACACGTCCATATCGGTTTGGGGCATTTTAACTTGGACGTCATATGACGTCCATATCGGTGAAAGGGTTAAAATCGTTCATTAATTTTGGTTATTACAAATGCCGTATTTCATAAAATAGGGTCTTCAAGTTTTGTTTGTACTGATCTAAGGACAGATTTCGCTTTTGTGATGGGGCTCTTTCTTTGAATGAAGTTGATTCAGTTAATTAGTTGAAAGATTCTTTGTTTCTCTTTCTGTTTAAAGTGTCTATTGTATTCTGAATCATGTTTGCAGAGAATCCTGCATCTAATGATGTCCTCTGCAATACCCTGAATAAAATATCACTGATATCAAAAATGTCTTTAAAAACTAGAGACAGGAATGCAAATTCAAAGCTACTAAACATATTTATGAATCACTCAGCCTGACTAATACAAGTACAACAGAACCCAGACATAAGGACCATAGCTTATGCCAATGATGTGGCATTTTTGATAAATGGGAATTCGAGGTTTGAATTGGAAAAGAAAGCCAGAAATTTAGTCCACATATTAGGACAATGGTGTCTAAAATCCAAATTATATATTTCTTCACAAAAGTCGGGCTATATGTTATTAAAAGGAAATTTAAAAAGAGATCCATAATTAAGATAAATGGTGAAAATATTAAATGCAATTCAGAAGTTAAATATCTAGACCTTGTTCTAGATGAAAAATTAAATTTTAGAAAACATCTGGATTATATAAAGAAATCTGAAAACTTTATACTAAAATTAACAAGGATATTACAGTTAAAGTTTAAAATTACATTAAGAACCACAATTACCTAACATTATTCGATTTTTGCTTTGATAATTACTTATGGAGCGGCGGTTTGGGCCCACAGGATGAATAATGTTTTAGAATGAGGAAATTGATTCAAGGCTCACAAAAAAAATTTTATTGAGGCACACAGGAGCTGTATGTATAATGCCAACAATGGCCTTAATAGTGACCACTGAAATATGGCCGATCGATTTTTTAATCAAATTAAGGGAGCAACGTTTTGGGTAAACAGATATAGTTTTGATAAACTACAAGATATTTTATTAGAAAGATGTAGAACAGTACAAGATATTAAGAAGAAATTTAACAAGATTAGCAGCAAGAATGGAATGAAATAACTGTGGGAAGACATATATTTGAATTGTTTCCCAATATTAAAGAAAGATTGCACTTAACTTATATAGAACCCACAAAAGGACCCATTCAGTACCTATTGGTTGAAAATTAAGAAACATATTAGTGACGTTTGTAAAAATTGCAACATAATGGATTCTCCTGAACATGTACTTTTTGAATGTAATAAATATATACATAAATTAGATGAAGAAAGAGAGTGTTCATGCAGATACCGAATATTCTATATCTAGAGAGATAAAGAATTATATCCATATCTTGATACTTTAGCCATGAAAGTAACTGGATTATCAAAAGATGAAGTAATAATAATGGAAGAGGTTGTAAGCATTAACCAACCCTAAGAAGCAGTTAGAACATTAGAGAGGATAGAAAATTGAATCATAATTATTGATAATGTATGATTTATATAACATAATTAAGAATAAGAAGCAGATGAAGCTTTGTTTCTCAAAATAGGAGATATTTTATATGTATTGGAAAATAAGAGGATGGAGAGAAGGAGATTTAGACGTGTTACAGGAACAAACAAAGAAGAACCAGAGAACTAATTATTGTGCATGTTTTATGAGTGCTAAGTTTTGGAAATTCTTTTGGAAGGTGATGGTGGATAGTAAATAGAATAATATTTTGTGAAATAATAGTATAGGTATCGAAGAGGAAGAAAGTGATTGATTTTGAAATTTAATTCTGATTTTGTAAGTAATCTTTTTGTTTGTGCTGAATATCCATATCTAAGATTTTAGTTGTTTCATTAATACTCAAAAGGCCGTTATATTGTTATTGTGTTGTTAAATATTTGAGATTTAAAATACAATATGCGCAAGATAAGTTGAGCACTGGATTTAGTGTGGTGCAGGAAGAGGGGATGAAGCGATAGCTAATGCTCTTTCGCTTCTGCAGAGTGGTCAACCTTGAAAAGCACAGTTCAGCAAAATAGCATGTAAGATAAGTGAAGATATCACAAGTAACATTGCATCCTCTGAAAACATTCCTGAGTCTTGCCCACACCAAATCATTCGCATTCAGATCACAGTTATATGGGGGTAGAGGAGAGCCATTACATCTACAAATGTTCACACAAATATAAATCATTTTCAAGTAAATGCTGATGTACATAACCACCACACTCGTAACAAGGATAAACTGGCAATTAGAGCGCACCAAACAAGCCTTTATGAAGGAGGCTTTAACAACAAAGGGATAATGTTATATAGCTAACTTCCAAATTCATTGAAACAAGCTGCATCATTAAAACACTTTAAGAATAAGGTTAAGAAATGTTTGCATGCACACTGCTTTTATACAGTTAATTAATTTTTAGAACTATAATCATGTAAATGAGCACTGGAAGCATGGTACATTCACAAACCTGTAATATTTATATTATGACATTTCTTGTAGTAAATTAGTCTATGCAAATACCACATGAAACCATAGGTAAGCTGCGTACTGTGTATATTGTATGTAATCAATTTGACTGTATGTATATGCTGTATTTATACATCTTGATGTGTCTCATAACATGTATATTGTCGCCAGGCCATTGTTGATTGGAGGCGGCACGGGCAACGAGATCAAAGAGACGGCAGTGCACTGCAGAGATAAAAGCTCATCGTAAAGGTGGGCGGGAAGAGACGGATTTCTCTAGAGTTCGCCTTTGTTCTAGCCGGCTCTCGATTGTTTGAGAAATTTTTGGAATGTTAGGAAACTATAAAAAGGCAGCCCGCCCGCGAAAGGGGAGTCATTCGGTAATTGAATGCGTGCGGGTAAACTGCTGTGTTTGTTGACCTTGTATGTTGAATTGTGTATGTGTACGAAGCGTATTTCTACGGAAATAAGGTGCAATTGTTTTTGTGTTTGTAACCTGGACTTTTGATTTCACGGACCCACAGAGTCACAACTGGTGTCATGAGTGCGATGAATGGAGGCTGCATTGGAGAAGATTCTGGAGAACATGATGGAAATGAAAGACTCGGAAATGAAGACGGCGAATGCCAACCTCGCTGCGAAAACAGAAGCGGCAAATAACAGCCTGGCCGCGAAGGTGGAGACCACATATAACAACTTGGCAGCGGAACTGAAATAAATGAAGGCGGCTAACGACATCACCGAGAAGATGGAACAAATGAAGGCCGAATTAACAACGAAGACGGAGGCGGCTAATAGCGACCTGGCCGCAAAGTTGGAGACGACAAATTACAATCTGACTACAAAGATGGCTGGACTGACCACGGAAATGAAGGCTGCGAACGAGGTCCTCGCCGGGGAATTTGAAGAGCAATTGACCGGCGTGAGGGATGACGTCACGGAGCTGGGCAAGTGGATTGGTCAAGTGGACGAGCGCATTAAGGACCTGGAGGGAAAGGCCGACAATAACATCAAATCCCTCGAAGACGTGGCAAACCTGTTAACGAACTGGAGGGAAAGGTCGACAGCAACACAAAATCCCTGAACGCCATGGTGAAGGACGTCGTCGGCAGGAGGTTAAAGGAATTAAAGGTGGACACTTCGGGACGCGACACATCGGCGCGCGTCAAACCTACTAAATACGACGGCGCGATAACTTTCGAATTCTTTCACCGTCAGTTCGACACGATGGTCAAACACAACAAATGGTCATCAGAAGGAAGAGGCCGCACAACTAATAGCCAGACTCCAGGGACGGGCCACGGGAGTCCTGAATGCGGTCCAGACAGCGGCGGCACCTAAGGACATTTGGGAGGCCCTGGAGAATCCCTTTGGAAACCACCGCTTAGCCGCAGCTCACCGCAGCCAGCTGAAGTCAAGGTCACCGCAGCCAGGGTAGACGCTGCAGGACCTCGCTCTGGCAATCGAGCAGCTGACCAGCAAAGCCCTAGTCGACCTCCCACCAGAGTTCGTATCCCGAGAGGCTGCCTACACATTTGTCGGCGGGGTACGAGACACGGAGATTCGTCAGCGCCTAATGCTTGATGATTACAAAACCATCCACGGGGCGTTAACGGCAGCATTAAGGATGGAGGCGGCCAAGGTAACAGCTATCCCGACGTTGTGAACGAGGAATGTCCGCTACACCGGAGACAGAAGGCCAGTCGAGGGACGCCGGCGACGACCTAGTGGCCTGTGTTGGGGGTGTGGACAGCCCGGGACATCTTGAGAGAGACTACCCACACCAGCAAGAGCAGCCGGAAAACGAGTAAGGGCCGTCGTGGAGAGGGGCACGTCGGCGCCATCACCACCATCCCCTTGAGTGACACTGCGCGCCGTCAGCCGGCGTATGGATGACAGCCTCATCGCGGACAGCTGGGTAAGAGGAAAGCCGTGCCGCGTGCTGGTGGACACTGGGGCGGCCGTGACCATCATCAGACCTGACGTGGCCAAGGGTTTGCCGACGAGGAAGCCGAGCCGACCATACCAGCTTGTGACGGCATCGAGTGACACCTTGCCTGTGGAGGAGGCCCTACTGAAGTTGACCTTTGGACGGAGTGCCGTGCGTCTGTGGATGTTCGTTGCGAAGGCGGCGGAGGAGGTGATACTGGGATTGGATGCCCTCAGAAGCGACAAGGATACGGTCGACGTTGGCAGGAAGGTCCTGCGGCTCAATGGAAAAGAGGTGATACTCCGGCAGCCCGAAGAGCGCCATGGAATTTGCAGGGTCGTCCTGAAGGAAGACGTATTTGTATCCGTGAGAAGTGAGGTGGTGACGTCGTGACTGGAAGGCCAGCGGACGAAGAACATGATGCTGGACCAGATGGCGCCTGTGCTAGGACTCTGTGTAGCCAGGACATTATTCCGTGCCGAGAGGAGGTACCATTGAGGCTGGTAGACCGATCACGACGTCTACGCCGGAACGGAGCTGCGGACGTGCGAGCCCGTGGTCAGCATAACCCCAATCGACAAGACACAGGAGCCGGTGCCGACGCACCACCTGGGGCCCCGGCTGGAAGGCATATTGGAGAGGGCGGCCGACCACCTGACCGCAGAACAGCTGGCGAAAGTTCGACAACTGCTGAGGAGATACTAGCGTGCCTTCGGCCAAGACGACAGTGACTACGGCCACACGGACCGCGTGCTCCACCGCGTCGACAGTAGAGACGCCCGGTCTATTCGGCACACCTAGATGCGTTCTGCTGGCGAAACAAGCGGCGTTACGGGATATGGTAGATGAACATGAAATCCAGGGGAGTGATTGAAGAGTCTGACAGTCCTTGCTGTTCCTCTGTAGTTCTGGTGACAAAGAAGAACGTCGAGCTACGCTTCTGCGTGGACTACAGGAAGCTGAACACCGTCACCTGGAAGGACTGTTTCTCCTTACCCAGGATTGACGATACCATTGACACGCTAGCTAGTGCACAGTGGATCTCGACTCTGGACCTGAAGTGGGGTTACTGGCAGGTGGCTCTAGAGCCGAGAGACAAGGAAAAGACTGCATTCTCGACAGGCCAAGGGCTTTGGCAGTTCACAGTTATGCCCTTTGGCCTCTGCAACGCACCAGCTACCTTCCAACACCTAATGCAGTCAGTGATGAGAGGGTTGACCTATGACGCCTGCATGCTATACTTGGACATCATCTTCGGTAGGACTTTCGAAGACCATCTCGAGAATCTGAGTAAGGTGCTACAGAGACTGCAGGCGACCAATTTTAAGCTAAATGCAAAGAAGTGCCAGCCCTTCCGCAAGGGGGTGAACTACTTGGGCCACATAGTCTCAGCAAACGGAGTGGCCACAGACCCGGAGAAGACAAAGGCCATGAGAGATTGGCTTCGGCCAAAGGATAAGAGAGAATTGCGCAGTTTCTTAGGGCTGTGCAGTTATTACCGTCGCTTCATAAAGGGGTTCTCCAACATCGCCAAACCCCTCAGCCGCCTGACAGAGGAACACCAACCTTACGTGTGGACGGATGACGCCGAAAGGCGCTTTCCAGCACCTGAAGAAAACCCTATGCAGTGCTCCTATTTTGGGATTTCAATAACCAGGCGGCGCCTTTATTGTGGACACCAACGCCAGCGACCATTGCATTGGAGGCATCCTATCCCAAGTCCAGGACGGCCACAAGCAGGTGATAGCTTACTACAGCAAGATGCTGTTCAAGGCAGAGAAGAATTACTGCATCACCAGAGGAGAGTTACTTGCGGCAGTAAAGACCTTGAAGCACATCCACAAATACCAGTATGGTCAGTCATTCCACTTGAGGACTGACCACTCAGCCCTAACATGGCTACTAAGCTTTAGAAATCTGGAAGGCCAGACAGCACTCTGGGTACAGGGGCTGCCACAAGCGGGTGATAGCCTACTACAGCAAGACGCTGTCCAAGGCAGAGAAGAATTACTGCGTCAGCCAACGAGAGTTACTTGTGGTAGTAAAGACCTTGGAGCACATCCACAAATACCTGTATGGTCAGTCATTCCACTTGACGACTGACCACTCAGCCCTAACATGGCTACTAAGCTCTAGAAACCTAGAAGGCCAGACACCACTCTGGGTACAGAGGCTGCAGGAGTACGACTTCACCTTTGAACATCGTAGAGGGAAGAGCCACGGTAACGCAGATGCCATGTCAGGAAGACCCTGCCCAGAGGTATGCGGCCAATGCACAAGAGTGGTAGAGAAAGAGCGTGCCGCAGCTGTCCGAGTGGTCACGGCAGTTCCTGCAGATGGCTGGAATAGTGCAGGCTTGAGGAGGGAGCAGCTGGCGGGCGCAGACTTGGGGCCACTCTTGAGAGAAGTGGAGGCAGGGCAAGACCATTCTCGGAGGACATCACACCGAGGAGCGCCACCTACAAGTCGTACTGGGTCCAATGGTACTCACTGAAGACAACAGTGGGCGTGCTGTTCCGGGTATGGGAATCGCCTGATGGGAAGACGCAGAGAGAACAGTTGGTACTTCCCCAAAGCAAGGTTCCGGAAGTCTTGGAGGAAAAGCACGCGGGTACTTCAGGACAACTGGGAGTAAACCGAACGATCGACAAACTTTGACAGCGCTAGTACTGGCTGAGGCTCCGAGCAGAGAATGAGAGATTTAGACTTAGTCTGGTTGTACCGCCCTATCCGGACCAAGGGACGATGCCCGAAGCTACAGCAGCCATGGCCAGCACTGTAAGGGGTGGCGAAGTGATTAACGACGTGGTCTACCGCATCCAGAAGGTGCTCCAAGGGAAGATGTTGGTGGTACACCTGGATCGTCTGGCGCGTTACGATAGTGCTGTTTGGGACGACTAGGCTTGAGGAGGGAGCAGTGTCGCCAGGCCATTGTTGATTGCAGGAGGCGCGGGCAACGAGATCAAAGAGATGGCAGTGCACTGCGGAGATAAAAGCTCGCCGATATGGTGGGCGGGAGGAGACGGATTTCTCTAGAGTTCGCCTTTGTTCTAGCCGGCTCTCGATTGTTTGAGAAATTTCAGGAATGTTAGTAAACTATAAAAAGGCAGCCTGCCCGCTAAAGAGGAGTCAGTCGGTAATTGATCGCGTGTGGGTAAACAGTTGTGTTTGTTGACCTTGTATGTTTTATTGTGTATGTGTACGAAGCGTATTTCTACGGAAATAAAGTGCAATTTTTTTGTGTTTGTAACCTGGACTTTTGATTTTACGAACCCACAGAGTCACAATATGTTGCCAAGGATGAACTAACATTCTAATTCTAACATACAGTTGTTGTAAACTGGTTGGCTAATTAACATCAAAATTGATCAAAACGAAATATGGCGGACCTGATAAACCTTAGCGTATTAGCCACTAGATGTCAGTGCATTTCAAATTTCAAAGTTGTCATCTATGTTTACGGAGTTAAACAAAACTTACCAAATGAAGACTTGGAACCTGACCGCTCTTCATATTGCGCGCATATAGTAATTCTTGTTGAGATTGGATGTTTTAATTACATCATTTAATACATTTGGAAATGTTTGTAAGTATTTAATTTTTTGTAATATTTTGTATTTGGGTATTTTATATATATTTATATATTAAGTCCTTATATGTGTATAAATATACATTTTAAAATATATAAATAAATATATATTTAGGGAGATAGGGGTTGATGATTTTTAATGTCTATTGTATATATATTGTTTTTTATTTAAATTTATCTTTTTGCTAATTTTTGGGTTTTGATGTTTAATATTTGCCAATATGGTTATATATTTTAATAGATAAGATAAGGGGTGGTCTCGACTTCGAATCTCGGTTAGGGTGAGTGACCTGGATAATTTATTTTTCTGGGGTTTCCCCTTATCCTGATAGACGAATGTCGGGTAACTGTAAGCTCCATGGACCCCAGACTCATTTGAGCATCACTTCACCCATTTCATTCATCGTTCAATATGACTTAATGTTGGAGGACAAATTACAAAAACAAAAGGTTATCTATAGTTTTCTTTGAGTTTCTAGGATTTTTTTCAGTTTAGAATGAATTCGGAGTTGTATGGATGGTATGTATTATACATAAATTCCTAATTTGCATTGTATATGTTAATTATTATTAGCAATATTTTGATATTAGAATGCTGATGTTAAATTAAAACTCTTTGAAGCATTAGTTAAAACAGGAGAAAGTTAGAAGTTATGCTGGTTACCAGTACATAAGTTGTCGTCAGCCTTTGTCGGTTATAGATAAGTCTATTTAGAATCAGTTTGGTTTTTAAATAGCCGGTTATTCAGTAAATTGGTTACTGGATACCAGTGAAATATTAGTTTAGGTAGTTCTGCTTTATTTTGTTAAATACTTTCGTACCTGAATATGCTTTGTTTTATAACTAAAAAGAAGAGGATAAGGATTTTAAAAAGTGGGTAACAGTAAGTTTTGTTTTTAAGGTAGTAGTATTATTATTGTATATTTGTTTTTATTGTTTCTTGTGAATTTTTTTTAATATTATCTGTAGAATTATTGTGTAAAATTACAAGAAGTTAAATAAATGTAAAAGTTTGGAATATTTATACCCTGGCTTAAGAAATTAGGTGTCAGGGTATGGTATTGCAGATTTTTATTTATTTATTTATTTATTTATTTATTTATTTATTTATTTATTTATTTATTTATTTATTTATAGTGTGAAACACACACTGGAAACAAACAAACCTCTGCCAGCATCTCAATGTGCCTCTTGTAACAGAATTTAACAACAGAAGTTTATGCTAGCCTTATGCAGCTGCATTTGCTCAGTATTTGTTATTTATCCTGACAGGGTGTTCAGTGATTTCTTATAGCTATCGAAAATTAGATGAATAGCATATTTTAAATTTCAGTGTTGACCATGGCTTATTCTAGCAATGTAACAAATAAATTAGCTTGCGTAGAATGTGTATGGGCTTCCGAAATAAAATGTGGAGAATCTTTGTTATGATTTGGATATTGATGGCAAAAGCCATTCTTTGCATCGAACACAACTATTATTTGAGTCATTTTGTTTTGTGTGCTTTTGCGAACGGCAGTATATATGTATAGCTGTGTAAGCCGGTTCTCCAGTTCAAGGTTTTAGGCTTTAGTTTATACTGACAAACCAATAATCATTGTATATTTTGTGTGAAAGGATGTGTATGGATTTCTGATAATGTGAAGATCATTTTTTTGTTTGATATGATGATGGCGATTATGAGAGAGGTGTTGGATGTAACCATACACGATTGTTTAGTAATTTGCAGAGCCCATGCACGACAATGACCTACCTGGACTTACGTATATAAATAGCTCATAACCTAATTGAGGCCTCTTCATACTAGGGGTAAGAAATCCACCACTACAGTGCCCTCCCACTTTCCTGTAAGGATAATTCCCAGAACTACAAAGTCACAAACATTTCGAAAATGTCTAGCTTGTCATGAAAAAGAAGTCCGCAAGGAAACCAATATTATTTGCTGTTAATCTGAAGAAGTGCCACAATGTGTTTATCCAGGTTTTGAGGTGTACCATTAAAAATTAAACCTTTAAGGTTACTTTTCATCTCTTATAGAACTAATTGAAATGTATTGTAAAATAGGAAGATGAAAATAATTGGTTTTACATAAGCATTAAATGCATGTATTCATGCTCAGGACATCCATATCGGTTTGGGGCATTTTAACTTAGACATTATATGATGCCCATATCAGTGAAATGGATAAAGGAAAGTATAAATGAATAACGGAATCAAAAATAAATTATGACAATCACATTACAAGTGAAGGATAAAATGGAAAAATTTTTGGGCATGAAACAGATGAAGAGCTTTATTGGAGAAAACAAATGAGAGCTAACAAAGCTTAGCTCAGCTTGCTTTGCTTAAAGAAACTTAAAACTGTGGTTAGTCAAAATGCTTTAAGAGCAGCATACGTTGTATATTGTCAGTCATGTTAGGATGTGGAATTATCTTTTGCAGTAACTCAGCGCACAGCAGCCAAGTTTTGATATAACAAAAAAGGATCACAAATTTTGTGTGGCGTAGCTCTCCATTATTACGGTATATCCTTATTTAAAACCCAACAAGTTATTAGTCTTATTGGTGAATAAATATATTCTATTTTAAGCTATCTTAATAATAATTATAATAACTTGATAACAAAACTTGCTGTGCATGACCACACTACAAGAAATGCAGGCAGTCTCATAGGCAAAAAATAACTTAGAACTGTTCCAGAAGGAAATGTTACTATTCCACAATAAGAATTTACAACAATCTTGTACACTACTTAAAACTATTAGGTAAATCAAAAGTCTTCAAGAAAGTTTTAAAGTCATTCATATATACTTACTGCTCGTACAATACGGAGGAATTCTTTAACATTCCATTCAGCATTTAAATTTGTAATACACATGATAGATGACATGTGACTATGATTTGATGTTCTAGTTTATCACTGACCTACTGTAATGTATGTTCTGAGGTAATCTTCAAATGTTGGTGATTCACTAATTTTCAATGTTAATACATAAAGTAAAGTTAAAATAAAAACAAAATGATAGGTGCCAGTGTAGTTGTGGTGGTGGGTATATTACTAGTAATAATGCATGTGCCATATATGTAACACATGTTCAATGTCTCTCAGTTTTGCTCTCGGTACGACCCGACAAACAAACAGCTGACATTGCTTACATTAGAAATGGGAAACACCTATAGCACAGGATTTTACACATTTATCGCACTCTTCTAGTCCAGAAGGGGTCAATATTAGGTGAAATAGAAGTTAATAACATTTATGAAATTACCTTAAAAATTGTTTATAGTCTAAATGTTATCACTTCGGAAACCTGCTACCAACATACTCGTCTTATTTATAAGGTTAACTTTCATAACAAAATTATGTTTTGAAGACCCGAATGATGCCAAGGGACCATTTTTGGATCTAAAAATAATGAGGAATAAAAACAGACTATACTTTGGCATTTACAGAAAACCAACACAGACAGACAACCACATAAAAGCTAATGGCTACAACCCAAGATCCCACAAACAGGCAATCTTCAATAGTTTAGCACACAGACTGGTAAACATCCCTCTCACAGCACAAGAATACAAAACAGAATACAACAAAATAATTGAAATAGCACAAAAAAATAACTTTCCCAAATCATTAGTAGACAAAAAAGTGAACTTAGAAAAAAAGAAGAAGCTAGTAAAGGAAACCATAACCCTCTCAGTTACAGAAACTAATATAATTTTCAAAAAATTCACTTACCATCCATGGGCCTATGATAAATTCAAAAAAGTCTTCGAAAAACAAAACATTCAACTAGCACCAGTCAACCATTTCTCCTTAAAAAAACCTAATTTGCTCAAACATCAAAGATGCCATTCTGTCTAACAAAAAAATCTGGTATATATAAAAGTGAATGCAATGACTGTAGTCAACTTTATATTGGAAAAACCAAAAAAATTTAGAAACAAGAGCAAAGGAACACTTTAGAAACATAAAATATAAACAATTAGAAAAATCAGCAGTTGCCACACATTTTTGGGAAAAAAACACAACATACATCCAGAACCAAAACTACTAAAACATACATCAGGAAAACAAGAACTATCCACATGAGAACAAATCTTCATTTCAAAAAATAGGAACAAAGTATTCAATTTCGACATCCCCCAGAAGGATTTGTTCAGCAAGTTCCTTGAACCGCCACCAGAGGAGACCTATGACAAAATATCGTCAACTACACCAATGAGAACCAGTCGATGGCCGTCTGATGATAGAGGCAAAGTCTCTGAAGCATGTTTTGAAAAAATTTAAAAGTAAGTGTTGTTTAGTGTCATTAATCGACTCCCTTTAAATTTAATTTAACATTTGAAATTATTTCAATGTTAACGATGGCTTATCCCCATAATGTAGCAAATAAATTACCTTGCGTATGATGTATACAGGCTTCTGATATTACTGTAGGAAATCTGGAATATTTGTTGTGCGATTATGAAGGAGATGTTTAGGATAGAGGTAGCAGTGACGTGTACTGGTCTACAGATGGCATGCTAGCTACTCCATTGTTTGGGGGAAGTGGCGAGTCAAATATGGGTGATGTGGATCAGCTATTACTAGCTATCCCTCTTTACGAAAAACAGTTAAATGGTAAAAAAGGTATTTTTATACCACTGGATGTAACCATGCACAATTTTTTAGTAATTTTCAGAGCTGTAAATTCATGCAAGACATTCATCTACCTTTACTTGCGCGTATAAATAGCTCGTAACCTAATTGAGTATTATAATACTCAGAGGTAAGGGGTAAGAAATTCACCACGACATCACCCCTCATACTTGAGAGAAAACACTATCCTAAAAGCATACACCCACAACCAAAAAAGTCGCAACCATTTTGAAAGTGTCTAGTGTGCTGCGATAAAGAAGTTCGCAAGGAAACCAATATTATTTGGTGTGAATCTGCAGATGTGCCCTTGGGTGTTTATCGAGGTTTGGAGGTGTACAATTCAAAAAGAAACCTTTAAGGGTACTTTTACATCCCTTATAAAACTAATTTAAATTTATTGTAAAACAAGAAGATTAAAATAATTGGCGTTAAATGTTCATTAAATGCATGTATGCGCAGGACGTCTATACACGTCCATATCGGTTTGGAGCATTTTAACTTGGACGTCATATGACGTCCATATCGATGAAAGGGTTTAAAATTAACACCTTCATTAGCCTTATCTTGGTAAATTAATTTAAATTAATTCCTTAACCCTTCTAAAAACTGTTTTGGATAGCACAGCTTTAATCTATTCAAGCTTTGAAAGTGAATATTTTGGAGTACTGTTGAAATTTTGAACTGTCAGCAAGCTTTAGAGTTTTCAAATTTTGCATTTCTTTAAATCGTTCATTAATTTTGATTATATCATGGAGTATTTCATTAGATAGGGAGTTCAAGTTTTGCAGTTCTTTTCTTGGAAGTGTTGAAAACAGTGTTATGATAAATTAAATTAAAGGGAGTCGATTAATGACACTAAATAACACTTATTTTTAAATTGTCATAGGTCTGCTCTGGTGATGGATCAAGGAACTTGCTAAACAAATCTTTCTGGGGGATCTCGTGTCATAGGTCTCCTCTGGTGGCGGTTCAAGGAACTTGCTAAACAAATCTTTCTGGGGGATGTCGTGTCATAGGCTCCTCTGGTGGCGGTTCTAGGAACTTGCTAAACAAATCTTTCTGGGGCATGTTGACATCCCCCAGAAAGGGGGATCTGTCTGTTTTATATTTTAATGATGCAATGTTCATTTTATGGAGCACAGATTCATATATTCTAAGACTCAGATATTTCTCAAGAAATTGTTTTGCATATTCCCTGGAAAATGTGACAAATTAATGATTTAAATTACAGATTCTGTGATTGTTCTCATGTACTGTCTCTCATAATGCAGTAAATTGAATTGACTTTTATTAATGTTTCTCATCATCTCATTCTATATTAGGTTTGGAAAAAAAACACTTAATTTTGTTAAAAGGTCTCTTTATTGGTTCTTTAGTTCTGTTATGTACCAAAAATCTAAGATGACAGAGCAGTGATAAAACAGTTGCCATTTTTATGGGTAACATATAAATACTGTCTCATAAACAATGTTGTTTGTTTAAGAACAACAATTATTTGAAATGTGTTTTGACAAGCAATTAACTAATTTTTAAAGTATAGACCATTAGATTCTGTGGTCTTGAGTCATCATTCAGCAAGATTTATTATTCCACAATGGTACCAGTCTCTGGTTCTTGAAGTGAAGAATTCGGTGACACACACTTGCATTACTTCAAATCACCCATGAATCAAATAAGATAATAATCTGATGTTGTGAGATCAACACTATATGCTGGGTGTGGTAACAGTTTGATTGCTCCCAATTCCTGAACTTTTGAAATGGTTATTTGTGCAGTAATGGGGTGTTGCATTGTCCTGTTGCAATAGAACTCTACTAATGATGGGTAGGTCCACTGCGCAATGGAGAGCAAGTCCTTCCCAAATTAAAATTGTTTTTCAAAGACAATGTTCGCATCGCTGAGATAATTACTGCCAAGCAATCGCTACTTCACTCTCCTCTCTGTGTGACATTTACCCACATGTGCCCACGTGTTCTCTTCTCAACCAAAGATGAACACGCCATTTCCATTTGCTGCCTAATTCTTCTTGGAACGCCTCTGAGCCTTCCCTATTTTTCATAGCAAAAATAGGCCATTACTTTATTAAGTGATCGGAGATAAACTGTGTAAACTTGCTGTGTTTAATAATGATGATACTAATGTAATAGTATCTATTTTAGAAACTCATCAAATTTCACAGATATGCCATTATGTCATATTTTAGCACTAATCTACTTTTCCATAATGCGTAGCTATAGAAATGTACTTTTTTAGCTCTTGTTATGTCATTGGGTTCTTTTCTATGTAAATTATTGAGATAACATAATTTAAATTGTGAATATGTATGCATGGCTACTATACCTTTTTGTATAACCACCTTATGATTTTATGAGATAAGCAAAATGCATTTTTTCATTACGAAGCAAAGGTTTTCCGTATTTATATATGAAATTTTAGTTATGAAAGCTGAACAGTGGTAGCCTTCCTTAAAAAGTGAGTTTTGGCACCACAATTAAAGGTTCAAGTCTCTCAGGATCATTTACATTTCAACTCCTGAGCAAAGAGACATTGTTAGAATGTTACATCCCTGGTGTCATATGGTGATGGCAAATGCTAGTCAACCTATTTCCCTATCTTAATAGTTGCCATCGAGAGAAGGGAAAAATGCAATTTTTGAAGACAGTCAGTTATGATAAAATAGCCTTTATCTTTCTGTATTGTGTACTGTTGTGAGACCATTTAATTTCCTAAGATCTAGATGATTTTACTTGCGCTCAAGTAATTTTTGATTCTAGAACATTTAATTTGTGAATGGAAGGTTGTAAACACGGTGTAAAGTCAGGTTCAGTTGAGTTGTTAGTTACGATTGTACCAGTGGGTATCAAAGTTGTTAAGAATCAGTCGGCTGGAGCAGTTGTGTTGTTAGTATTGGGTATTGGACTGTCAGCAGTGAATATGTACAAGTTGCATCAGTTCAGGTTAGTGAGATATAACGGAACATTTGATTAATGTCCTCATTCGGTGTATTTGCAAGTAGTAAAAGTGATTTTAAGTCAGCGTTAGGAATAAAAATGCTAGTGAAAATGTGAGTTTCATACACTTTACATTCTCATTCAGTCACCCAACTTTTGTCAGATAATATTGTCACCCTGGTGGTAGGCTCGCGAAGCCGATGAAAAATGATGGCCGATCATTACCGGAAGTGAGAGACAGATGAGAGTAGTTGTTAGAGAGAAAAGAAACAGTTTTAGGTTAGCTAGCAAATTGTGATGTGTCGAATGTATTTGCTAGGAGAATAAAGTGTAGTTTTTGTGTTTTATAACCTCGTTTTATCATTTCACGAACCCACAAAGTCACAACTGGTGTCAGGAAGCGGCATAACAACATCACCGAAGATTATGGCCATGGAATAGGTATTGGAAATGCTTTTGCAGAAGATGAACGAATTAACAGCGAAGTCGGAAGCGGCAAATAACAACTTGGCCGCGAAGATGAACGAGTTAACAACAAAAACAGAAGCGGCAAATAACAACCTGGCCGCAGAGTTGAAAGAAATAAAGACCGAATTGACCACAGAAATGAAGGCAGCGAACGATTGTCTGGCCACGGAAATGAAGGCGGCGAACGAGGTCCTCGCCGCCAAATTTGAGGAACAGTTGGCCGGCGTGAGGGATGACGTGACGGAGCTGGGCAAGCGGATGGGCCAAGTGGACGAGCGCGTCGAAGACCTCGCGAACCGCGTAAACAACCTGGAGGGAAAGGCCGACAGCAGCGTCAAGTCCCTGAACGCCATGGTGGAGAACGTTGTCGGCAGGAGACTGAAGGATTTGAAGGCTGACGCACCGGGACGCGACACAACATCGGCGCGCGTCAAACCTCCGAAATATGACGGCGCGTCAACATTCGAGGTCTTCCGCCGCCAGTTCGACACAGTGGCCAGGCACAACAGATGGTCACCGGAGGAGGAGGCCACACAGTTAATAGCCAGCCTCCAGGGACGGGCCGCGGAAGTCCTAAACGCGGTGCAGACAACGGCGGCGCCCAAGGACATCTGGGAGGCCCTGGAGAATCGTTTCGGGAACCACCGCTTAGCCGCAGCATACCGCAGCCAGCTAAAGGCAAGGTCGCAGCAGCCGGGGGAGACGCTGCAGGAGTTCGCCATAGCGATCGAGCAGCTGGCTAGCAAGGCCTTGGTTGACCTGCCACTGGAGTTCGTATCCCGGGAAGCCGCCTACAATTTTGTCGACGGGGTACGGGACACGGAGATTCGTCAGCGCCTAATGCTCGGCGATTATAAAAACATCCACGAGGCGCTGACAGCGGCATTAAGGATGGAGGTGGCCAAGGTAGCATCTATCCCGACGTCGAGAACGAGGAGTGTCCGCTACGCCGGAGACAGAAGACCAGCTGTGGGACGCCGGCGAACACCTAGTGGCCTGTGTTGGGGGTGTGGACAGCCCGGACACCTGCGGAGAGACTGCCCACACCAGGAAGAGCAGCCGGAAAACGAGTAAGGCCCGGCGTGGAGAGGGGCACGTCGGCGCCATTACCACCATCCCCTCGAGTGACAATCCGTGCCGTCAGCCGGCGGATGGATGACAACCTCATCGCGGACGGTTGGGTAAGAGGAAAGCCGTGCCGCGTGCTGGTGGACACCGGGGCGGCCGTGACCATCATCAGATCTGACGTGGCGAAGGGTTTGCCGACGAGGAAACCGAGCCGACCATACCAGCTTTTGACGTCATCGGGCGACACCATGCCAGTGCAGGAGACCCTGCTGGAGCTGAACTTGGGACGGAGTGCCGTGCGTCTGTGGGTGTTCGTCGCGAAGGTGGCTGAGGAGGTGATTCTGGGACTGGATGCCCTTAGGAGCCACGAGGCGACGGTCGACGTCGGCAGGAAGGTCCTGAGGCTCAACGGAGAAGAGGTTATACTCCGTCAACCAGAAGAGCGCCTTGGAATTGGCAGGGTCGTCTTGAGCGAAGACGTGGTTGTCCCCGCGAGGAGCGAAGTGATAGTGACGGCGCAGGCGCGACCGGAAGGCCAAACAGCAGGTGCGGTTCAGAGGCAGCAGGAGTACGACTTCACCTCGGAACATCGCGAGGAAAGATGTTGGTGGTACACCTGGATCGCCTGGCCCGCTACGAAGGCGCTGTTCGGGACGACCAGCCTTGAGGAGGGAGCAGTGTCACCCTGGTGGTAGGCTCGCGAAGCCGATGCAAAATGATGGCCGATCATTACCGGAAGTGAGAGACAGATGAGAATAGTTGTTATAGAGAAAAGAAACAGTTTTAGGTTAGCTAGCAAATTGTGATGTGTCGAATGTATTTGCTAGGAGAATAAAGTGTAGTTTTTGTGTTTTATAACCTCGTTTTATCATTTCACAAACCCACAAAGTCACAATATCATTAACTGAATCTTAACCTAGTAGAAGGGTGGAACAAATATAAACGGAAATTATTTTTTAAAATGTATTATTTAAACAGAGAAGTGGATGTATGAAATTCACATATGTGACACAGCACTACCAGATCACTATGCACAGGTATTGCTAGTAACAATTCATATAAAAAATTTCCCCACCACAACAAAGGAAGCAAAAAGTTTTTAAAAGGGTTAGACTTACAAATGATACAAATCTAAATTATCTAAACCTTTTGTTAGGAAAAGAGACATGGGAAAATATATATATAAGACCACTTCATTAAATAAAACAGTAAATATATTCTTGGACACATTTAGTTTTCACTTAAAGCAGCAGTGCCAGTTGCAAAATTCAGGTAAATAAGCAAAATAATAAATGGATCTCAACTGGAGTAAGGAAATCAGTGAAAAGGTTAAGATTCTTGAGTAAATATATTGTCGCGATGACAGGCATTAAAGTTTAGGCGCAAATAGACAATAGACGGATAGGTTTCACGTAGATAACGAGCTTGTATAAACAGATAAAGAAGCACCGGCAAGCAAGATAACTGAGTAAAGGCCTTGCCGGCATAGGTTAAGTTACGCTTCTAGAATGTAATAGAATATTCGTACTACGTCATTAGATGCCTTGTTTTCCAGAAACATCTAGTGATTGACAGAACAATCTAGTAATCATGAATTGGTGTATAAAAAGAAGTCATGGCTAGTGATGAGTCAGTTGTAAAGCAGAGTGAGTGTGAAACAGTGTTGTGAAATGAGAGACTGCCAGCTGTGTTGTAACGAGAGCTAAGGATGTAATCTGCTGTCACTGTTTGTTATTGTGATCGACTTTGGTATACTGATGGTGTATGTAGCGTAATGCTGCATTAATCTATAAGAGTATTTCTATGAATATAAAGGAGATTTTTAATTTCTGCAACTCAGCCTTTTAATTCTAAGAACCCACAAAGTCACAATTGGTGTCAGGAAGCGGGACGGATGATGATGATGATAATGATGATCATGATGATGATGTATATAAGGGCACTCAACTACGGCGGTTATCAGCATCCTTTAAAAAACTCGTCATGGCAAAATCAGATATAAAAATTTCTAAAAACTATAGAAGTGTAAATAAACCTATTAAAACTACACATACATAAAAGAACCTCTACTAAAAATTTCGTTCACTAAATCCTAAAGTCTAAACTAGAAAAGAATCTAAAAACCTTCTCCACTACTGTGTTATCGTCTGCTAGCAAAGCTGTCCGGCACCTGCAGAGACGTCCTAAGGTGTGCTAGGGAAAAACACTAGCACCACGTGTCGTACAGATAACGCTTGGCCGCGACGATGACCGCGAAGATCACCGACACTAGGAAGAGCAGCCGGAGGAAAGAGTAAGGCCCGGCGTGGCAAGGGGCACGTCGGCACCGTCTACACCATCTCCTCGAGTGACACTGCGCGCCGTCAGCCGCCGTATGGATGACAGCCTCATCGCGGATGGTTGGTTGAGAGGAAAGCAGTGCCGCGTACTCGTAGACAACGGGGCAGCCATGACCGTCATCAGATCCGACGTAGCCAGGGGTTCGCAGTCGAGAAAACGGAGCTGACCATACCAGCTAGTGACGGCATCGGGCGAAACCTTGACCGTGGAGAGGGAGGCCCTGCTGCAGTTGACCTTGGGATGGAGTGCATTGCGTCAGTGGGTGTCCGACTTGGAGGTGGCTGAGGAGGTGATACTGGAACTGGATGCCCTCAGGAGCCACGAGGTGCCGGCAGTAAGGTCATGCGGCTCAATGGAGAAGAGGTCATACTCCGGCAACCGGAAGAACGCTTTGGAATTTGCAGAGTCATCTTCAAGGAAGACGTGGGTCCCCGCGAGAAAGGAGGTGGTGGTGACGGCGCGACTGGAGAGACAGTGAATGAAGAACATTGTTGCCGTGCCGAGAGGTGCCAGCACGGCTGCTTAACCTAGCAGATATTGATCACGACGTCCAGGCCAGAACGGAGATGAGGACGTGCGAGCCCTTGGTCATCGTGACAGCAATCGACAAGACATTTGAGCCGGTGCCAACGCAACACCTGGGGCCCCTGCTGGAAGGCTTGCTGGAGAGGGCGGCCGATTACCTGATCGCAGAACAGTTCGAGAAGGTTCGACAACTGCTGAGACGATGCCAGCGCGTCTTCAGCCAAGGCAGAGAAGAACTACTGTGTCACCCGGCGAGAGTTACTGGCGGTAGTAAAGGCCTTGGTGCACTTCCACAAGTACCTGTACAGTCAGCCATTCCACCTGAGGACTGACCATTCCGTCCTAACATGGCTACTGAGCTTTAGAAACCTGAAAGGTCAGACAGCACGTGGGTTCAGAGGCTGCAGGTTTACGACATCGCCTCTGAACATCGTAGAGGGAAGAACCACGGTAACGCAGACGCCATGTCCCGAAGACCCTGCCTAGAGGAGTGCAGCCAATGTACTAGAGTGGAAGAGAAGGAGCGTGCCGCAGCACTCCGAGTTGTCACGGCAGTGCCTGCGGATGGCTGGAATAGCGCAGGCCTGAGGAGGGAGCAGCTGGCGGACGCAGACTTGGGACCACCCATGAGAGAAGTGGAGGCAGGGACAAGACCAACCTGGAAGGACATCGCATCGAGGAGCGCCACCTACAAGTCGTACTGGGTCCAGTGGGACTCGCTGAAGATCAGAGAGGGCGTGCTGTTCTAGGTGTGGGTATCGCCTGATGGGAAGACGCAGAGGGAGCAATTGGTACTTTCCCGAAGTAAGGTCCCGGAGGTCATGGAGGAAGTGCACGCCTGTACTTCAGTAGGACACCTGGGAGTAAACCGAACAATCGACAAACTTCAACAGCCGTGGCAAGTACCCTACCAGGTGGTGAAGAAGATTAACGACGTGGGGAAGGTGCCCCGAGGGAGGATGTTGGTGGTGTGCCTGGATCGTCTGGCCCGCTACGATGGAGCTGTTTAGGACGACCATCCTTGAGGAGGGAGCAGTGTCACGCCAACAGGCATAAGAGTTTCGGAACAAATAAGAAAACAGTCGGCGGATAAAGTTTCAGATAATGAGCTTGCATAAGCAGATAAACATTGCGCTTGGGATAAAAGCCTTCCCGAAACAAACTGACATAAATGGAAATTTCTGGTAATATCTTGATTATTTAGTTTCTTTATTCTTCCGGAAATATCTCGAGTCTAGAATTAGGTATTTAAGCAAGTGACGGCTCGCAAAGTGAGTTAGTTGTGAAACAGTGTTGTAAAATGAGAGACAGCCAGCTGGGTTGTAATGAGAACTAAGGATGTAATCTGCTGTCACTGTTTGTTATTGTGATCGATCTTGGTAGACTGATGGTGTATGTAACACAATGCTGCTGTAATCTGTAAGAGTATTTCTACGAAAATAAAGGAGATTTTTAATTTCTGTAACTCGGCATTTTAATTCTACGAACCCACAAAGTCACAATACTGTGACTTTGTGGGTTCGTGAAATAAAAAGTCCAGGTTACAAACACGAAAAATTGCACTTTATTTCCGTAGCAATACAGTGTTCACATACACAATGTAACATACAGGTCACACAACACAGCTGCTTACCCGCACGCGTTCAATTACCGACTGACTGTCTCTTTCCAGGCAGGCTGCCTTTTTATCGATTTCTAACACACCAGAAATTTCTCGAGCAATCGAGACCGGCTAGAACAAAGGCGAACTCTTGCCAAATCCGTCTGTTCACGCCCACCATCTTGGCAAGCCTCCATCTCCACACTGCACTGCTGTCTCTTCGATCTTGTTATCCGCGCTGCCTCCAATCAACAATGACCTGGCGACAATACTGATAAAGTCTCTCCTCAAAATTATTACCAACAACAGCGTTACATCAAAATTCCTGTTTACATTTGATATGCCTTCAAGCTATTGAGTTGATTTTTAATGTTACATCACTTATTTGTTTATTCTTAAGGAAAATTGTTTCAGTCTTGTCTTGCATCCTTGGCTTTTTTAGTGTTAAATTAAAAAGTTGTACAAAACTATTTACCAAACCGTGTGATTTGTTGCCCTGTGTGGTTGATAACTTTTCAAGAAGTCATTTGTATGATAAGAGAACAGTGGTATTTAGTGTGGTTTGAACAACTATTGATAGATTCCAAGAAATTAATGGCTAAATTTACTTATATTTTTTGGTATATAAAATATGTTATTTTCTTTACAGATTTATTTCTGGAAATAACAGCAACATCCAATTCGACAGCTGTTTGAAATGGATAAGAAGGTAGAAATCAAAGAAGAGAATCCTCTTGAAGGTGACATAGGATTACAGAATGAGAGAGAGTTCTTTCACAAAGCTGTTACAACAAATGATGTCACTGATTGTGATATGACAGTCAAAACAGAAATTAAATCAGAGACTCCTTTTAGCGAACATCATGTAGAGCAGATTAAGAGTGAAACTGCTACATGGAGCAACAGCTGTGACGTAAATGGGAAATCAGAAACTGAACAACAGACTGTATTTTCAGACATTGGTTCACAGAATGAGGGAGAATTTCTTCTAGAGGATCCTGTACTAATTGATAAGCAATACAACAGTGATCATGAAATTGATAACAAAATAGAAATTAAAGATCCTTGGTGGCTGGAAACAGAAACTTCATCAATTGGTAATAATACTGAGGTAAGTTATGTCGAAACCTGCTGAGTTAGACTGAGTAATGTTTTGTTATTATCCGGGCAATATATTCTGTACTATTGCAAAATATTACAATCTTTTGTGCTTAAGTAAAGAGTAAACTGAAGTCACTGATTCAAAGAAAACAGTTGAACCAGTCATAATCCCTTAAACCCATATCCTGTTGGGCAGTTTAACTCAGAACCAGCTTCTTTGTATTCTCAAAAATACTGTGCCTAGTTTAGTCAGGCAGTTTGTTAAATATAACAGAATTAGAGTTTACAGCTGTGTTTTGTACTACCTGTAGCAAATAGTTTTGTACGTAAAATCTGAAGCTATTAGCAGTCAAGCAAACAAATATATACAAATATAACAATTTGTAACAATAATTCACTTATTTTATCAGAAATGACAATAATTCTTATAAATTCTCCGGGATCACGAGTTCATGTTAACTTATACATATTATTGTTATTGTTGTTATTATTATTATTATTATTATTATTATCATCATCATCATCATCATTATTATTATTATTATTATTATTGTTATTATTATCATTATCATTATCGTTTTTGATTAATTATTATTTATATTTGTAGCATTTACTGTGACAAGGATCTTCATAAAGTAATAGATGAACTGACAATAATCTGTGCAAAACTGAAAGACCACCATTTGTTAATTACAGGAGATATTAATGCTAAACATTCTGCATGGTCAAGTCCTCAGACTGATGAACGGGGCAAACTTTTTTGTGAATTTTGTTGTATGAACAACCTTACCATTCTCAACGAGGGGCATAAGCCTTCATACATATGTGGTGACACTACAAGCTTCATAGACATCAGTGCCTACAATTCTAACTTATTACCTTTCATTTCGGACTGCTCAGTTAGTGATAAAGCTTCCCTTTCTGATCACGCCCTTATTTAAGTTAAAATGAACCCTACCATCAAAACCTGTGGCAATTTACAGGGAATGTACTTAACAAGAAAATTCCGGACAAAAAATGTATTGTGGTCTCATTTCCAGAGATCAACAGTCCGACATTCTGAAATCTTGACTCAACAGCTACATAATGCTAATACCCCAGAATTGCTGAATAGTTTTGTTAATAAGTTTACGGACATTATCATTAAACTATGTGAACGTCATCTTCCTAAGCCTTCAAAAACACCTTTAAAAAATTTCTGGTGGAATGCTGATCCCACCATCATGAGGAAGAGAGTCCTAGCTTGTTATCGTAGATTTCAACGATCGAAGTGTAATGTTCGAGTGAAATATGAGGAGATTTACAGAAAAGTGAAATCAGAATATGGCACTATGATAAAACAAGCGAAAGCCAACAGTTGGAAATCCTTCTGTTCCACACAAGTGTATCCATGAGGTATGGCATATAAATATTCCAGAAAACCTAAAAGCTTTAATAATATACTTACAACACTGAAAACTGACAGTGGAGACACGATGACTGCTAAAGAAACTGCAGACGCCTTGGCCAATAAATTTTTCCGTGAAGTCACATCTGGTAATGATCAGCAAAGCTTAATCCGTGCTGAAATTAATGCAGTACCCGCCACCACAGAGGATTGCCTTTTTTCTTCAGAAGAAGTAGATTATGTCATCTTAAACCTTAATGACCGGAAGGCTCCAGGTCTAGATGGACTTTCAGCACCTTTCACATCCTACACTGTGTAAGGAAGTTTTTAACAAATGTTTTGTACTTGGTGTTTTTCCAGATAGATGGAAAACGGCTGTAGTAAAAATAATTCCCAAGCCTGTGAGTGACACTACATCAACATCTGCTTACCGTCCCATTAGCCTATTGCCTGTTTTAAGGAAGTGTTTAGAGAAGCTCATTATTGATCGCATATTGTTTCATCTAGATTCCAAGAATCTCATTAGCGATCTTCAATTTGGCTTCAGACGTGGGAAGTCTACAGAATCAGCCATCTGCAATGTAGTTGATTGGATCCAACAAGTTCACAGAGAAAAACAAATAGATCTGCTTATCACATTAGACATATCTGGTGCTTTTGACCATGCGTAGTGGCCAAAGATACTACACCAATTAAAAGTGAAAGGTTGTCCTAGCAACTTATATAAGATTGTAACCAACTATTTTCACAACCGAAATGGTCAGCTTAGTATTAATAATATAACTTATCAAACAAATGGCTTGTGGATGTCCACAAGGTTCAATTTGTAGCCCAGTTTTTTGGGTTCTACTATATGATGATTTAATAACACAGCAATTACCAGAAAATTGCCAGTTATACGCATTTGCTGATGATGCTTTTTACTTATTACGTCTACTACCTTTCAGAAATTACAGACGACAGCCAATGAAGCCCTCCGTATCATTCATTCCTGGGGTGTAACTAACAAATTGAACTTTAATGCCAACAAGACATTGGCTTTGCTAGCCACTAAGAAAAGAAATTTGGAAGAATTATCTCTTTACATGCATAATAGAAAGATTACATTAGTGGATAATTTGAAGTATCTAGGAGTTATTTTAAACAGATGTCTGACGTTCCGAAATCATCTTGATTATGTAACCAGGAAGGCTAGTAAACTTCTTACCGCACTGACTGCTTTAACGAGACCAACATGGAGCCTAAACTCTTCTTTATTGAAGTTAATTTATAAAGGGGCAGTTGAACCTATGGTTCTCTATTGTGCAGGAGCATTGCAAAGTATTTTTCAGAAGAGATGGACACAAACTAAATTATTACATATACAGCGTGGATACATCTTAAGAATCATCCGAGGATACCGTACCATCTCGACGCCAGCAGCACTCATTATTGCTAATATTAAACCCAGCTTTCTTACTGGTGTAAGGCAAATATCAACAGCATTAGAAATGGTCGAGCCTTGCCACAACATATTTCATAACTACAACTTGAACAACCAGTTAAACAAGCTTCTCATCCAGCCACCGGTGTCTCTAGTCTCCTTGAAGATTGTGCAGCAGAATATCACCAGTACTCTATTTACCAGATGGCTCTCGGATAGCTGAAGGGCTTAGTAAAAATGCTAAAGTAGGTTGTGCATTTGTGGTATTCTTTCGCTCCATAGAATGCCATTCTTCCATGTTCAGACTTGCCAAGGAGTGTTTAGTTTTTCAAGCTGAATTATTAGCAATCCGTGAAGCAATGAAATAGTGCAACAACTTAAAATGTACCACTCGCCTTTACAGTGACTCACAAGCAGCAATTGCAGCTTTGAAAGATTCGAAAAACTAGCAGTCCTATTGCAGCTGAAATAAGAAGTCAATTATTATGTAGTTCTCATCTGTATATTAAATGGGTCAGAGGACATGTAGGGATTGCTGGAAATGAACTTGCAGATGAGCTTGCAAAGAGACCTGAGACTTCAGATCTTCCAGAGACGTACACTCTGTGCCCCATTTCTTATGTGAGGCAAACATTAAAGGAGATTATCATCAACGACGGGAATGAATACTGGTTAAAAAGTGATTGTGGTGCTTTGACTAAGGATTTATATTTCCCAACAGTTTCTGACAGACATAAATGTAAATTTGTTAATCCTAACTATGTTCTCACTCAATTCTTCACTGGACATGGTAGATTTTCAGCTTACTTATTTCGATTCAAAATCAAATCCACATGTGATTGTATTTGTGGTAATCATCTTCAAGATGTCCCTCACATTTTATTTGATTGCCCATTTTTCTGTTTTGAAAGATACGAACTTGAATTATTGCTTCAATCCTTAGGTTACACTTTCTCAAAACCACTTACACATATTCTGATGAATTACAAAGCTTATCAATATTTCATGGCTTTCTTAAACAAAATATTTCTTAAGCTAAATGATTCATCTTGATGTTTACTGTTTGCAAGATTGATATTGAATTTGTTATGTTTTTGTAAATTGTGTTGTATTCATAAATTTGAAAACTATATTTCTAATATACCTTTGGGTAAAATAGGAATCAAAAAATTGGATAATAAATAAATAAATAAATAAATAATGATTATTTGTCATTTATTAGTAAAGGGAAAATAATAAATCATTGATTAAATTGAAATGTAGCACAATATTACAAAATTTAGATAAATACCAACCTAAGAGGAATAATAATAGTAAACATATTATTAAAACACTGAATCAAAAAGATGTAATTTTCGCTAAAGCAGATAAAGATAATAGAATTGTAATTTTAGTTAAATCTGATTATATTAATAGAGTAAAACTTTACTTCAAGGTGAAGATTTCATAAAAGTTAACAAAGTCCCTTTAAAATGTGTTATTTCAAATTTTAATAAACTGCTTAGTTAATTGAAAATTATATAAATTAAAGCAAAGCATTTAGTAAAAGTTAGTTACCCTATTTGACCTAGAATTTATGTAAACTTGGAAATAAAATGAGACCTATTGTAAATTGTATAAATTTACCAACTTATACTTTAACTAAATGGTTACATAAAAAGTTGATTAATTTTTATAAATTTGAGAGTTTGAATATTAAAAATTCTTCTGAATTAGTTAAAAAGATTGACAATGTTATATTATCTAAACCTGATCAACTTGTTTCTTTTGATGTAACTGCCTTGTTTCCTAGTATTTCTAGAGATAAACTTTGTTTAATTAAAAAATTGGTTGAATTCAATAAATTTACGTGAGGACTTAATAGTTGATTTTGTTAAACTTACTGAATTTTTCATATTTAAGTTTGATTTATGAGTCACTATGTTTACTTTCAAACTTCACTTACTTGTATAATTGAAACGTTTTCAAGATCATTCGATCTCATCCTCAGCTGTTTGGTGACTAAAGAAAGTTTGAGTGTAAACATAGTGACTCATAAATCAAACTTAAATATGAAGAATACTTCACTGTTAATAATGCTTCTGCTTTTAATATTTATTACTGAATTTTGTTTAGATCAAAATTTTTTCTCTTTTAATGATGAATTTTTTCAACGAACTTCTGGCTTAGCAATGGGTAATCCTCTTTCACAATTTCTTGCTGATCTGTTTATGAGTTTTTTCGAAATGCAAGTCACTAAAGCATTCCCTGTAATTTTTGAAGTTTGGTATAGATATGTTGGTAATATTTTTGCAATTGTTCCTGATAATTATTTATTTATAGATGAGTCGTATTTATTACACATTGGCTTCACTTACGTATCTATTTTGAGGTCATGTTTTGCAAACCATCATTTGCATCTTCGGCTCTTATGTGACTGAAGCTTGATCCAGTGGTGTGGGTAATTCTGCTGCCATCTGTTGATTTAGTGATGAACTTAAATGTGGGATCCTCTTCTGGCGGGATTTCGAGGTTCATTAGTTGCTTTTTATGGTTTTCTATGTGAAGCCGATGTGTAATAGATACGACTCATCTATAAATTAATAATTATTTCGCTTCACTGTGGCGTTCCATTACAGTTACATCTTGAATTGTTCCGATGCTTTAAAATTACTAAATTTGCAGGATAATGCTATAAATTCACATTAGCAACTGAAATTAATGGATTTCTTCCTTTTCTATATATAAAGATAATCAGAAATAATAATATATTAAACTTTGGTATTTATAGAAAGTCTACTCATATTGATAATTACATAAAAAATAAGAGTTTTAACCCTTTTTCACATAAATTTGCTGTTTTAATGGTTTGATTTATATATTAATAAATATATCCCAGAACTAAGATGAATTTAATAAAGAATATAAACATATTATTAATGCTGCTTTAATTAATAGTTTTAATAAAGACTTCATAAATAAAAAAATTGTAAAATTCAAATATTTGAAACCTCTTAATGATATTTGTACCCTTAGAAAAATAAAAGACGATTATAATTTTAAAGAATTTACTTGCCATCCTTGGGTTGATAAACATTTTCAAAGAATTTTTAAAGATTTTGGTATAGCTTTAATTCTTCAAAATAAATATAGTATTAAATATTTATTGCATTTCTCTATAAAAGATAAAATTACTAATAACAAATAATCTGGTATTTATCAGTTCTATTTTTTCAATTGTGATAAAGTTTATATTGGAAAGACAAAACATAATTTAGAAACCAGAACAAAACATTTTCGTAACATTAAGTATAAACAGTCTGACAAATCGGCCATAGCAGATCATTTTTGGTCATATAACCATGAAATAAATGCAGAAGTTAAAGATTTAAAACAATTAAATGGTCTGTTAGTTTTAATGGTTTGGGAAAATATATTTATTTTAAAAAACAAACATTTCATGGTGAATTTTGAAATACTGGCAGTCGATTCTGTTTTTAAATTTGTTTTATTTTCAGAATTTGGTAGTACTAACAAGAACACCAACACCTAGCACTTGTAACCATGGTGACAGCTTTGTTTCCAGCTGAAGATATGTATAAGTTTACATGAAATCGCGACCCCGGAGAATTTATAAGAATTGTCATCATTTCTTATAAGATAAAGAAGTTTTAAGTTACCAATTGTTATATTTGTATAAATAGTTTTATATTTGTATCTCTCCATGCCAGAGAGAGGAGACGAGACGACACCAGATACTATTTGGAGAGAGGTTCAAAATGAAGGCAATGGATTCTGAAACTAGTCCCTCGATAATATAAAAATGTAAGTGATGAAGTGTCAATAATCCAACTGCCATTTTAATCATATATTCTGATTTATTAAACAGTTCTATGTTCTCTAAACCAAACAAATACTTTCCCCACTTCTTGGTTTTTGCATACATTATTGCAAAATAAAATATCAAATATAGTCTCTACATATCTTGTAAATATCTTAGCAGTACATTTAACACTGTGTAGATATTTGTGAGGAAGCTGTACATTTGAATTATTCTGTTACAGGATGCAGTCCTTCCTCCAATAAAATCTTCAAGGTAAGACTTGGC
Organism: Mantis religiosa; assembly: GCA_030765055.1. Lineage (NCBI taxonomy): Eukaryota > Metazoa > Arthropoda > Insecta > Mantodea > Mantidae > Mantis > Mantis religiosa. The sequence goes on along the minus strand of CM060955.1, from coordinate 530,417 downwards.
TCTTTTCAATTATAAGCGTTATGTTTACTCTAGCATTTATGTTTTAGTACATGTGTCATCAAGCTCTTGAACTAATTACAAATACATATACTGTTGAACGGTCTAAGCAAAATCATATGGTACAAAACAAATTACCATATTGATCATGCTTGTGTCCACAAAATACAGCAGATTAGTTATATTTCATCACTTACCATGCATCATAAATATATGCATACATTTGTAATCATAGATATACAAAAACAGTTAATCATTTCTAATGCAGCACTTCAGACTACATGAAATGTTCCACATTTTCATTAAGTCAGCACTTTCTCTGCATTTTCTTCAGCTTCAGTGAGTGCAAAAGCATTCTTTTCATCATCTACAAACCTAGCACTTTGTGATTGTTTCAGCTGTAACTCAAAATTGTAATAAAAAATTATATTTTTAAGTAAATAAACACTTTAAGCTGCTAAAGTGATCGTCCAGTACAGAAAGGAACTATGTTAGTCTTTTTTCAAAATTAGTTTTTACAATAATTAGTAAGATTTAATTGGGTGGATTTATAGATATGGTCACCCGAACGTCGGAACTCCCTATAGAACCGGCCGGCAGCAGCAGGAGACGGCAGGCGTTCGCCACGACCCCTCATTTGTCTTATAGCGGTAACGAGGGTTGGCTGGAAAAACATCACTGTGCCGTCCCTTTCCGTTCCACCTGAGTTCTCGAACTTAGGAGATATTTCATCTAATCCAAAACCTTCTCCATTGGCCAGCTGACCCTATGTAAGCAACACGTCGGGCTGGAGGAAAGTTAGTGAGTTCTTGGCAAGCAGCGAAGCAGCGTCGTGCAGTGTACGGACAAGAAGACTGTGTACGTGCGTTGGAGGAGTTCACGTGATTGCGAGTGCAAGTGGAATTGTAACGGACGAACTGGTGAATCGTAATTGTGTGCATTACGTAATTCTGTGTAATTGGCAAGTGTTCAACTGTAAGTCGGTGGAAATAAAGAACAATTTTTGAATGGTGCAATTGGACTTTTCATTTCACGAACCCACAAAGTCACACTGGTGTCAGGAAGCGGGACGACAACATCACCGAACATTACAACCATGGACGCGTCTTTGGAAAAGATTTTGGAGAAGATGATGGAAATGAAGGTCCAACTGACCTCGGAAATGAAAGCGGCAAATAATAGCCTGACCGCGGAACTGACAGAAACGAAGACGGGCAACGACAGCATCACCGAGAAGATGGAAGAAATGAAGGCCGAATTAACAGCGAAGACGGAAACGGCAAACAATTTAGCCACGACAATGACCGCAAAGATGGCCGAACTGACCACGGAAGTGAAAGTGGCGAACGAGGCTCTCGCCGCCAAATTTGAAGAACAGTTGGCCAGCGTGAGGGACGACGTGACGGAGCTAGGCAAGCGGATGGGCCAAGTGGACGAGCGCGTCGAGGACCTGGCAAACCGCCTTAACGACCTAGAGGAAAAGACCGACAGTAACGCCAAGTCCCGGAATGCCGTGGGGGAAGACGTCGAATACCTTGCGAACCGCGTAAACAACCTGGAGGGAAAGGCCGACAGCAGCGTCAAGTCCCTGAACACCATGGTGGAGGACGTCGTCGGCAGGAAGCTGAAGGATTTGAAGGCCGACGCGACACAACATCGGCGTGCGTCAAATCTCCGAAATATGATGGCGCGTCAACGTTTGAGGTCTTCCGCCGCCAATTTGACGCAGTGGCCAAGCACAACAAATGGTCGCCAGAGGAGGAGGCCACACAATTAATAGCCAGCCTCCAGGTACGGGCCGCGGAATTCCTGCACGCGGTGCAGACAACGGCGGCGTCCAAGGACATCTGGGAGGCCCTGGAGAATCGTTTCGGAAACCACCGCTTAGCCGCAGCGTACCGCAGGCAGCTAAAGGCCAGGTCACAGCAGCCGGGGGAGACGCTGCAGGAGTTCGCCCTGGCAGTTGAACAGCTAGCAAGCAAGGCCCTAGTCGACCTCCCACCAGAGTTCGTATCCCGGGAAGCTGCCTACACATTCGTGGACGGGGTACGAGATACGGAGATTCGTCAGCGGCTAATGCTCGACGATTATGAAACCATCCACAAGGCGCTGACAGCAGCATTAAGGATGGAGGCGGCCAAGGTAACATCTATCCCGACGTCGAGGACGAGGATTGTCCGCTACACCGGAGACAGAAGACCAGCCGAGGGACGCCGGCGAACACCTAGTGGCCTGTGTTGGAGGTGTAGGCAGCCCGGACACCTGCAAAGAGACTGCCCACACCAGGAAGAGCAGCCGGAAAACGAGGAAGGGCTGTCGTGGAGAGGGACACGACAGCGCCATCAACACCATCCCCTCGAGGGACACTACGCGCCGTCAGCCGGCGTATGGATGACAGCCTCATCGGGGACGGTTGTGTAAGAGGAAAGCCGTACCGCGTGCTGGTAGACACCCGGGCGACCGTGACCGTCATCATACCTGACGTGCCGAAGGGTTTGCCGACAAGGAAGCCGAGCCGACCACACCAGCTTGTCACGGCATCGGGCGACACCTTGTCTGTGGAGAAGGAGGCCCTGCTGAAGCTGACCTTAGGAAGGAGCACCTTACGTCTGTGGGTGTTAGTCGCGAAAGTGGCTGAGGAGTTGATACTGGGATTGGATGCCCTGAGGAGCCATGAGGCGACGGTCGACGTTGGCAAGAAGGTCCTGCGGCTCAACGGAGAAGAGGTTATACTCCGTCAACCAGAAGAGCGCCTTGGAATTTGTAGGGTCGTCTTGAGCGAAGACGTGGTTGTCCCCGTGAGGAGCGAGGTGGTGTTGACGGCGCGACTGGAGGGCCAGAGAACCAGAAACATGATGCTGGAACAGAAGAGGCCTGTACACGGACTGTGTGTAGCCAAGGCATTGCTGCCGTGCCAAGAGGAGGTGCCAGTGAGACTGCTAAATCTAACGGACGCCGATCACGACGTCCAGGCCGGGACGGAGTTGGGAACGTACGAGCCCGTGGTGAACGTAACAGCAATCGACGAGACACAGGAGCCGGCGCCAAAGCAACACCTGGGGCCCCGGCTAGAAGGCTTACTGAAGAGGGCGGCCGACCACCTGACCGCAGAACAGCAGGAGAAGGTTCGACAACTGCTAAGACGGTATCAGCGCGTCTTCAGCCAAGGTGATAGTGACTACGGCCGCACGGACAAAGTGCTTCACCGCATCGACACCGGGGACGCCCGGCCTATTCGGCAACCACATAGACGCGTTCCGCTGGAGAAGCAAGGGGCGGTACGAGACATGCTGGAGGACATGCGATCCAGGGGAGTGATTGAAGAGTCTGACAGCCCTTGGTGTTCCCCTGTAGTCTTGGTGACAAAGAAGAACGGCGAGCTGCGCTTCTGCGTAGACTACAGAAAGCTGAACGCTGTCACCCGGAAGGACTGTTTTCCCTTACCCCGGATTGATGACACCCTGGACACGCTAGCTGGAGCACAGTGGTTCTCGACCCTGGACCTGAAGTCGGGCTACTGGCAGGTACCTCTAGACCCGAGAGACAAGGAGAAGACCGCATTCTCGACGGGCCAAGGGCTCTGGCAGTTCACGGTTATGCCCTTTGGCCTCTGCAACGCACCAGCTACCTTTCAACGGCTCATGGAGTCAGTGATGAGAGGGCTGACTTACGATGCCTGCCTTCTATACCTGGATGACATCATCATCGTCGGGAAGATTTTTGAAGATCACCTCGAGAATCTGACTATGGTGCTACAGAGACTGCAGGCGACCAACTTGAAGCTGAACGCGAAGAAGTGCCAGCTCTTCCGCAAGGAAGTGAACTACTTAGGCCACATAGTTTCAGCAACCGGAGTGGCCACAGACCCGGAGAAGACACAGGCTGTGAGAGATTGCCCACGCCCAAAGGATAAGAAAGAGTTGCTCAGTTTCCTGGGGGTGTGCAGTTATTACCGCCGCTTCATAAAGGGGTTCTCCAACATCGCAAAACCCCTCACCCGCCTGACAGAGCAACACCGGCCTTATATGTGGACGGAGGCCTCCGAAAACGCTTTCCAGCACCTAAAGGAGACCCTGCGCAGTGCTCCAATTTTGGGTTTCCCACAACTGGGTGGCGCCTTCATTGTGGACACCGACGCTAGCGACCATTGCTTTGGAGGTGTCCTATCGCAGATCCACGACGGCCATGAGCGGGTGTTAGCCTACTGCAGCAAGACGCTAACCAAGGCAGAGAAGAACTACTGCGTCACCCGACGAGAATTATTGGCAGTAGTAAAGACCTTGGAGCACTTCCACAAGTAACTGTACTGTCAGCCATTACACCTGAGGACTGACCATCCGCCCTAACCTGGCTATTGAGCCTTAAGAACCTGGAAGGTCAGACAGCACGTTGGGTCCAGAGGCTGCATGAGTACGACTTCACCTCGGAACATCGTAGAGGGAAGAGCCACGGTAACGCAGACGCCATGTCCCGAAGACCCTGTCCAGAAGAGTACGGCCAGTGCACAAGAGTGGAAGAGAAGCAGCGTGCCGCAGCAGTCCGAGTAGTTGTGGCACTGCCTGCGGACGGCTGCGATAGCGCAGGCCTGATGACAAAGTAGTTGGCGGACGCAGACTTGGGGCCACTCTTGAGGGAAGTGGAGGCAGGGACGAGACCATCCTGGGAGGACATCGCACTGAGGAGTGCCACCTACAAGTCGTACTGGGCCCAATGGGACTCGTTGAAGACCAGAGAGGGTGTGCTGTTCCGGGTATGGGAGTCACTCGATGGGAAGACGCAGAGAGAACAGTTGGTACTTCCCCGGAGTAAGGTCCCGGAAGTCTTGGAGGAAGTGCACGCCGGTACTTCGGGAGGACACCTGGGAGCGAACCGAATGATTGACAAACTACGGCAGCGCTACTACTGTCTGAGACTCCTAGCAGATGCTGAGAGATGGTGCCGGCAGTGTCACGTGTGCGCGGCGAGTCGAGTCGTGGCCCCCAGACTAGGAGCTGGGGTCGCATGCAACAGTACAACATCGGAGCGCCATTCAAACGGATCGCCGTTGACATTGCTGGACCGTTCCCAGTTTCCGACCGAGGCAACAAGTACCTGATGGTGGTCGTGGACTACTTTACCAAGTGGCCGAAGGTGTACGCCATCCTAAACCAAGAGGCAAAGACAATCACAGACTGCCTTGTGGAGCAAGTGTTCTGTCGATTTGGGGTGCCATTAGAGCTACACAGTGACCAGGGTACCAACTTTGAGTCCAACCTAATGAAGGAGGCACTACAAAGGCTTGGGGTGAACAAGACCCGCACGACGCGTTTACATCCCCAGTCGGATGGCATGGTCGAAAGATACATCAAGATCTTAGAGGAACACATGAGGAAGTGTGTGGCCAGCAATCAGCGAGACTGGGACGTCAAGGTGCCACTGTTCTTGCTGGCCTACGGCTCGTCTACACACGACACAACTGGGATGACGGCAGCCAGCTTAATGTTTGGCCGAGAGTTACGCCTCCCTTCTGACCTGGCTTTTGGAAGCCCTCCGGAAGAGAAACAGCCAGCGACCGAGTATGTGGAGAACTTGGTGGACCATCTCCACGAAATCCACGAGATGGCTCGCCAGAACATCCAGAAGGCGAGCGACCGCATGAAGACCAGATATAACAGGCAAGCCAACAGCCAAGGGTTCCAGCAAGGTGACCTGGTCTGGTTGTACCGTCCTACCCGGACCAAGGGACGCTGCCCGAAGCTTCAGCAGCCATGGCAAGGGCCGTACCGGGTGGTGAAGAGGATTAACAACGTGGTCTACCGCATGCAGAAGGTTCCCCGAGGGAAGATGTTGGTGGTACACCTGGATCGCCTGGTACGTTACGATGGTGCTGTTCGTGACGACCAGCTTTGAGGAGGGAGCAATGTCACCCGAACGTCGGCACTCCCTATAGAACCGGCCGGCAGCAGCAGGAGACGGTAGGCGTTCGCCCTGCCCCCCTCATTTGTCTTATAGCAGTAACAAGGGTTGGCTGGAAAAACATCTTTGTGCCGTCCCTTTCTGTTCCACGTGAGTTCTCGAACTTACGGGATATTTCATCTAATCCAGAACCTTCTCGATTGGCCAGCTGACACTATGTAAGCAACACGTCGGGCTGGAGGAAAGTTAGTGAGATCTTGGCAAGCAGCGATGCAGCGTCGTGTTAGTGTACGGACAAGAAGACTGTGTACGTGCGTTGGAGGAGTTCACGTGATTGCGAGTGCAAGTGGAATTGTAACGGACGAACTAGTGAATCGTAATTGTGTGCATTACGTAATTCTGTGTAATTGGCAAGTGTTCAACTGTAAGTTGGTAGAAATAAAGAACATTTTTTGAGTGGTGCAATTGGACTTTTCATTTCACGAACCCACAAAGTCACAATATTTGCTGGACTGCAATCAGGAATACCTTAAAACATCAAACAGAACCTTCTGAAAATATGTTTATAACTAAACGTTTTTTGTCTTTTCTAAAAAGTTAAAAAAAAATGACGTAGTTCCTTTGTCCACTAACCAGTCCCTGTGAATTCTGTGTAATTTTAACAATGTGCATAATGTTTGCTTATAGGATCCAATTTTTTTCTTTTGTAATAGCGAGGATATTGAATTTAAATTTCAGCCCATAATCGGCTACTTTTGAAAATGTTACTATTGTTTCAACATTTTGTAACCTGCTTTTAGCTACTACAAGATATGTAGTAAAACCTTTCTGTTTTCATATGGGACTAAGCATTTAGTAATTGATAGTACAAGACAGATAAAAGTAACCAGTTGAGGCTAAAGAGGATCAATTTAATTTTATATCTAAGATTCATCTTTCCTTTATTAAACTTTTGAACCAATACCTACAAAGATTTTAAATCCATTTCCTATAAATGTCTGTAATTTAAAATCTACATTGGTATATGCTTATCTCTGCTGTAGAATGTCAAAAGTAAATAATCGTAAAGAGATGAGCTCCTTAGTGAGATTAGGAAAAACCGAGAAAAAGGTATAATATTTGAGAGAATCCTGAAATTTGAACATGGGAGATCAGTATTCAAATCCTGGCCAAGGCACTGCCTCAGGCTGTCCAAATTCTCTCCTTTCTTATCTTTATTTCCTCCTCAAAGGAACAAGAATGTAATAAGAGAACCTCTCAGTTCTCCTTAAGGGAAACCAGTACTCAAAGCTTCCTTCACTCATTATTCATAGGTGACAGCAAAGTCAACTGAGTGCAGTGTTTCGTGAGGTTTGAAGTATATGGACATGTTTATATTTTTATTTTTCTTCCTGCCACTTTCAAAGATAACTGATAGAGCTAATGAGAGCTAAACTGAAATAAATTTTGAACTTAGTATTTTTATGGCAACAGTCCATTTCTACCGCAAAGGAATTGAGTACGAGTTATCCCATTTTAGCGTCCAATGCACATTAACCATTATGTGTATGGCAGGCTAATTGCAGAATTTAATAAAACATTCTTTTCCTATTTCAGTTAAGTACAAGTTATATCCCATTTTAGCGTCCAGTGCACATTAACCGTTATGTGTATGGCAGGCTAATCTGCAAAATTTAATAAAACATTCTTTTCCTATTTCAGTTAAGTACAAGTTATCCCATTTTAGCGTCCAGTGTACATTAACCGTTATGTGTATGGCAGGCTAATCTGCAGAATGTAATAAAACATTCTTTTCCTATTTCAGAGATTTTGAGACTAGGTCTTCTAGGCTTCAGATTTTAATGTGTAGTTTTTGTTACAAATTTGTGTTGTGTGCGATTTATTGTTTTACCAATTTGATGTGTTGGAGACTGTTTTTGGTAGATATAAAAGATTTGTCTTTGACATGGTTCCATTCCTTTGACAGAACATTTCCTCTATGACCGCAAGGGTATAACAGGAGTATCAAAAGCCATTCTTAAGTAGTTGCTAGTAATCCGTTGACCATAGAGTATCATAGTTGTTTACAATTTGTCAGCGAGAACAGTATAAAATTGAGAATTTGCGAAGCATTTTAAATGAGCCGAAAAATGATGAGCATTTGTAAAAACAGTGAATGTGATTGTAAGTTATTACATGGAAAGTTTTACTTGTTTTAATTAACTGTAACATGTCACTTATGGGGAGCCGGAACAACCTATCTCACCAATGTTAAAATGAGAGTTTTCTGGTACGCTCTTCTCAAGAACCACTAAACACATCAATTTGAAACTTTCTTGTTCTTATACAACACTTAAGCTATTCATTAAAGGTAATAGATCTTATTTTGGGGTTTTAGTATAGGATATGTGAATTTTGAAATAAATATCTTGAATATACTTCCAAAAATACCCAATATTTATTTTTCTTAAATTCAAATTTTCACAAAACTTTCTTAACGTACCTTTAACAAACAGTCTAAGCATTCCTTTAATTTAATTTCACAACTTCTCTTCTTCCTAGACTCCATGGTTGCTCGCTCTATAGCCTTATTTGCTTTTGCAATCCTTTCAGCATCCAATTTTTGATGCGCTGAAATGGTGTTAAATCCTGGCAGTATTCCAAGTTATTTCAGCACTTTTCCTTCACCTATATTTCCCATATTAAATGCTATCACTGCCTCAAAATGTGTAGTGTTTAATGCCCGCTTTACTACATACGGCACCGCAAGCAGTGACTCTGATGATACATGAGATGAAGATGGAGCATTGGTGGAATGAGATGGCGGGGGAAACCGGAGGTCCCGGAGAAAACCCGCCCCAGCGCTGTGTTGTCCACCACAAATCTCACTTTACCGTCATCTGGAATCGAACCCGGACCGCCTTGGTGAGAGCCAAGCGGTCTAACCACTGAGCCACGGCACAGCCTATCACTACCTCACATACTCCTAATTGCAATGTATTGTACCCCACAATCACATTTTTAGGAATTCTGTTCTATATTAGGTTGTTGAATGATTCATTTGCATTTTGAGTCTTGCCATGTGAACATTTTTTTTTAGGAGCTCTGGATGAGCAAACTCCTTGGAGATTGGCTTAATTAAATTCAACACTTCTTCTGGAAGGCCATGATACTTGTACAAAATTGAATCGAGAATATATTGACACATTGCTTCACTCACACTGTTTATTCACAGGACATGTTTCAAGAGCTCTTGTTCCTATCCTCAGCTGATACTCGACTAGTGCAAGTTGTAATGGTTTCTTCTTTCTCCGTATTGTCAATAGATGGCGTGATGTACTTGTCAAAGATGTCCGGTGGTGGAGTTTCAAAATTCATGACTCTATGACGATTTTTGTTAATGAAGATTTTTTCCCATACGGAAAGGTCTATGGGGTGATTAACGTATTTTATTAGAGATGTTTCCAAATTGATGTCATGTCTAGTATTCAAAAAATGAAAAGCCACTGCTGATTTTTCTGTTTCACCATTTTTAATGTTTCTCATATGTTCTTTAGTTCTGATGTTAATATTTCTTTTTGTTTTTCCTATATAAATTTTAGGGCAAGTTTCACATTTGATCTCATAGATTCCTGGTTTTTCTTTGGTAGTGATTGAATTTTTGGGAGGGCCTTTTAACAAATTTCTGATATTAAACCTGTTTTGAGGTGCAAGAGTTATGTTGTGTTTTGAGAAGATTTTTTGGAATTTGTTATAGGCTGATGGGTGGAAGGTGAATTTTTTAAAAAGTTTTTTCTCTTTTTCTCCTGTAGGTTCTAGGGTGGTGGTTTCTTTTATTTTCTTAGCTTTGTTGAGTCTGTTAACAGTTTTGTCTATTAAATTTGGGTTGAAACCGTTGGATATAGCTACTATTTTTATGTGTAGGTATTCTTCTTGATAATCTTCTCTGTTTAGTGGAAAGTTGATCATCCGAAAGATTAAACTGTTGAAAATGGCATGTTGGTGTTGTTTTGGGTTGAAACTGTTGTTCTTAATGTAATTATCTGTGTGTGTCGGTTTCCTGTAGATACCAAAAGTGAGTTTGTTGTTCATTTTTTTGATCTTGATGTCCAAAAAGGGGAGCACACCATCCTCTTCTGTTTCCAATGTAAATTTTATAGCTGGATTTTGTATATTCAAAAGTTTAAGACCATCTTGTATGAGTTTTTTAGGTACTATTGCAAAAATGTCGTCAACATAGCGATACCACACTTTGAAATAATTTGGAAAAGCTTTTGTGATATGTGTTTCAAAAGCACTCATGAATAAATCTGCCAAGAAGGGAGACAATGGGTTGCCCATAGCTAGGCCCGTTTTTTGTTTATAGATCTGTCCATTAAAGCTGAAAAAATTTTGATTGATACAAATTTCTGTAAGTTGTGAAAGTTCTTCTATTTCTTCAGGTGTTATTTGTATTGATTCCAGCCATTTTTTGAGAAGTGGAATAAGCTCATTGGTCGGTATACTTGGATACTTGACATCATTTCTTTATATCCAAGTATACCGACCAATGAGCTTATTCCACTTCTCAAAAAATGGCTGGAATCAATACAAATAACACCTGAAGAAATAGAAGAACTTTCACAACTTACAGAAATTTGTATCAATCAAAATTTTTTCAGCTTTAATGGACAGATCTATAAACAAAAAACGGGCCTAGCTATGGGCAACCCATTGTCTCCCTTCTTGGCAGATTTATTCATGAGTGCTTTTGAAACACATATCACAAAAGCTTTTCCAAATTATTTCAAAGTGTGGTATCGCTATGTTGACGACATTTTTGCAATAGTACCTAAAAAACTCATACAAGAGGGTCTTAAACTTTTGAATATACAAAATCCAGCTATAAAATTTACATTGGAAACAGAAGAGGATGGTGTGCTCCCCTTTTTGGACATCAAGATCAAAAAAATGAACAACAAACTCACTTTTGGTATCTACTGGAAACCGACACACACAGATAATTACATTAAGAACAACAGTTTCAACCCAAAACAACACCAACATGCCATTTTCAACAGTTTAATCTTTCGGATGATCAACTTTCCACTAAACAGAGAAGATTATCAAGAAGAATACCTACACATAAAAATAGTAGCTATATCCAACGGTTTCAACCCAAATTTAATAGACAAAACTGTTAACAGACTCAACAAAGCTAAGAAAATAAAAGAAACCACCACCCTAGAACCTACAGGAGAAAAAGAGAAAAAACTTTTTAAAAAATTCACCTTCCACCCATCAGCCTATAACAAATTCCAAAAAATCTTCTCAAAACACAACATAACTCTTGCACCTCAAAACAGGTTTAATATCAGAAATTTGTTAAAAGGCCCTCCCAAAAATTCAATCACTACCAAAGAAAAACCAGGAATCTATGAGATCAAATGTGAAACTTGCCCTAAAATTTATATAGGAAAAACAAAAAGAAATATTAACATCAGAACTAAAGAACATATGAGAAACATTAAAAATGGTGAAACAGAAAAATCAGCAGTGGCTTTTCATTTTTTGAATACTAGACATGACATCAATTTGGAAACATCTCTAATAAAATACGTTAATCACCCCATAGACCTTTCCGTATGAGAAAAAATCTTCATTAACAAAAATCGTCATAGAGTCATGAATTTTGAAACTCCACCACCGGACATCTTTGACAAGTACATCACGCCATCTATTGACAATATGGAGAAAGAAGAAACCACTACAACTTGCACTAGTCGAGTATCAGCTGAGGATAGGAGCAAGAGCTCTTGAAACATGTCCTGTGAATAAACAGTGTGAGTGAAGCAATGTGTCAATATATTCTCGATTCAATTTTGTACTAGTTTGTGCTTCACTGTCCCTACGCTTCTTTCAAGTTTATACTTCATGATACTTGCACTTGTCTGTATGAATAGAGTTGTACTTACACCATGAATCCGCTGGGCATAATCCATGGTTAGGCTTCTCATCTGATGATAATTTATGAAGATATATAGCTTATATGGCTTTCCTCATTTTATCTAAATCTTCTAAATTATCCCTTATTGCCATCCCACACTAACTTTCAATTCTGTCAATCTCTGCTTTTATAAGTCTATTTTTGCCACAGATACCTTTGCCATAGGATAATTTCTTCCCTTTCTTGTCCTGAACTAAACGTCGAAGTCGAATGCCCCGTCTCATGGGTACATGACCAACGCTTTCCAACTTATTAATGGTGAAGTCATTGCCATAAGCTTTATCTTCTACTACTCTTTTGCAATCTTTTCTGTCACCATCACCCTTGTATGTCATATATTTATTTATATTTCTAAAAATTTGTACTACCCTCACTTTCCATGCCTCCAGCTCCGCCTTTGTAATTAGCAACACAAATATCTTCATATGACATTTTATTGCTGCAGACATGGCAGAAATCTATGAAACACTGGTAATCAATTACTTTTCCAGTATCAGCAGAAGTTGCAGTTATGACACCATTGTGTGATGTGTGCGCACGCTTTTGCCAGCTACCATCAATTGCAACAGCAATACTGGACACATTACTGGAATACTGGAGCTTGAGGAGATCGGACGTGCCAGGTAGAGAGACAGGTAGAAACGAGTTGAGACAATGGGTGTTGACTTGGTGGTTTACCGGGCTAGGATCGGAATGTGGTCGGGTCTGCGCTCACGGGGAGCAGGTAGTCAGCGTGAAGGTACTACGGAAACTTCACAGAGTTATTTTATAATTTTTGTGTTAGTAACTTTACTAGTGATAGGGGGAATTGAGATTAATCCAGGACCTGTAGCGGACAAACGATGTAGGAGCAGTATTAAAGTTCTGAGGACCGGACTTAGGTGCAGTAGTTGCTCGAAGTGGTTCCACTTTGGCTGCCAGAAAGTGAAGAGGGACATGAACATCGAGGAAACCTGGGAATGTAAGGAATGCAGGGAAGCCAAGACCGTCACCTCAAATCAGAGGAAACTAGAGCAGCTTCAAGAAGAAGCATGGGAACTATGTATTAAGCTACAACAGGCGGAAGATTTCATTCGGAGGCTCGAAGCTGAAAACCGTCAACTGAGGGAGCAGGGGGAAGAAAGAGTAAAAGAAGAGGAGAAATCTTGCCTAATAGTCGGTGACTCTATTGTGAGACATGCTGGAAATCCAACGGCGGAGGTAGTTTGCTATCCTGGCATAAGAGTTGACGGTCTGCTGAGGGAAATCGAGAGAAATAAGAGGAGATGGAAGGCAAATATCGGACAATCGTATTACATGTCGGGAGCAATGACTTGCGGAGAAGTGTTAACTATGTGTTGGGTGACATGTACGACTTAGTTAAAAGGACAAAACAGCTGTTTCCTTCAGCAAAAGTAGTCGTCAGTGGAGTACTAAGACGACGCGACTCCAGCTGGAGAAAGGTGATGCAGGTAAATGAAGCTTTTTCATGGGTAGCGGAGCGACTGGGTGCTAAGTTTCTTGACCCGAATTCGTGGATTGAAAACTGGGACTATGGACGGGATGGAGTACACTTGAACCGAAGAGGATCGTCAAAGCTGGGAGCTTTGTTCGCGAGGGTGACGAAGTGGGCTGACGGCAACGAGCAGCAAGGGCAGCAATGACACCAACTTCAGGAAAACGTAGACTTTCAGGTAGGGGCTGATTCCTTAAGGCTGCTACAGGTAAATTGCCATAGTATTATGAATAAAATTGTTGAGTTTTGGAATTTAGTAGAAATATGCAATCCAAGTGTCATTATAGGTACGGAATCATGGCTGAATATTGACATTAATGATTCAGAAGTATTCAGAACAGATTACAGGGTGTTTAGGAGGGACAGGGATGGAAGGGGAGGGGGAATCTTTATTTGCGCTAAATCAGAGCTAAACAGCAAAGCATTATGGGTAGAAGAAGAGGTTGAGATTATGGCAATCGAAATTATTGATCAAGCAAACAAAGGGAATAATTTAACAATAATAGCTTGCTATAGACCACCTGGAGAAACTGATTATGCTACACTTCATAAACTAGTGGAGAAAATCTCTTCCGAAGGGGAAAAAAATGTTATGTTAGCAGGGGATCTAAATATGCCAAATGTAAACTGGGACGGACAGTTAATAGGAGGTGAAGCTCAAAAGCTCGTTAACTTTCTGGTTTGGGAGCAGGGGTTATTTCAAGTAGTGAAAACTGTTACTCGACATTCAGCATTACTGGACGTATTTTTATGCAAACCTGAGTCGTTGTTTTCTGCATGCGATGTCTTGCCAGGTATAAGAGATCATCAGTGTGTGCAATTAGACCTAAACTGGAAAGGGCAGACAAACCGGTTTGAAACGGAACAAGTAATTAGTTGGGATTTCCATAGGGCGAATGGGGAGGCTATCCAAATATTTCTCCGGGAAAAATATGGGATATTTGTAAAATCTGCCACTAGTGTAAATGAAGCATGGGTTAATTTCAAAACACTTATCCTGGAAACAATTAGAGAACACGTACCTTTTAAAGTTATTAAACATAAAGCGGATCCAGAATTTTATACAAAATGTATTAGGAAACTTAAAAGAAAGACTAGGCACGCTTATAATAAAAGGAAGATATCAGAATGGCATCTTAACAAATTTAAAGAATTAGCTAAAAAGTTACAAGACGAAAAGTTGCAAGCGCAGGAACGATTCTTAGATAACCTTTTTATTGGGACAAATAATTGTTGGAGATCATTTTACAATTATGTAAAAAGACGCAGGGGAAATAAGGAGAGCATACCAGATTTTAATGTTAATGGGATAGATGTATTAAGTGATAGGGACAAAGCTAATATATTAAATTCGCATTTTGTATCGGTTTTTCTTAAATCCGACGATAGTTGCGAACAGGAAATTGGGGAGATTGGAGAAACGATTTTTCAAATAATGGCGCCCAAATTACGCAAAAGGATTAAGATGCTGCAAAACCGAAAATCAAGGGGACCAGATAATATACCTACTGAAATATTAAAGCTTGGGGGTGAAGCCATGATTCCCTATCTAATGCTCTTGTTCAACATGTCAATTAACAACTGTGCCTTACCGGAAGACTGGAAAACAGCTATTATAGTTCCGATTTATAAAGGGGGTAATAAAACAGAAATAAATAATTATCGGCCAGTTAGTCTAACTTCAGTAGTATGTAAATTAATGGAGCATTTAATTGCAGAATATATACGAGAGGAGTTAGAAAATAAAAAGTGGTTTAATGAAGCGCAACATGGATTTAGACCTGGGTGTTCGTGCAAAAGTCAAATTACTTCATTATTTCAAGATTTGGCAGATGAGGTCGATGCAGGGGGAAGAACTGATGCAGTGGTAATTGACTTTTCTAAAGCTTTTGATGTAGTGCCACATAGTTTACTTATTTGTAAGCTAGCTAATACAGGAATTGACAAATGCATAGTATTATGGGTTAAACATTTTTTGAAAGGGAGAGCGCAAAATGTTAAAGTAGGTAAAGAGCTGTCCGATAGTGGAACTGTAAGTTCGGGTGTGCCGCAAGGCTCAGTACTAGGGCCTTTACTGTTTCTCATTTTTGTTAATGACATTGCTGTTAATATTAACTGCCAGATAAGGTTGTTTGCAGATGATTGTATCATTTATAATAAAATTCGGAATACAGTGCATGAAACCACTCTTCAGGATGATTTAAATAAATCTGTAATGTCAATTAATGCCAAGAAAAGTAAGTCCATTGTTTTTAGTAGAACTAAGGGCAAAATTATTGTTAACTATCACATGGGAGGGGTGCAAATTCCACAGGTGGACAGCTGCAAATACTTGGGAGTGTACCTGGCAAGTAATGCTGGATGGGACGAACAAGTAAATTCCACATCTAGGAATGCGTGGAAGGCATTACATTTCGTAATGAGAATATTGAAAGAGGGGAGCGCTAGGTCCAGGGAAATTGCCTACAAGGCCTTAGTGCGGCCGGTTATGGAATATGGAGTAGCATGCTGGGACCCGTATAGAGCTAACCAAATCGATCCATTAGAAAAAATACAGAAGAGGGCAATAAAATTCATAAAAAGAGGCAAGTATTTTGGGCCTATAAAAGGAGATGAGACTAAATGGGAGGAGTTAAGAATTAGGCGTAAAAAACATAGGTTGGTAGCATTATTCAAAGCTAATGCTGGTGTAAAGGCATGGGTGGACGTTAATGTTAGGTTAGATAATCCGGATTATTATGGACGAAACGATCATAGGTATAAAATTAAGGGTAGAAGATACAGAACCGGCGTAGGAAAATTTTCTTTTGTTAATAGAACCATTGAAGAATGGAATGAATTGCCTGTAGCAGTCTTTCAGGGCTGTCCCCTGTCGCTGAAGAAATTTAGAAAAAATCTAGATGGTTTATAGTTCAACTTTTGAATTATAATGGTATATAATATGTAAATAGAGAAGTAATTAGATATGTTTTAAGTGACTAAAGTAAAATAATATCATGTTTGTATTGTTTACTGTGTTATTGTAGTAAATCTAGTATTTGTAATTTGATCTGTATTCTTAACTCTGCCACCGGGTAGTACCCAATTGCAGTCAATAAATACATACATACATTCATTATATATTCTGGCTGCTACTTTCGAACTTTCTTCTGCTTCTACTTTAGAAGATTTCAAAACATTATTAATTATTTTGACAAATTTGGTTGGGGTGCTGGTATATTGACAGCGGCTGCCAGAGTCTTACCTGCCTCAATTCTCAAGCCATAAGCAAACCTTACATTTACTTCTGCAGCACTTTCAATGTTTCTGGATGTTTCAAATGTATATATTACACTTTTGGCAACTGAGTGTTAATGTAGCTAATAATCCAATTCGTTCCATGATACCCTCTGATATGACAACGCAATTCTCATTTCCACAAAATTTACACTTAATTAAGTTTCTAACAGCTAAAGATAACGGTTCTATATCTACTAACTGAAAACTCATTGTTCTAATATTGTATACCTTAGTTAAATTGTTGTCACTTCCATTACACAATGAAGAAACAATGTTTTCCTTGAAGAACTAATTTTCAATTCACTGCCAATGTTTGAGGTTGTGGTGGAGCAAGTCAATATATTGTCACGCATTACTACAACTTTTTTCCATTTTAGGGGTTGTAACTCTTGTATAATCGGAATTTGTTATACTAGTTCCATACCGATTTCTTACACCAAATTTATTGTTTCTTCCCATTTTGAAATCACTAATAAATCAAAACACATATGTTTAGTAAGAGCAAGGATCAAGCTGACAGTGCTACCAATAGAAAAAGAACAAGGATTTCCTTCCCTAATAAGGGTGTGTTCTGAAATATAGCTCCAATGATTATAAGCCTACAAACAAGTAGAGCACTCAATCACAAATGGCTAGTAGGGGGTATGGCATACTCTGCAGGCTATAAAAAAATGTGCCTATTTAGGACCTTTAAAATTATGTGACAGGAAAATATTGTTATTCACTTCTTCAGGAAACATTATTTTGGCAAAAACTTTGTGAAATTTCAGCCGGGAATTCCATTCTGGCTCGTCTTAATTTAACATTTATGATATATTTTAATACATTTTTGCGCAAATTATGTAATTTTCATTTAGTCCAGGAGCTTCTAAGGTCTTCATTCAGAATGAGCAAGATTAGTTAACTACTTCTTAGAATGCAATATTGTGCATTAACGAAAATAATCATCAGTTATCATAAATACCATAGTTACCTTACATATATTGATATAACAATGATTATCACCTATTTCTGTGCATGTTCTGTCTGATTCTGTCTTCATATTTTATTATCTCGTTACACTAAATGATACTAAGTTCTGGAACATTTCAGATTACACCCAGAAACAGTTCCTGTAGCTATTCTTGGCAAGTCAGCATTTTTCTCTGCTGAAGTCGTAACAAAAGACACAAGCTTCTGTAATGCAATCGATCATCTTGAATATGATTATCAAAAATGTGAAGTTACATGTGATGTCCTAACTGCAAGGAACTATGTACACCCTGAACAATATGATAAATGTAGTGATGGGGCAGACAGGTACATAGAATGTATATGCTTAAAACACAGTAGTTTGAGTGATACGAGCAAAACAGCACAACAGTGTAGCACATGTGAGAAAAACTTAAGCTCTGTATCACATTTGAAAAAAAATAATTTAATTCATGAGCGTAAGAAGAAAACATGCCAATGTGAAGCTTGTGGTAAGGAATTTACTCAGTTGTCAGGTTTGAAAAGACATATTTTAATTCATGAAGGTAGGAAGCCACACCACTGTAAACTTTGTGATAAGAGGTTTACTCAGTTGTCAACTTTGAAGACACATTATTTAGTTCATGAAGGTAAGAAAACACACCAATGTAAAGTTTGTAATAGGAGCTTTACACAGATTTCAACTTTGAAAGCACATAATTTAGTTCATGTAGATAAGAAACCACACCAATGTAAATTTTGTGATAAGAGGTTTACCCAGTTATCAAGTTTGAAAGCTCATAATTTAGTTCATGAAGGTAAGAAGCAATACCAATGTAAAGTTTGTGAAAAGAGCTTTACTCATTTGTTACATTTGAAAAGACATAATTTAGTTCATGAAGGTAACAAGGTTCACCAGTGTAAAGTTTGTGATATGAGCTTTACTCAGTTGTCAAATTTGAAAACCCATAATCTAGTTCACGAAGGCAAGAAATTACACCAATGTAAAGTGTGTAATAAGAGCTTTACTCGTTTGTCAGATGTGAAAAGACATAATGTAATTCATGAAGGCAAGAAGCCATTCAAATGTAAAGTTTGTGGTAAGAGCTTTAATGATTTGTCGATTTTGAAAAGACATAATTTAATTCATGAAGGTAAGAGGCCACACCAATGTAAGGTATGTGATAAGAGCTTTACTCAGTTGTCAACTTTGAAAACCCATAATTTAATTCATGAAGGTAAGAAGCCACACCAATGTAAGATTTGTTATAAGAGCTTTACTCAGTTGTCAACTTTGAAAACCCATAATTTAATTCATGAAGGTAAGAAGTCACAACAATGTTAAGTTTGTGAAAGGAGCTTTAGTCGGTTCTCACGTTTGAGAACACATTTTTTAATTCGTGAGGGTAACAGCACACAATAATGCGTTTGATATCCATTGTTAAGTTTGCAAACTCACAAAGTAATTGAAGTGGAGGTGAAGAGAGTATGTTACCAGAGCACTACTTGTTTCGTTTCAAGTTCTTATTGAGAACTTTGGTTAGCTTTGGTCTCCGGATTGTGTATGATGGTATTTATTATCATCATTATTAACAGTAGTAGAATTATTATTCATGTCATGTTTAATAAATATAGTAGTTATAGTTACATAGTCAACCATTATGTAAATCTCAAATAATTGTCATATACAAGTCTGGCAATAAACAGTTCAATTGAATTGCTTTCTAACACTACTAGCCCCAAATTAGCACAAGTAGCCACACCATTCTCCAGCTCTTTAATGTGGTTACATTATTCATTGTATTCCTGGATTTGTTATTTTGACAGCCAACTCTCACAAGTGTTTTGCTTACTGTGCAATTAATAGATCCTCCTTAGTCATTTTCACATCCATTCCAAAAGGCGAGAAAAGTACATGTGCAAACTTTGCCCTAGTTCCTTTGGCTGAAACACCTGTCACATTGGGTAAAAGAAAGAGTTTATCTCTTCAACAGGATCAATAATAAAAAGATCATCAAGATGGTATTCAGGTGTAGCTTTATCTTGAGTTTTTTCTCACAGTCAAATACAGATGTTCCATGTAAGCATTGTGAGAATATTTCTCTCACCAGGAGTATGATATTGACCAGAAACCGCATTTCTGTTGAAAAGAACGTTACTTTTGCTATTGACAAATCACCATATGGAGTAGTTTATGACTACTATTTGTTTTGCTACACATAGATCATTTCACTCATTCATTCTCTTGTTTTTCCCCGTGAGTTTCCTTCTGGTTGCTGGCTGCTAATAGTTTTGAAGGAAGCATCTTGTTAACATTACTGGAAATCACACATTCCTTGGTTATTGCTGCCGCCACCTTGAAAATGATTCATATGTTCCAATATGTTAAAACAGTAGGTTTGAGCTCAGGTCTACATGCGTTATCAGACAAGCTGACAAAGGTAGAGAGATAAAACCTAAAATAATAATGAATGACAATTATATTAAATATGGAATTGATCTAATACATGAATTGTGCGCTTCCGGGTAGTTTCAACCATGTGTTGAATATTGTAGGTATTCTAGGGCTATCCTGATGGCAAAGCAAAACAAATATTCCACAAGACAGGAATACTTGAAAGTGCTGTCCTTAGCTTTACTGTCGCAACAGCAACAGAAACAGAGAAGAGCAACGGCATCAAAGCTTCAAAGTGATCAGGAAGAAGTTCTAAAGATATATAAACTTGAACAAAGAACAGCAGATGAGATGCCAAATGCACCATAATCATTGTAAAGGAACGATGGCAATCCTGCAGTAAAGACCAAATGAACAGCAAAGCTGAATACGTAATTGGGAAATGCATATGCTCCTCTCTATTTGAGAGAACATGCCAAAATTATTTGTGATAACTACTTAGTCAGGGAGAACAGAAGAAATAGCTGATGACTCAGTACCTGAACAATACCAATGACAAAATGTATTTTAAAATATGTTATTCTCTTTACATATACTTGAGACAAATGGTTAGGTACACTCTATTCTTATTATATTTTAGCTGATGTGTTTAATATTGTAACTTCTAATACTGTACAGAAAGCCATCTACACAGCGTATGTCTTTATCAACAGTGATAAATAAAATGCTTTCTGCATTTGTTTTCGATAGCATTGAAAGAAAATATTTTGCAAAATGGAATACTGAAGATGACGTTATAGAAGCTGCACATTGTGGCGATCATTTGCAATGGGAATGCTGTACATCTCGTGGGACAGATGATGTGATGATTTGTTTCTCAACTTTGTGAAGATCTTGTAGTCTAATCCTGTAGGTTCCTCGGCAACATCCCTGGAGCTAGAGTTCATATCTCTGGCAGTAGAGGAATAATTAATACTGCTTTTAGAAAGAAATGCTTCTCTTTTTCTCAAAGTTGAATTTTTAATTCTTCTGAAGAATCACTAAACTCAGATACAAATTGAAATGATATGAAATGCTGTCCTTAAAGAAATGGTGATTGACTTCTAGATGAACCATTCTTCTCTTACACTCATTCTAATTAATGCATCTTAAATGCACACACACAAAATTGTTTCTGCACATGCTCGGAGAGACTCATTTACACATCTTTCTCCTACGGAGTTCTGATGCAGAAGAACGACAGTTGCGGATACTCTCCTGCTCCCTTCATTCTGCATTGCTATAGTAACAGTAGTCTAGTAATCCGCCGGTTTGACAGCAAGTTCCAAAATACTATACAATTTTATACAAAATATATTCAAAATACACAATAATAAAATCTGTAGGAAAAAAGACCAAATAACTACAAAATAGTCTTCAAACTACTTAATTATAATATTTTATTGAATCTAAGTCCATCTCCAATTACAATTAGGTAATGAACAGACGAGACATGAAATTGAATTCGTGTAATTCTATGTCTTTCTTACCTTTATACATAAGTTTCACTTTATTGGAAATTAGTATTTGTATTTTTTCATTATTAAATTTCTTAGCGTACCGATCAGGTAATAATAGTTTATATTTGGAATTTAATGTAAGCTTTGCTTTATCTCCATATTTTGTCTTTAAATATTTCCATTTGTAATATTGTATGGCACATCTAAATCTAAGTCATATAACTTTATGTACTCTGTTGATGCATTTAGTTCTTCTTTTAAAGCTTGAGCGCTTTGTGGATAGAGAAATTGTTTCATAGCATCATTGTAGCTTTTTTGTTCTGCCATTTAGTAAATAAAATATTTTTAAATGCAAAACTTAGTCCTCTGTACAATACAGGTAACAATTATTAAGTAACAAAATACTATTCAATGCTACACTAAAACATAACAAAATATGCTAAAAATATATAGTATAAAATCTGTAACAAAAAAGGCTAAATTTGCCTAATATATGTATATGAAATGGTAAAAATATTAAAGTATTCAATCATCACAAAATTAAAACATAGAGTACATAAAAAGCGCAAAAATATATTATGGGGAAATTTAGCCTTTTTTGTTACAGATTTTATACTATATATTTTTAGCATATTTTGTTATGTTTTTGTATAGCATTGAATAGTATTTCGTTACTACCATTACTAACACAAATTAAAAACAAGACTACTAATTTTATAAGCAAAACAGAATTAAAATTTAGTCAAAACTGGTGAAAATACTCAACTAACATAAAATATTAAGTTTTGACACTTAAAATATTAATATATGATACATATTTCGTTACCGCAAGTTCAAGATATTATCCGATTTTAAAATATCAATATATGATACATATTTCTTTACCGCAAGTGCAAGATACTATCCGATTTTATAAGAAAATAGACAAAAAACTATGAAATATTCAATTAGCATAAAGTACTAAGTTTTGACACTTAAAGTATTGATAGATAATATACATTTCATCGCCACCTTAGTTATAAGGCTTCGTGTGTTAATTGATCTATGGAACTATCCACGTTTTCCTTGGGATGACATGCTCAAGAAAAAAGTAATGGAATTTTTCTTCAAATTCCGTATGTGTATAAATAAATAATCGATTCTAGTTTATAAAGGTAAAAAACAAGTTTAAGATTTTTATAAACAAACTTCGACCGAAGTTTCACCCTGCCTATCCTGCCAGTGCCAGCCATTCATTTCGCCGAAGAATCGATACGTTTCCATACAGCCTCAGACTTTACTCCTATCTGTATACGACATAACACATACGACGGTGAAATTTTATATCTTAAGGGACCCGTATTCGCTTTCATATCTATCGTTTCCTACGTATCCTACGCATCCTAATATCTCGGGTGCTCTCGCATTGGAGTCATTGTATTTAAAGTGGCCAGAAATCATACAGATAAACACAATTAAACTCCTGCCTTAACCAACTGAGCCATTAGTCAAGGACAACGACTTGCGTTTCAAATCGGGGGTTTAAGTTGTCTTAATAACATGTTTTTTAAACACTTTTTATTTTGCATTTTTACAGCCAAATGATCAACGAATGACAATGATAATCTTAAACACTTTCATTTTCAAGTAATTATTGAGTATAATTCAATATTAGCGATCGTAATTCTTTTTAAGCAGTGAAGAAACTAGATAGCGCCACTAAATAGTTCCAAGTTGTACTATCACATTTCCCTATTTAATTAGAAAGCAAAATAGTGTGAGCGAGTTTCCCTGGTTCCGCATCATATCCCGGATGTCCTTGAATAAGTTGCAGTGGTCTGCGTACACATTCAGTATAAGTTAGTCATCCGTTGAGGATAGAGCTATACCGCTCATTATAATGAATTAGGCTAATAATTACGCGACAATTTTAAATTATTTGTAAAACTTTTTATTTTTTCAATTAAACCTTCATATGTGTTAATACATTCTATTCCAAATATAGACAAGTTGTTTTTACCCGCTTGAACTAAATGATTTGTAAATTCATTATATTCGAAATATGTGTTATTTTTAAAGAAATACATCAGTCCATTTATGTACCTAAAAGCTGATTCCATTGCGGTAGCTACTCCAGAAAATCGCTTGTTTACTAATCCGTGATATTTTGCTTTAAAGGTGCATTCATCAATTTCTATGTAATAATCATTGAAGAACATATAAGTTTGACCTGTATACGAATTATACATATACTTAATTTTAACATTTATGGATATACCCAAATCAGAGAATGATTTTGGGTAATCAGATACTAAATTTATACTTGGATATTCTACCATGTATATTTGTTTTTCTATGATTAAAACTACTTCCCCATTTGGTCTCTGATATAGAGCGTTTATTCTTTTGAAATCTTGAGGTAAGAAATGTAACCAATCGCGTATTAACTGGCTCATTGCTATAAGTTTCTTCCCGCAAATCATAGATCCAAAACCACTTATTGTAAAATAAGATAAGATAAGATAAGATAATGGTTTATTCACTTATAGACATGACATACATGTTTCAAGTTTCGTCGAAAAAGTTTACATATTACAATATTTAGTTATATACATCAAGATTTACAAATTTTACAGAGCATATACAGAGATTAATAAATAATGTAACTGTCTTTATGGTAAAAAAAAAAAAAAAAACGATCTTCGGTTTTCACTTTCTTTGAGGAGGGTCTCGCAGTTCTTCCTATCCATTGGTCATAAGGTGAAGATCTCAGTAATATGAAACAGAAGATGTAATAAACTGTATTAGTATTTTCTTATTTGTTATATAATGATTGAACATAAATAATAATAGTAATAATAAGAATAATAATTTATAAATATGTACTTATTTGCTGATTTCAGAAATATATTTTGAAGGTTATACTCACTTGTTGAAATTACTAGACAGATTGACAGTTTGATCTCCCATTTATACCCTCATTGAAATATATACAAATTACATGTGTCAGGAGGGGAAAAAAAAAAAAACATTGAAATTACAATTGCAGATATTCATCTATGTCATAAAAGGCCCTCTCAATTAAGTAATTTTTTAAACATTTATTAAACTTGGAACCAGTTGATTGTTTAATTGTGGCTGGCAGCTTATTGTATAAAGTTTTTCCAATTACAAATGGATTTTTATCAAAAAATTTCTTACTCTTTGCTTCCCTATACATATTCTCTTTAGTTCTTGTGTCATATTTATGTATATTGCTATTACTCCTTATATTTGTAGTTCTCCTAACTAGTAAAATAACTCTAAAAATATATAATGCAACAACTGTAAGAATTCTTTCTTTTTTAAAAATTTCTCTACATGAATCCCTTGATTTTAATGAATACACAATCCTTACACACCTCTTCTGCAATACCAGTAATCGTTTCAAATTTTCTTTAGACGTTGTACCCCATAACTCAATACCATAATTCAAATGAGGATGAATTATTCCATAATAAATCAATTTTAAATTAGGTTTATCCAAATAGTGTGCCACGTAATTTAATAGATAGATACCCTTACTTATTTTATTGCATATATAATTTACATGTTTTGTCCATGATAAGTTTTTGTCAATATTCAATCCTAGAAATAAGTGATCATCTGTTGTATCTATTTCTTCATTTCCAATTTTAATTTTCATATTGTTGTACATGCAATTACTAATTTTAAAATATATTATGCTTGTCTTGTTTAAATTATTAACTAGGTTGTTATTAGCAAGAAATTTAAGTATTACATCTGTACCTGAGTGTATATTATTGGTTAAGTTGTCTAGATCTTTTCCCCAACAAATTATAGATGTGTCATCAGCATATGATACAGTTTTAACATTATTAATCACAGGTAAATTATTAGTGTATAATGTAAATAGTAAAGGCCCAAGCACAGATCCCTGTGGGACTCCATATTTAACAGTTGCTAATGAGGATTCATATTTTGTTTCTATTTGGTTTAGTTTACATATTATTTCTGTGCTTTGTACCCGGTCTTGTAAGTATGTGTTAATTAATTTACCTGCAGTCCCCCTTATACCATAATGTTCCAATTTTTGTAATAAGACTTGGTGATCAACACTATCAAAGGCCTTTGATAAATCAAGAAAAATCCCCATTACTTGATTGTCATTTTCCATTTTGTTAATTAATTCGTCTATATATACATACATACATTATATACATATATACATTAATTGATTGGTTGTTAGAAAAGTGTGAACATCCTTAAAATCGCATAAATTTGGTGTTATTTCATCTACCGTAGTAGTTACTGTAGGTTGTGTTTCTGGAACTATTGGAGATGGAAGTCCATAAAGGGTTTGTATTCCGAAGATGTCATCATGGTGTAAATCTATTACATCGCTTGTGTAATATGGATACATAATGGCTCCTTTTTCATTAGTATGCGATAATCCTAGAGAATGGACGATTTCATGTATTAAAACTGAAAACAAGTTAGTTTTTTCTCCTGGACTTAATTTATCCATTTTTAAATACCAGTCTTCGTCGGGATCTATGTGAATTTCTACCAAAGAATTATCATGTTCTGGGAGAAATGCATGTGCTACAGTTCCGCCAATACCATCAAATTTACTAGTACAATATCCATATTTCTTCTGATATTTATGATTCAAACGTTCATTTGAAATTAGAATATCTGGTTTTAAAATGTTATGTTCAAAAGTTAATCCACTTTAGCATTTCCACACTTTAAATGCAGAATCCGCAATATTAGTTATGGTTGCATTTTCACCTGCATAATGCCATCTTAAATGTTTTGTTTTTCATTTATTCGACGAGTAGTAAATCCGGAAGAATTATCCACATTTCCACATCTTTTGGAATTAATTAAAGTTAATACTTCGGAATTAAGTGAACCATCTGTTGTTAAATTATAGTATTCTTGAAATAATAAAACAGCATGTATAAGACTTTTTTGATCGATTCTTTTAAGTTCTTGTTTTTCCACACTAAGGTATCCGAAATTATGAAGATGTGAAATAACATTTAAAGTCTGATTAGCATTTGTTAGCATTAAACATGATAGAATAGTAATTATACTAATTCTCATTTATTAGATTTAAATTTCTTCTGTAACCCTTCTTAAACTTAGATCTATAGTTGTGGTTTACTCACCACCCATAATAACGTAAATAATTGTATTATCTGGAACATTAGCTCCAAAGTCTAAACTATTTATTAACTGATTTTTATCTACATATGTAATATTTTTTCTAATTGTCATATCCATTACTGCCATCAATTGCTTAAGAACAAAGTCGTCAACATCCTATCTTACACATTTATTTCCGGCCCATCTCTCAGCCAAGGAAGCATAAGCATCATATGACACTTGGTAACAATGATTCATGATTTTCAATTTTTGTCTTTCTATTGGAAATTCTTCATTTCTTGAATTTAAGAATGACCAATTTTCTAGTTGGCAATGATCATATTCGCTAGAGTCTTTCTTTTGATTATCCGGTCTATTTGTTTGCAATCGTGTAATACAGATATCGGGATTATCGAATTGTAAATTATTGAATGATGTAGTAACATTAATATTTATACTTTTTCCAGTAAAATTATGTTCTTCTGCAACACTCCAGACGAAAAAATTAAATTTCAGTTTTGGATTTTTTAATAGTTTTTCATTTTGAATTATAGCGTATTCTGGCTGATATCCTATGATTGGGACTTTCATTTTAAATTCTTTCATGTTAATTTTAGCCTCATGTGGAGCAGCTTTATCAACTGTTCCATCAGTTTTCAATGTATTCAATCTGTAGAAACATTGATCATCGTTTGCTGCTCTTTCGAATGAAACAGTTAAACCTAAATTGCACAAAGGTTGTTTATTATATTTATAGAAGCTGAATATGTATTCTAGTGGGTACGATACTTCATAAATACGTCCTACTACATAATTGAGTTTATCTTCTGTTACAAAACCAGCCCCTTTATATAAGTGTAATTTGTTTTTGGAACAAATAGATCAATAAGTACATCGCTTATTAAACCAGGATGATCTACCTCTTCTATAACTTGGCCAAAGCTTTTAAGATATGCTTTATTAAATATTCGTGGAAAGAAATTGTTTACAAGTTTTATATTATCTCCAACATTAAATTTCCCATTTGAAGCCTTTCCGCGAGGTTCAAACTGCATTTAAACTATTCCTCTACATGGCTAATAAGTTCCATCAGCAATGTTTAGATCGATATCTAAATTACTAAGTGCTTTATTTTCGTTTGAATTATGTCTGGTGGAATCATTTAATTCAAATGATCTCATTTGATATTGTTCGATACTTTTGATATCCATTTAATAACAAAAGTTATTGAATTTGTAGAATGGCTTCAAATTTAGAACCGTCAAAGTCAATCAGATTTCCATTTTCATCAGTAATAGTAACTTTAATATCTCTAACTGAATCAAGATGAATTGGTAATTGGTAAGGATTTGCAGGTTCATAAAATTGTCACCCTGGTGGTAGGCTCGCGAAGCCGATGAAAAATGATGGCCGATCGTTACCGGTAGCGACGGACAGTTGAACGTAGAGTTGGAAAAATAAAAAGTTTTAGGTTAGCTAGGAAATTGTGATGTGACAAATGTTTTTGCTAGGAAAATAAGGTGTAGTTTTTTGTTTCGTAACCTCGTTTTATTATTTCACGAACCCACAAAGTCACAACTGGTGTCAGGAAGCGGGACAACAACATCACCGAAGATTATGGCCATGGAATCGGTATTGGAAATGCTTTTGCAGAAAATGAACGAATTAACAGCGAAGTCGGAAGCGGCAAATAACAACCTGGCCGCGAACATGAACGAGTTAACAACAAAAACAGAAGCGGCAAATAACAACCTGGCCGCAGACTTGAAAGAAATAAAGACCGAATTGACCACAGAAATGAAGGCAGCGAACGACAGTCTGGCCACGGAAATGAAGGCGGCGAACGGGGTCCTCGCCGCCAAATTTGAGGAACAGTTGGCCGGCGTGAGGGATGACGTGACGGAGCTGGGCAAGCGGATGGGCCAAGTGGACGAGCGCGTCGAGGACCTGGCGCACCGCTTCAATGACCTAGAGGAAAAGGCCGACAATAACGCCAAGTCCCTGAACGCCATGGTTGAGGACGTCGTCGGCAGGAGACTGAAGGATTTGAAGGCTGACGCACCGGGACGCGACACAACATCGGCGCGCATCTAACCTCCGAAATATGACGGCGCGTCAACATTTGAGGTCTTCCGCCGCCAGTTCGACACAGTGGCCAAGCACAACAGATGGTCACCGGAGGAGGAGGCCACACAGCTAACAGCCAGCCTCCAGCTACGGGCCGCGGAAATCCTAAACGCGGTGCACACAACGGCGGCGCCCAAGGACATCTGGGAGGCCCTGGAGAATCGTTTCGGGAACCACCGCTTAGCCGCAGCATACCGCAGCCAGCTAAAGGCAAGGTCGCAGCAGCCGGGGGAGACGCTGCAGGAGTTCGCCATAGCGATCGAGCAGCTGGCTAGCAAGGCCTTGGTTGACCTGCCACTGGAGTTCGTATCCCGGGAAGCCGCCTACAATTTTGTCGACGGGGTATGGGACACGGAGATTCGTCAGCACCTAATGCTCGGCGAATATAAAACCATCCAGGAGGCGCTGACAGCGGCATTAAGGATGGAGGCGGCCAAGGTAGCATCTATCCCGACGTTGAGAACGAAGAGTGTCCGCTACGACAGAAGACCAGCTGTGGGACGCCGGCGAACACCTAGTGGCCTGTGTTGGGGGTGTGGACAGCCCGGACACCTGCGGAGAGACTGCCCACACCAGGAAGAGCGGCCGGAAAACGAGTAAGGGCCGGCGTGGAGAGGGACACGTCGGCGCCATAACCACCATCCCCTCGAGTGACGTTGCGCGCCGTCAGCTGGCGTATGAATGACAGCCTCATCGCGGACGGCTGGGTAGGAGGAAAGCCGTGCCGCGTGCTAGTGGACACTGGGGCGGCCGTGACCATCATCAGACCTGACCTGGCGAAGGGTTTGCCGACGAGGAAGCCGAGCCGACCATACCAGCTTTTGTTGGCAACGGGCGACACCTTGCCTGTGGAGAAGGAGGCCCTGCTGGAGCTGAACTTGGGACGGAGTGCCGTGCGTCTGTGGGTGTTCGTCGCGAAGGTGGCTGAGGAAGTGATTCTGGGACTGGATGCCCTCAGGAGCCACGAGGCGACGGTCGACGTTGGCAGGAAGGTCCTGAGGCTCAACGGAGAAGAGGTTATACTCCGTCAACCAGAAGAGCGCCTTGGAATTGGCAGGGTCGTGTTGAGCGACGACGTGGTCTACCGCATCCAGAAGGTGCCCCGAGGAAAGATGTTGGTGGTACACCTGGATCGCCTGGTCCGCTACGAAGGCGCTGTTCGGGACGACCAGTCTTGAGGAGGGAGCAGTGTCACCCTGGTGGTAGGCTCGCGAAGCCGATCAAAAATGATGGCCGATCGTTACCGGTAGCGACGGACAGTTGAACGTAGAGTTGGAAAAATAAACAGTTTTAGGTTAGCTAGCAAATTGTGATGTGACAAATGTATTTGCTAGGAAAATAAAGTGTAGTTTTTGTGTTTCGTAACCTCGTTTTATTATTTCACGAACCCACAAAGTCACAATATGATCTTTAAACGGTACATTAGGCTTAAATTTGGCAATAACGTCATTGTGTTTATGCTTGTGTTTATTATTTTTGGTAATGAATCCTGCATTTCTAAGTAAATTACATTCAATGTTAATGGTGTTAAAAGGTATAAAATTAGGTGAATCATTCCCAGTTTTTGTTTCCCCGGGTTTGATAGTAGAATTCTTAGAAAGCCTAACAATTTTCCAAAATTTATGAAATCTGAGATGTTGGTTTCCTTTATTAGTAATTGTAATTCGATCAATAATTTTATTTAGCGTAATTTCCAATGTTTGTATTTGACTTAGTCTTTCAAGAAAGTCTTTGAATGTATATTGTCCTTTTTCGAATATAATATTGTGAGAACCATATTTTAATACGCAATCCTTAACATTTGGTGTTAGAAAAGTAGCATAAAAACTTACAACAGAAATGTGTTCATCATCTATGGTCATAGGCTTAGAAAGTCGCAAATGTAATTCGGAAGTAGTTCCTTCTAGTGCAATGTACATTTATTTAGAGAATGATTTTGTTTTATAAATGGAATCTACCGATTGGGACACAACATATATTCCAGAAGATGAAAGTGAAGAATTTAGAATAATGGTAAGCTATTACCCGCAACTATTAGAGCACTAATAGTAGGACCTTCAGGATGTGGAAAAACAGTTCTAACGAATGATAATTTTATTCTTAAAAAAAGGTTGGATAAACGCCTTTCATTACTATATTTTATGTAAAACTTTATATCAAAAGAAATACAAACAACTACAGAAAATATTTAAAGATATTGAAAATGAAACGGGAAACTGTTTTGCAACGTTTATAGATAAATAAGAGGATATAGTGCCACTAGTTGTTATAGATGATTGGATTTTAGAAAACCAAGATATAGTAAGAGAAATATATTTTAGAGGTAGACATAAAGGAATTAGCGCGCTTTGCTTAGGCCAGACTTTTACTAAAATTCCTAAACAACTAATACGGGATAATTCAAATTTTGTGTGATTATATAAACAAGACAATAATAATCTTAAATATGCTTACGATGAGTTTGTTGGAGCAGATATGAATTTTGATAAATTTAAAGCACTGTGTAATATGTGCTGGAAAAATAACTTTGGTTTTATTAAATTGATATGACAAGAACACTCAATGATGGTAAATACCGCAAAAAATAAATATTTTATAAACGTAGCGTAAAACGTTACGTAAAAAGTAAAGTGTAATGTGAAACGTAACGTTAAAACGTTAAAGATATATATTTTTGCGTTATAAATGAATAAATTACGAAAACATCCAGAAGAACGTCTAAAATTAAGACAGCAATTAATAGAAGAACTTAAAGAATGGAAAAGACAACCTATAATGCTATATGAATTAAATAAAAGAAAAGAACAACCTATTATAGATGCAATTAAAGAAAATAAGAATGCATTACGCGCTTTAGTTGAACAAAATAGAAATATTTTTAATGAGTTAATTCCACTTTCTAAGCAAAATCAAGATGATAATGAAGTTTTTATGCCACAATCAGAGACGCAATCTTTTTCCTTGCGGCCACAATCTATTACAGACTATAGTACTATTCGCATAGGTGAAAAATTGGGAAAGTATTTAAATGAAAAAGAAAGCCCTCCAGTATTTGAAATTAGAGCTGATGGAACCAAGTTGTTTATTGGAAACTCAGAAACAATTCATAATGGTGATAATATTATTATTGAAGGAAAAACATACGAAGGAACTGATGGTTTGCTCACTTTGCTCACTAAGAAAAAAATATATTCCAGAAGGTATAGTTAAAGATGACGATTATTTGAACTATGAAGAAATCCTTATAAAATCTAATGCTATTTATCAAGCCGAGGTAAAATGTATGATACGTACATTAAACCAATGTGGGAATAATTAACTGGAAGACCTAGGTCTAATTCATATCTTTCATCCCCTAGAGTTGGTAAAGGAGTTATAGAAACGTAAAACAGAAAGAATATGTATTATTGGATAATATCGGTCAACTTTTAAAAAGAATTGGTCTTCTTGATGGTGCATAGAAAGCAGGCAATCATAGTCCAGAAATTAAGAATGAAATAGCAAGTATTTATGATATGTATTTTAAACAGCTTAATACTATTGATACATATATGGAAACTAATCAAAATGCTGCATATATATATTAGGGTCTTTAATTAAACGTACACCAAAAGTATTTTAAGTGGTAAGTATGGTTTAGGCTCTTTCAATAAAATTTTGAATTCAGGAATAATGCCAGGAATGCATATGTATAACTTCACAAGAGGAAAAAAGTATAATTACTCTGGACCTGTGCTCGGGCCCAAATGACCTTGTTGTCGACGGGCCCTTAAACTCCACACACTCACTCACTCACTCTGGACCTGGGAGTAAACTAGATGAACGATTAGCAAGAGGTGATGAACCTATTAATATTTTAGATTCTGCATGTTTAAATCACGACATAGCCTATAGAGATCATAAAGATTTAGAATCAAGACATGTAGCAGATAAAGAATTGCAATTAGCAACCAAAGAAATTCAAAACGATCCTAATACACCATTAGGTGATAAATTTGATGCTGCATTAGTTAGAGGGGGAATGTGGACAAAACGTAAATTAGGTTTTGGGATTATTGAACGAAAAATAGGAATACCTGCTTGTTTATAAAAATCATATATTTTTTCTATAATAAATGTTACTACCGGCATTACTTATCATAGAGAAATTTCTTAGAAGTTTCAAAAATGGAATCATTATTCACTATGGTGGTTCCCTTCTTCCAATATCTGCAATTATACAGGCATTGCTTAAAACACGAGAACTCATAGAAGCTAAAAAACCTACACCTCCTAAAGTCGGAAATGGTGTTACATTGAGCGAATATAAACGGGCAAAATCAATTGAAATAAAATATGGAGGTTTCATATTTACGATACCTATGATTATTGGGGCTTTAACAGCTATAGGATCGCTTGCAGGTGGAAGTGCTGCTATTGCTAAAACAGATCTTGATAATAAGAAAAATGAAAAGGAACTTGAAGAACAAAAAACGTCATAATTTAGCTATGGAAGCAAAAGCTGGTTCTGGAATGCGCATTAATAAGTAATATAGATTTTATGAATTATGTAAAAAATTTAGGTATCAAACATTTTAGAGGCGTATTTATGTCGGATACACTTCCTTTAAAACCAAAATATATAGAATGTGGAGTTGTTAATTTTGAAGATAATTCTAGTATTGGAACACACTGGATATGTTATTGGAAAGAGGGTAAAATAGCGTATGTTTTCGATTCTTTTGGAACTGGATTACCAAAATCTTTAATTAAGTATTTAAAGGGAAATAGAATACATTTCTTAAAATTTATTAGAGCAGACACTGTGCAACAAACGTCACAAGTAATTTGTGGTCATCTATGTATTACAGTTCTTA
The DNA here is from genome assembly GCA_030765055.1 of Mantis religiosa. Lineage (NCBI taxonomy): Eukaryota > Metazoa > Arthropoda > Insecta > Mantodea > Mantidae > Mantis > Mantis religiosa. Next base: position 496,825 of record CM060955.1, on the reverse strand, counting down.
AATTATTTTCGGATGGATATTCTTTTCCGGTTATTCAAAGTTTATTAAAATAATTTCCCAACTTATGGAAACGTTTATTTTTAATCTATATAAATGGGAATCAATATTTATGGAAATCCATCCATTACGAATAATATTGATCGTGATACAGATTCTATTAAAAGTGACTTACTTGCAGAACTTAAAAATGCCAACATAAAAATAGCAGAAGAAAAAGTTAAAGCCGACATTCTAGGTATACTCAATCAAAAAACGAAACAAACTGAAAATATTGTAATGAATAAGTTATTAGAAAAATTAAAGCAGTTAGATAGTACTTTAGAAACTGCTGTAAAGAAAACTGTAGAAGAAATGTTAAATATTAAAACGGATGCAGAAAAAATTAAATATTTGCAGGATAAACTTGTAGAAATGAACGCAGAAATATATAGCGTAGAAACTAAAACAAAAGAGGAATTACTTAAAGAATTGAATCAATTAGAAAATAAAACAAAGCAAGAGGTAGTAAGCCAAATAGATGCTAAAACCAAAAATATTCACAGCGAATTTACAAAAACATTAAATAACATGTTCAACATTACTAAAAGCTATGTATCATTCAAAAACCGAAGAGTAGTCAAAATTAAGGATGGTGTGGATAAATATGATGCTGCAAGCAAAGGTCAGTTAGATAATGCAATTCAAGAAGTGAAAACCTTATCGAGACCAAAGAGAACTCTTGATGATGAGAATTACGATTTCGAAGATAAACGATTAATCAATGTGAATTCCCCCATTGAAGACTATGATGCAGTGAATCTAATATACTTCAAAAATAATGCAATTAGCACAATACCTTTATATGGCATAAAGAAAGCAAAACACTTTCAATTTAACGGTATATCCCACTATCCAGTATTCAATGAATTTAAGATAATCAGAATGGATTCAAATTTAGATAAGTTGGTGTTGGAGATAAAACCTATTTTTTCAAAAGAAACTAGAAGAGCTGATGCACCACAAATGCTACCGTATACGGTTCAATCTGGCGATGGTCTTTATTTAACGGATGATGGAACATATCACGATGATTATGCACTGTTTTTAGTATTATACGTAAGCTTTAGTTTGAAAAAAACCTATTACATATTTTTTGGCTTTAAATGGATTTTAAAACCACCATTACAATGTGCTGGTATGGAACATATGAATTAATGAGAATAATATTTAGAGCATTGCGCAGAAAACGAAAGAACAGAGATTAACTTTTTAAAGAATTTTATCTTTTATAACTGATTACAAGATACTGCGTAAAGTGTAAAACCAAAACCAGTAACACTAATCCTATTAATAAGACAACAGAAAATGGAAAACTATATATATTATTCAACTGTGTTATATGTGGATCCAAGAAATCTACGTTAAAAAAAAACATAATTGGACTAGGTGCTAAAGCTAAATTAGTGACTGATGGTGATTCGATATTAAGCACAAAATCCGTAAGAGATCAAATAATAGATGAATTACATAAACCAGCTAGAAGAAATTATGAAACACGAAAAGCAATAACATACGGTATTGATGATGTGTGCAAGCTGATTTAGTAGAAATGGATACGGGTAATCTTAAAGGCGTTTCTAAAATAAATAAGGGATATAAATATATAATAACTATAATAGATATCTTTTCAAAACTGGCTTGGGCTATACCATTAAAGAACAAAACCGGTAAAGATGTTACAGAAGCTTTTAAAGAGATATTTAATATAACTGGACGTATTCCTAGAAATTTGCAAACTGATAAAGGCAAAGAATTTTACAATAAAGAATTTAAAGGGTTAATGAAGGAATATAATATCAATCACTATTCAACATATACAAATATTAAAGCATCTGTTGTTGAACGTTTTAACAGGACATTAAAAGAAAAAATGTGGAAACAGTTCTCTATTCAAGGAAATTATAAATGGATCGATATATTACAAAAAATAGTTAATAGCTATAATAATACATATCACACCGCTATTAAAATGAATATATAATGGATAGAGTCAACATGAAAAATTCAATGCCATGGCCGGGATTTGAACCACGGATCTCCTGGTTTCCGTCCAGTCGCTCTTAACCTTTGAGCTACCATGGCCAACGTGCCTTCCTGACATTAAATTCTCCAGTTGACTCGTATATTTTCCCCGGTAGACCACTAGGGGCTCTCGCATCCGAGATACACCGTTTTGTGGCGACTTACTATTGTAAGTACTTAAGTCCCAGGCTTCATCATTTAACTCTTATTATTTTAGTTAATTGATGGAAATTAATCATTTCTCCACACTAGCCGTATATAGGCTGAGATGTTTGATGGATAGAGTCAACGGCTAGTGTGGAGAAATGATTAATTTCCATCAATTAACTAAAATAATAAGAGTTAAATGATGAAGCCTGGGACTTAAGTACTTACAATAGTAAGTCGCCACAAAACGGTGTATCTCGGATGCGAGAGCCCCTAGTGGTCTACCGGGGAAAATATACGAGTCAACTGGAGAATTTAATGTCAGGAAGGCACGTTGGCCATGGTAGCTCAAAGGTTAAGAGCGACTGGACGGAAACCAGGAGATCCGTGGTTCAAATCCCGGCCATGGCATTGAATTTTTCATGTTGACTCTATCCATCAAACATCTCAGCCTATATACGGCTAGTGTGGAGAAATGATTAATTTCCATCAATTAACTAAAATGAATATATAAAATACCATGTAACAATTGTGAAGCATATTATATTGGAAGAACTAAGAGAAATCTAAAAACCCGTCAAACGGAACACTTGAGAAATATAAAGCTTAAACAAATAGAAAAATCTGCAGTTGCCAATCATTTCTGGAAACACAACCATGAAATTTGCCAAAGTATACAATTATTAAAACATGTACAAACAGTTAACGAACTAGATATTTGGGAAAAAATTTACGTCCTAAATAGTGAAACAGAAAATCTATTGAATTTTGAGATACCATCATTAAACAGTGTCCTACAATTTATTAAAAAATCCAACATCGATGTTGTTGAAACCAATTTAAAGAACATAGATCCAGTTGAAATTAATCCATACTTCAACCAATCTAGTTTACTCCAGAAACATATAAGTGAGGAAGCACATCTCCCACAGACAACAAGTAACCTAAATATTGGTCCAGAGAATGAAATGGAAGACGAAATTCATCTGCCACCACAGGTCAACAGTTAAATTTATTCACATCCAGAGAGGAAACTGCTCCAACCAGTCAACATCACAGATGACAATCAGTCACCTGTGCCCAGTCACAGTGTTCCAGTCCCAGACGTTGGTATTACAAATCAGACGACAACCAAATGACAATCAACAGGAGTAAAAAGTTTCTTGGAAGGTTTGGCTCTTCTCATCCTCAGTAGTTGGTCAGCATTCACTGAAGGTGGTCTAAACTAGACGGAAAGCGCTTATGGAGAACTGGAGGACATCTTATCTGAGTGAGTAATCTCAAAAACTGCATGACAACTACTCATATTTTATATAAAATATATCTCACTTTTATCACTTGACAAATCTTCCTTAAAAAATGAAACCCATTGAAGTTAATTTAAAAAAACCAAGAGGCTATCTATTATGATGTACATTACCCCTCCAAGGACTTAAGATCTTACCACAAAAATCCGCGATACAAAGTCGGTGATAACGTTTGCATTAGTAAAATTAAAGGTACATTCGAAAAAGGCTATACAGCAAATTTGTCTACTGAAATATTTACAGTTACTAAGGTTTTTAAAAATAGCCCACCATATTTTCATCTTAAGCACTCCAAAGATGAAGAAATTTTAGGTACATTTTATGAACAAGAAATGAAGAAAACGCAATTTCCTGATGTATATTTAGTTGAAAAAGTTATACGTACCAAAGGAAATAAAGCATACATGAAATGGCTAGGATTTGATAGTTCACATAATAGTTGGATTAATAAAAAGGTGTTGCGATGTAATCGTTGGTATTCTACAGTTACGTGTATTTTACAGAGGCACAAGTTTTTCATTAAAATATCTTTTTCGTAATAAATGGAAGTACAAAATATTATGAGAAAGTGCAGTGTCGGTAAAACTGCTAAACCTCTTAATAATGATGAATTTGTTCGAAATAAAACTATGAAAGGTGGTATAGGATATACATGTAGGGTATGTCAAAAAATAATGAACCAAAAAAATCTTGAGAAAATTTATTGTGAACCATGTCAGAAATATTGTACAAAATTACATTTTAAAAGCCATACAAAAACAAAAATGCATGAATTATTGGTATTTAAACAAAAAATGGAATTAGAAAGTTCCCGTGTATTTACAGAACAGTAAGTTGTGCTCTTAAATTTTTTTCTTAATAAATGGAAGTAAAAAATATTGCTTCAAAGCAACTAGATACTTCTAATATAAATAAAAAAATTAATATTAATGATATGGATAATATAAAAAGCAAACGCAGACTGATTAGATTTGCCAATCAACATAGTATTAAAGTATACAAACAAAATAAAAAAGGTATTAGAGCTCTAAGGACATATATAAAAAATAAATTTTCTCAGATTAATGGTATTAGTAATAAATTACGTAACGATGAAGTGTTGGACATAGAAAGAAAAAATCAAATTGTAAGAAACGTCTTCGCTACACCATGAAGAGCTTTCAATGGTATGGTTAGCGATTTCCCATTTATCTCTCAAAATAATACAGATTTAGTAGTACAGTCTAACGAAATAAAGGATAATGTTATTAAATACATAATAAAAGGAATAAACAGATATCCAAATTTAACTTTATACTTGACAACATACTTTCCTTATCATACATTAAACTCATCAACTGGAGAAGCAGTAAGTACAGATATATGGCATATTAAATGCCGTAATCTTAATATGGAAAGGTCAGCTATAAATAGGATGAATACTGTATATGAATTAGCAACAAATGAGATATTATGTAAATTTGAACAATGGACTTATAAAAATACAAAATTTAGATTTGATCGAGTAATGTATAGCGTGCTTAGAAGAGACGTACATCAGCCCATAAGAGGCGGAACTTGGATTGAGCTACCAAAATGGATTAAAAATAAGCGATGTTGTATTAATTTGAAAAATGTAAAAAATAGAATATTTAAATGTGTTAACCAAGAAGATCAACGTTGTTTCAAATATGCATTAGAAAGTATCTTAAATCCTGCCAAAGCGAAAGATCCAAATAGACCATCTAACTATAGTATTGAAAAATACAACGAATTATGTATGACTTATCTTGTTGCTCTCACATGTGAAAACATTGAATTATATGAAACATTTCTATTGACGTATATGGTATCAATAATGAAGCGGGTGAGGAACAGCTTTACGCAATGCACACAAGTAAAAATATAGATCTACAAAACAAAAACTTCGTAAATATATTAACTATTGAATCTGTACCTTCACAAGGCACATTTAATTGTTATGATTATGTCCCAGCAATACATCATTGTGTAGGAATTAAAAATTATAATGCACTTGTTAGTGGAAAAATTCATAATAGAGATAAACACATAGATACATGTCCAAAATGCCATAAAAGGTTTGATAAAAAGGAAGATTTTACTAAGCATATTTCAAAATGTTCCAAAACAGGTGATCATATTGGAGCTGCAATAGTTATGCCAACAGAAAAAGATAATTTTCAAAGGTATAAATCTATTGGTGCAGAACTGTTTTATCCGTATGCAATAGCTTTTGATATGGAAACAACACAAATAAGACCAGAAGAACAAAAACTGCACAATAAAGATATTATCACTAAACATGTCCCAAACAGCTATTCATTTACAGCAGAGGAGGTTAATATATTAAAAAGAAATGGTGATCAGACTAAGCTCATGCAGGAATTTTGCAAAGATATAATATACATAGCAAAGAATTATAACGCTAATTTCCTAAGTAAAAATGTACCTGCAAAATGCGATGAAAAATCCTTAGAGAAATTTGAGGAAGAAACGCATTGTCACATATGTGGAAAGGAGTTTGGAAACAACAAAAATAGAAAAGTATTCGATCACTGCCACATTAGTGGCGAGTATGGGGGCGCAGCACGTAACAGTTGTACGGCCGTGTGCACCTATCTCTATCAAGATATTATCTCGGTTAAATACTGACTTTACCGCGATGAGCGGTCATTTCTGGTGCATCGACGACGGTAAACTTCATCCAGGCTTTAATCGCCGTTTAACTCTGACCGGCCGTGAATGGCCGATTATCTTAGCTCGTAAATGTAAAATGGCGGCTTATGTTTTGGAACGCGATAATTTCGAGGACGAAATGTTTTATATGCAATATATTGACGGTGGTGACAATAATTGCATACCCGTTATAGTGGATAGAGGAAATCCTTTTGATGATATCAACGATAGAAAATTTCAAGAAATATTCCGATTATCTAAGGAAGTAGTGTGGTGGCTAGTGGACAAATTGTGTGATAGGTTAGAATTCCCAACAAACAGAAATAATCCGATATCACCAATGAATCGAGTATTAACAACTTTACCACGGCGTTGCGTATTATAAACAGTGTGTCGCGAGCAATAACTGACCTTGGACGCAGTTATATACAATTTCCGGCAAGTAATGCTGATGTAAGGTCAGTCATTGATAACTTTAGTGCAATTAGTGTTTTTCCAGGAGCTTTTGGAGCCATTGATTGTACACACATAAGGATTCAGTCACCTGGAGGTGAAAATGGCGAAGTTTATAGAAACAGGAAAGGTTATTTTTCACTCAATTGCCAAACTGTAAGTGATCATAATTTACTTATTAGGGACATTGTTGCAAGGTGGCCAGGCTCGGTGCATGATAGTACAATATTTAGAAACTCCAGCCTAAGAGCAAAGTTTGAAAATGGAGAAATGCCTCATGGTTATTTACTAGGAGATAGTGGCTATGGTTGCAGACCATATTTAATTACCCCAATTATAAACCCACAAACTGCTGCTGAGCAACGTTTTAACAGTGCACATGTAAGAACAAGAAACACAGTGGAGTGGCAGTATGGAGTTTGGAAAAGGAGGTTTCCAGTACTGTCATTGGGGTTAAGATGTGACCTGCAAAATGCTATGGCAATAATCTTAGCCACACCAGTGCTGCACAACATCGCCAGGAGTTTCAGTTTCGAGGAACCTCCTCAAGATCCTGAAATTCAAAGGCTGCTAGACCATCTGTAACGAGTGAGGGGAGCAGACATTGAGGAAAATGATCCTGTTCCAGCAGAACATCAAATGCATCGTAATGACGCAGTATCAGGAAGAGCAATGAGAGGCGATAATAAATCAACACTTTAGTTAAGGTACGTATGTATATTTATTCACATAATATTTATTTACAAGCTGTTTTTATTTCTCCAGCACTTAAGTTTTTCTTTTAGTACCAATAACTTGTACTTTTTTATTTCCATTTCCTTTTGATGTTCCTTTTTAATGAGGTCCAACTGTGTCGTGAGAACCTCAACTCTCTTCTCACAAGCATCAACTATGCTTGTTGCAGGTTTGGGTTTGGGTGGCATCCTCCGTTGCTGCCACCTTTTCGGCATAGAGTTGAGCACATGAATCTCAGCTTCTTCTGCTGGCATGGAAGCTGGTGTTGCTTCCTGTAGCTGGAATTCCTGTAGCAAAGAAAACAAAAGTGTTAATTTGCTTTCAAATGGCTTATTATTGTGTGTGTGTGAGACAATGAGAGAAATCATGGTATAATTGGTGTAATACGTAATATGTAGGTGTGAGCATATGTGAGAGAGAAAATAAGAGAAACTGTAGTGTGATTGTATATCAGTAACATGTAATTTTTTTAATTTATTGTACTTTCTCACTCAGTATAGCTGTTTTATGTGTAATAAATATATATCTACTACAGGCAAAGTAATTGTTTAACGAGATTTGTGCACATACTCAAATATAGTTAAAGAAAAATACTGCGTTTCTGCCATTAAGAAAGGAAAGAACAAAATGGTACTCCATACATACACCGCATTTCATTTAAATATAATTACAATTTGTTGAAAGTAAACCAGGGGCAGAAAATTATAATCTTACATTAAAATTTTGATTTCCATATTGTTATATGTCAAGTTTTCCCTGCTTCTTGATTTATGATTTTGTAATATTTTTATAACCGTTGTCAACTGCGACTAATAACCGGTGCAGCAAAATGAACTCCAATCACGGCAATGCAAGCCTTAACTCGGAACTATCCAATACATCTAACTTTTATCCTTTACATCCATAAATGGATAAATTAAAAGCAAATATAGAAACAAACAAAACCATTCAATATCGAACAATGCCAACGATAAAAAATGGAACATTTTAATTAAAAATCCAGAAATTATTCCAGAAATTCCACGTAAAGCTGCAGTAGCAAATTTTAGATTACTTACGGAACATGATTATTTGGCCAAACACTTACACAGAATAGGAACTTATCGAAGTCCAAATTGTCCTCTGTGCAACAAAGAAGAGGAAATGACTGAAGAACATCTTTTAACCTGTGAAGCCCTACCTGCCGGACCCACTACACAGAAATATTGGAGAGAAAGGGAGCTAATGGCTTCATTGCCAAAGCCTAGCATTTGAAAACAACATTAGTAATACTGAAAAAGTGTATCAAAACGTGGATTGGCACAAGCTTGAACTGTAGCAAAAACAATCATCATTTGACACCTTTTGGAACCTGAACTTGAAATAAAGCTCTTAGCAATTTAAAAATATCAGCAAACAAGAATTAACAGCAGGACACAATATATATGTATATACACTTATTTATCAGTGAAAAGAGTACCCAAATGTTAAAATTATTTGTTAGCATGAGACTCGCTTGTAAGTTCGAAAATGGTATTACATCGTAACTATTTTTAACCACAAGAGCATTAATTTTATTAAAATATGTTCTTCATCGCAAAACCTTACAAATAGTAATTTGACATAGAAATGGAATATACTGGTCCCCAGTTTGTCCATTATGTATTCTAAAAATGAACTACACTCATCTTCAAAACTGTACATCAGTTCACAATATACACAACGATTATGAAAAATATTGGAGTGCAAGAAGACTAATGATTTCATTGTCAACCATTGGTGTTAGAAAACAATATACCTATATCACATATGTGACAATATCAAATCATTGTCAACCTTTGGGTGTTAGAAAACAAAATACCTATATCACATATGTGACAATATCAAATCATTGTCAACCTTTGGGTGTTAGAAAACAAAATACCTATATCACATATGTGACAATATCAAATCATTGTCAACCTTTGGGTGTTAGAAAACAAAATACCTATATCACATATGTGACAATATCAAATCATTGTCAACCTTTGGGTGTTAGAAAACAAAATACCTATATCACATATGTGACAATATCAAATCATTGTCAACCATTGGGTGTTAGAAAACAAAATACCTATATCACATATGTGACAATATCAAATCATTGTCAACCTTTGGGTGTTAGAAAACAAAATACCTATATCACATATGTGACAATATCAAATCACTGTCAACCATTGGGTGTTAGAAAACAAAATACCTATATCACATATGTGACAATATCAAATCATTGTCAACCTTTGGGTGTTAGAAAACAAAATACCTATATCACATATGTGACAATATCAAATCATTGTCAACCCTTGGGTGTTAGAAAACAAAATACCTATATCACATATGTGACAATATCAAATCATTGTCAACCTTTGGGTGTTAGAAAACAAAATACCTATATCACATATGTGACAATATCAAATCATTGTCAACCATTGGGTGTTAGAAAACAAAATACCTATATCACATATGTGACAATATCAAATCATTGTCAACCTTTGGGTGTTAGAAAACAAAATACCTATATCACATATGTGACAATATCAAATCATTGTCAACCTTTGGGTGCTAGAAAACAAAATACCTATATCACATATGTGACAATATCAAATCATTGTCAACCTTTGGGTGTTAGAAAACAAAATACCTATATCACATATGTGACAATATCAAATCATTGTCAACCTTTGGGTGTTAGAAAACAAAATACCTATATCACATATGTGACATTATCAAATCATTGTCAACCATTGGGTGTTAGAAAACAACATACCTATATCACATATGTGACAATATGAAATGACTTCTTACCTCAATTTCTATTAATGGAACCACATCACTGGAGGTTTCTAAACTTTGTGTAAGCTCTGTAACATCTGCAACAGAGAAAAACAGAAGTCCTTGTAATAACTATTCACATACATGTGTACGTGTAAGATTTGAAATTCTAGCAGCGAATGTTACTATAACATGTATAACGTAGCAATTGTTTAGCTCATTACTGTTGATTATGGAAAGACAAAGCTGTCCTAATTGTACAAGCACCAGGGCCCAGTTCAGCAGTAGCCCAACATGTATTCTCTTTGGTATCCCAATGTGAGAACCATGTAATGTCCTACGTAAATATTAATAATTCTTACAAATGGAGCAATAAATAAGTATACCACTACAAAAATAATAGTTGGACTAATAAATGCATTACATAGTACAATAGTAGATTATGACTAACGCAAATGGCATGTACTGTCTGTCCACCATAAGAAAGCAAGGCTCGCCTTCTAGATATGATAAAGATGCTAGGTTTTTGAAAATACACAATGTTGTCACATAACTCACCCATACATAATACCAATCTATCACTGCAGTTATTGAAACAAGCATTAGATCTGACAGCATGGGTGACTCATATGCATACATTCATTTCGTAGTAAACATATCCACTAACAGAGCAGATGAACTGTTTAAGCCCCTCTCCCTCTTCAGGCCTAGCTTGTCTTCTTGTGGTGGATAGACAGTACAAGAGCAGTTATTTTTATCCACTGCCAAGAAAGAATAATCTATAACACACATTTTAATTATTTTGCATTATTTTTCATCAAATGATGCAAATATTTCAATTTCAAAACCTCAAAATATAACTGTCTTGTTATTCCATTTCATGCAGTTTTCTTTTGATAGTGCAAATGTTATTAAAATGTGTTGTTACTAATCCATTGCAAATAAACTCCATGAAAGTGTTCGTACCAGCACTATAAGCCATGACACCATTGAATTTTCTAGTTATAAGACACTCAAATTAGTAAAGATTATTACATACCATCTGCTGTTGCTGCCTGCTGGTATGTGGCATCACTATCGAATGCGTTCTGCAGGGGTGTTGTAGTTGATGCAAGCATCTCTTTTAATTTGGGATGTACAACATTCATGCACCTTTTTTTCCTCCTCCTGTTTTGTACACCTCCAATTTCTCATCTGCAATGTCTTTTCTTGCTTTTCTACTTAAATTATTGTAGCACGTTCTTAATTTTGATGCACTTCTTTGTGTTACCCCTAAAACAAAAGCAATTTATTAAGACAAAAGCTGCAAAGCATGTCCCTCAGTATAATAATGGATATAACTTACAAATTGTTGTTGAGATGATGAAGTTGATAACCCTTTCTTCCGGTTTGGCAATAGCAAGTTTGCTTTGCATCAGTAATCACAAATCCTTAAGTTAAAAATTAAATATTATTTTGTTTATTAACTATATCAATTGCCACAATGTATCAGCGTTGTCGGTGCGCTAGAATTTTATTCCACAAGGCTCTTTGTACACGCAATATATAGGTAGTATTTCAGGAACTCTTGATAAATAATTATAACTTTAACCAGAGGTTAGTTGCCGAGAATCATCTTCTTAAAACAACAGACTATTAAAATACTTCAGCCAAAATCATAATTTTGGAATAATGTAACATTTTTCGCTTACCTGGACTGCTGTTAAATTGTACGGCCAGCTGCTCCCACGTGGCCTCCTTCTGTTTTATCGTAACTCCATCAGTTCTTTTATTTTCTATAACTTCTTTATAGTGAGACGCCAATCTAACAAAATGTCTACTTCAAAAGCAGAAAAGTTTGGAATCCTCTTGCTCGTTGTTTCCATTATGGTTATATTCTGCTATAGCTGTTTAAGCACGTGCTTCTGCTTGGACAAATGCTAAGCGAAAAACAAACGACAAATGACGAACACAAAGCGATGAAATTCCGGGTGTGTTCGGTAGCCTTCGTAACAGTTACATTTGAAACGAGCGGTGCGCTCTACGGCACCGAGCACCTGCCAGATAATCACTGCCAACTAACCGGCGATTGGCAATGGTGCACCAGGATGTAAGCTTTACCGCGATCAACTTTTAACTGCGTTTAGGCAAACGCCTCTTGTGGATTTGCTTAACGAGTTTGGTGCACACGGCCAGTAATCTCCATTTAACATTACCTAGATTTGTACCTATATACGTACACAACCTTAGGTATGATAGTAAAATATTTATACCATGGATTGTCATTCTATGTAAAAATGAAAAGGATTTACGTATCATTCCCGATACAAGTGAAACTATAAGTATATATCCCTTAAAGTTGAGGTTGGAGAGTATGTACAAAAATATAACCAAACTAAATGTAAACTGTGTAATATAAAATTTAAAGAACTACTTAGTAGTTGTAAAATGTGTAAAAATGGCGGTTCAAATTTTGTTATTAAGAAAAATGGCATTATACAAAAATATACATAGAAGTTCATTGATACTCTAGCGTTTTTGGGTGCTTCCTTAGATAAAGTTGTTAAAAATGAATTAGGTATAAACTCTGCACATTGTGCTAAATGCAATAAACATATGCCAATAAAAGATCCAATACTTAAGGTTGTGAGAGATAAAATTGTAGCCCACGATGAATGTACATTTTGTAATAAAGAGATATTTACTATATGTCAACATGAAAGATTAACTATGTTTAATAAAACATTAGCAAAATTTAGCCTAGAAGATAAATGCTATTTATAGACAAAGGGTGAATATCCATACGACTGGGTAGATCCCTATGAGAAGACTGAACATATAGAGTTACCCTCAATAGAGTGTTTTGTATCCAAATTAAGTGGTAAAAGAATAAGCAAATCAAAGTATCAATTTATTCAACGTATGTGGAATCATTTTAGATTTAAAAACTTTGGTGAATATCATGATCTATATTTAAAATTAGATACTCTTTTATTACATTATGTGTTTACAAACTTTAGAAAAATGTGTTATAAGAATTATAGACTCGAACTTACATATTATGTTAGCGTGCCACATTTAGCAAACAATGCATTGTTGAAAACAACTGGACAAGAAATCGAGTTATATACAGACCAGGATATGTATGATCTAATGACTGAGGGTATTAGAGGTGGTATTAGTATGGTTAGTAATCCAAATGCTATTGCTAACAATTGCTACTTTTACGATGCAAAACATGATTAAGTTGTTAGACTATCAAAGAAGAAAGCCGACGAAAAAGGCATATACAGTTTCAAAAAACATGTTAGTTTTATACTATATATCGATGCGAACAATTTATATGGCTGGTCTATGTCTAGAAAATTACCTATTAAGAATCATAAATGGATGACTCAAGAAGATATAATATATGTTAAAAATAATATAATGAATATTAATGAGGAAAGCGTTATAGGATATTCACTAGTAGTAGATCTTAAAATACCAGATTATCTACACGATACATTTAATGATTATGCGCCTGCGCCGGAACATTATGCTCCAAAATTTGATGATCTATCAAAGTTTCAAAAATGTATGATTACTAATGGTTTAGGATCGAAACCATCAGATAAAAATAAAAAGCTCATGTGTACTCTCAATAATAAAACACAGTATATAGTTGATTACAAACTGCTTAAAGAGTATATTAATAAGGTGTTGAATTAACTAATATACATAGAGGTATAAAATATACACAAAAAGAGTGGATGAAGTTATATATTGATAAGAATACAAAACTTAGGCAGGAAGCTAAAAATGACTCTGAAAAGGAATTTTTCAAATTGATGAATAATAGCATCTATGGTAAGCAAATGGAAAATGTTAGAGATCGAACAAATGTTCAGATTGTAAAAACACCTGATAAATACCTTAAATGTGTAAACTCAGAAATGTTTCAGCATAGAAATATTATTAATGAAGAACTAGTGTTAGTTCATGGGAGAAACATGACAATAAAATTAAATAAACCAATATTTGGTGGGGTCTGTGTACTGGAGTTATCAAAATTACTTATGTATAAGTTATACTACAAATATCTGAAAAATAAATATAAAAATAAAGTACAGTTGCTACAAACAAATAGAGACTCATTTATAATATATGTTGAGACTGAAGATTTTGACGAAGATATGAAGAAAAATATAGATTGTTTCGATACTAGTGATTATCCAAACGATTTTCCAATAGATATACCTAGAACTAACAAAAAAAATACCTGGCTTATTTAAGGATGAGGTATACCAATTAGAGAATTTATTGGATTGAGGTCGAAAATGTATGCGCTTAGAACAGATGTTAAGGAAAAGAAAGCAAACGTTGGGCACATTAAATTTGATAACTACAAAGAGTATTTAATACCACACAAACCACAGAAGAGATGTATAGAATACAATCTAGTAATCTGCAAATGTGTACAATAAAAGAAAAAAAGATAGGATTATCTCCATACGACAATAAAAAGGTATTAAATTTTAGATGAGTCGTATTTTTTACACATCTGCTTCACTTTCGTACCTATTTTGAGGACATGTTTCGCAAATCATCGTTTGCATCTACGGCTGTTATGCGACTAAAGCTTGATCCAGCGGTGTGGGTAATTCTGGGGTTGTGGCTGCCATCTGTTGATTTAGTGATGAACTTAAATGTGGGATTCTCTTCTAGCGGGATTTCAAAGTTTATCAGTGGGTTTTTATGTTTTTCTATGTATATTCTCTCCCGTATGACAAGTTCACTATGTTTTTGTACGTATTTTAGTAATTCTGTGCTATCTTCAATTTCATGATTTTCAGACCAGAAATGAGCTGCTATTGCGGACTTATCAATATTTTTGTATCTTAAGTGCCTGAAGTGTTCTTTCTTTCTAGTGCCTATGTTCCTTTTTGTCCTCCCTATGTAAATTTTTTCACAGTCTTTACACTTAATCTTGTAAATGCCTGACTTATCTTCTGGTTTTATCTTATCAGTATTATTACTGTTAAGTAGGTTTTTAATGTTGTAATTGTTTTTTGGTGCCAATGTTATATTGTATTTCTTGAATATTTTTTGGAACTTTTTGTGGCACAGGGGTGGTAAGTAAATTTAGCAAATCTAATTTCTTGTTTTATTGGTGTGAGAGCTGTGATCTGTTTTAATCTCTTTTGAAGTTTGAATAATTTTAGTTTTTTATCTACGAGGTTTTTTCCATATCCATTTTTAATTGCAGTTTTTAAGATTTGATGGTATTCGTTTTGAAATTCTTGCTGGCTGAGGGGTAGATTTACTAATCTGTGTGTGAGACTGTTGATGGTTGCATGTTTGTGTGGAATTGGGTTGAAACTATTTGCTTTGATGTAATTATCTGTGTGTGTTGCTTTTCTATGAATGCCAAATTCTAGTTTTTCATTGCTTTTTTGATTTTAAGGTCTAAAAAAGGTAGAGTACAGTCCTCTTCAGTTTCCACTGTGAATTGTATGCTGGGTTCTTGCAGGTTGAGTAGTTCAAAGCATCATCTATTAGTTTGTAGGGCACTATTGCAAAAATGTCGTCTACGTATCTGTACCATGTTTTAAGCATATGAGGGAAGGCTTTAGTTATATGTGTTTCGAAAAAGCTCATGTATAGATTGGCCAAAAATGGTGATAGCGGGCTTCCCATAGCTAGTCCTGAAATTTGTTTATAATATTTTCCATAGAAGACAAAATAATTTTGATGTATACATAATTCAGTCATTGCCAAATATTCTTCTATTGCATTGGCATCCAGGTTTATAGAATTTAGCCATTTTTTCAGTTGAATCAAAAGTTGGTCTAATGGAATGCTAGGGAAGAGGGAGCGGACATCAAAGGATACTAAAGTGTCATGAGGTTTTAGTTTAAGATTTTGAATTTTTTCTACCAGGTCTAAAGAGTTTTATATACTCAGAGTATGGAATTGTGGAAAAGACTGAAATTTTTTGGATAGCCATTTTGCCAGAAGGTAAGTAGGAGTGTTTATATTATTTACAATGGGCCTCATGGGTATGTTGGGTTTGTGTATTTTAGGCAAACCATATAGTCTTGCAAGGGTAGGGTTGTCCGGTTTGATAGTTTTTTGTTCTCTAGTTGTTAAAATTTTACTATTAATGATGGTTTTTTGTACATCTTTTATGCATCGGTTGAGTGGATTAGAATCTATTTCCTGGAATTCTTTTTGTTGTAGTAACTCTAACATTTTTTCTTTGTATGTAGCTGTATCTAAGATTACTATTTTGTTCCCTTTATCAGCCCTTGAGAAGATTACATCCTTTTTCCTTAAAGATTTAATTATCTGAATTTGTTTCAAATGTTTTTTTGGCTTTTTATTTATTAAGTTTTCCAATATAGGAGCTGATTTTTTTCCCAATTATATTTTTTGTCCATGGTTTCCAAGCCTTCTACTGCTAATTCTATATCTGCAATGAATTCATCTGGGTTGTTGGAGTATGTTATACATGTTTTTAGGAATTGGTTAAGTATATCTATTTCTTCATTGTTAAAATTTTGCTTTGAGAGATTAATTACATTGTCTAGGGGATTGTGAAGCAGATGTGTAAAAAAATACAACTCATCTAAAATTTAATAATTTTTCGCTTCACTGTGGTGTTCCAATACAGTTAAATCCCGAATAAAAAGGTAGTTTTGAATAAATTTACAAGACTTAGCTATGGTCATTATAGTTTAAATCAAAATAAGTAGTTTGAAGACTATTTTGTAGTTATTTAGTCCTTTTTCTACAGATTTTATTATTGTGCATTATTGTGTATTTTGAGTATATTTTGTATAAAATTGTATAGTATTTTGGAACTTGCGGTCAAACCGCCAGATTACTATACTACTAGCAACCAAGTAGTTTATGTCCTACTGGTCCAAATCACATTACGTAATCACATTCTTGCTGTTACCAATAACGACAACATTACATAATATTTCTCTCACATTGCATCTACTAGTCATATGCTCAATTAATTACATAAGGATCAGTTGGATTTAATTGATATATAATATGTATAAGGGAAAATTATTCATAAATAAGGATCTGTTACCATGTTACTAAATCTGGGAGCTGCAAATATTTAGAAATTGAATGTATATAAACACTTTACTCTCAATACAGTGTGAGTGTGCGCGTGTGCTCAGTTTGCCAACAATGTCAAACATTTTCTTCCCCTTACCAAGTTTAAAATGTACCATGTATTAGGTTTCGTTACAGTCATACTAGCATTCAAGAAACAAAGTTTAGATTTCTCTTGGCTTAGGCAACGGACATCAAAGTTCACCTTTCTTACACTTTCTAAATAAACACATTTCTTGGTAGTTGCTAACTCAGTTCCAGTTCTGTTTTATCAAAATATCTTACTGTCTGAGTGTAATATTTATTCAGAAAACAAAAAGGCTGGTTTTGAGTTAAATTTCCCAACAGGGAAAAGTTAATCACTGGGTTGCCTGTTGCTTATCAATCCTTCACTTCATTTACCATTAATGTTACTCTTTATTTAAGTGAGTAGATTGTAGTATTCGCCGTGTGGAGTTGCTGGTTCTCCCATTGGGCGCCTCCCCAGGTGGCGGATATGGGAAAGCTCGCCAGATATGGAGGGCACTGGGGAAATAAAATACCCAGGGCAGACCAACATCAGATACTGCTGCCTTGCAGAATTGGGAGTTGGTTCTCCAAAGGCTAGGGGAGTAAACTATAAACAAATCAGGCAGGCCTGGAGGTCTTAAGGAGACAACGCCTCCACCAGGCTAGCTCAGCGTTGGGCTAATAGCCCACCTCAGTGAATTATTTATATTCAGAGAAATCAGGAGAGAGCTGGACGGATAATATGTAGACGACCTGGAAGGAAAAGGAAAAAGAATAGGATTGGGACATGGAATATAACTTCATTGACTGGCAAAGAAGTGGAAATAGTGGACAAAATGATTACATATAATCTAGAAATCTTAGGTCTGAGTGAGACAAAAAAGAAAGGTAAAGGAAAAATAACTTTAGAAAGAGGATATTCCCTTAGATTCTCAGAAGTCGAGAGAGGATCATGTTATTATAATGGGAGATTGGACGCAAGAATTGGCCAGGATCATAGAAAAGGTCATGGATGTATGGGAAAACATGGAGGAGAAAAGATATTAAATGAAAATGGAAAAATAATGATTGAATTTTGTATAGATAATGACCTTTTAATTGGAAATACTCTTTTTCCTCACAAAGAAATTCATAAAATAACTTATGAAGCCCCTAATCGAAATGCTAAGAGTGTGATAGATTACTTCACATACACAAAAAATACAAGATATGCGGTGTCGGATGGGAGAGTATTTCGAAGTGCAGAAATGTCAACAGAACATAGACTATTAATATGCGACACAGGGTTTAGGAAACCAAGAAGATTAAAGGGAGCTGAATATGAAAGGTTTCAAATAGATATCTTACACGATAAAGAAAAAAGGAAGGAATATCTAGAGACAATAAACAGAGAGTTGAATCAAATTCAAGATTGGGAGGAAATGTGCATAAATGAGAAATGGGTAAGTTCAAAGGAAACCTTAAGGAAATCAGCTGAGGAAGTATGTGGTATCTCAAAGATTAGTGAGAGACCTAAGCGGACAAAATGTTGGAATGAGACAACTAAAATAATAGTTAAAGAGAAGAAAACCGCATGGAAAGAATATAATAAAGATAGAACGAATACAAATTGGGAAAATTATGTTGAAAAAGAAACATAGCTAAAAGAACGATAATAGAAGCGAAAAGTAAATCTTGGGAAGATTTTGGGAAAGAATTAGAAGATAAATTCCAAAATAGTAACAGAGAATCTTGGCAAATAGTCAAAAGATTAAAGGCTGTAAGAGGGAAAAGGTACAGAAACATTGTAGATAAAAATAATGGTCAGATTATTATGGATCAGTTTTCAGAGGAGTAAATCAGAAGGAAGAAGAGAAAATGCAAGAGACTGAGAATATAGAAGAGAGTTTGACGGAAGAAATACCTATAGGTAGAATTGATTTAGAGATTTCTATGGGAAAAATGAAACTCAAAAAGGCAGCAGGATGCGACAAGATATCACCAGAAATGATATAGTATACAGGGAGCAGGGCACATAATTGTTTGGTTAAAATAATGAACGAGGCATGGAATCTCGAAACAATACCGAACGATTGGCAAAGAAATATTATAGTACCGATTTATAAGAAAGGAGAAATGTAGAAACTTGAGAACTATAGAGCGATATGGATGCGTAGGCTTCCACGGCCTGTGTCTTGATGTGTGATCTTGGCTTCCGGTGAAGGCCGCGTCATCTTGGTCGAAATTGCCGACGTTTCGCTCACCTTGTCGTGAGCTTCTTCTGGGCTCTTGTCCGCTCTTTGTCCGGTTGCTCCCGTTTATATACCGGTTGCGAATCTCTGCTGGTCCCGCCCCTTTGTCCCCGATTGGTTGCCTGTCTGCCAATGGGATCTTGCACCGGTGTCACCGCTTTTTGTTGGTTTTGGAGATAATATTGTGTTTTGCTGTCTGGTTCGATTCCTTAGGGCTTTCTTTTCCTGTGGTATTCTTCCCTAGACCATCGTTTTGCAGAGATTGCTGTGGCAGGCCGTCGGACGCGGGATGGTCTGTTCGCTCCGCCCCTTGCTTTTCACTGGCTGATCTTAGGCCAGTAGCTGTGCTAGTAAGCAGGGCCTTCCAGGTGTCGTGTAGCTGCCTTCTATGATCTCTGTTGATGTTATTCTTTTCTTTGAAGATTTCTAAACTTTGTCGCGTCAGTCTGTATGAGAAATTTTTGCAGGTGGCTAGAAGTTCGGTGTTATCAAAGTCGATGTGATGGCCGGTTGTAATCACATGTTCCGCTAATGCGGATTTTTCGGGCTGGTTTAATTTTAGGCTGCGTATGTGCTCTTTTTTACGTGTTACGATTGACCTGCCGGTTTGGCCAATGTAGACGTTTCCACAGTCGCATCTAATTCTGTATACTCCTGGGTTTAGCAGCGGGTTGCTGGAATCTTTAGCGGGTCTGAGAAATGATCGGAGCTTTCTGGTAGAAGTGTATCGTGTTCTGATGTTGTAGTTTTTGAGGATGGTCGAAATCCGGTCGGTTACGCCTCGGATGTATGGTAAGGTGGTCCATGTGGTGTCTCTTTTTCCGAGATCTTTTTCGTTGTCCTTCTGGGAGTTTGTGCTGTTGTTGTTCTGTATTCGACGTATTTCTCTGTAGGAGTAATCGTTTGCCAGGAGGATGCTGTTCAGGTACTTCTTTTCATTTCTGATGAACTCTGGGTCGCAAATGCGGTAGGCTCGCAGGAATAGGGTGTTCATCATTCCTCGTTTTATCGCAGGTGGGTGATGAGAGGATGCATCCAGATATCGTTCGGTGTGTGTCGGTTTTCTATATACAGAACAATGCACAATATTGGTGGCTTCTTCTCGTTGCACCATGACATCTAGAAAAGGGAGCTTTCCATTCTCTTCTATTTCCATTGTGAATTGTATGTTGGGGTGGAGGCTATTAAGATGTTCCAGAAAACCGTCGATGGTGTCCTTGCCGTGTGGCCATACTACGAACGTGTCGTCCACGTATCTTAACCATAATGCCGGTTTGAGATCGTATGTATCAATGGCCGTATTTTCAAAATCTTCCATAAACAGATTTGCGACCACGGGCGAGAGGGGACAGCCCATTGCTGCTCCTTTCTTCTGTTCGTAAAGCTCTCCTCTGTAGCTGAAGTAGGTGGTTGTAAGGCAGTGCTCCACTAGGTGCGACCAGTCTTCAGGCAATCCGTTGTATTCGAGCTTTTCTGTGATGATTTTTAAGGATTATTGGATGGGATCTTGGTGAACAGCGACTGTACATCGAAACTGATGAGAATGTGGTTGTGTTCCAAGGGGAATTTTCGTATTATTTCTGCAAAGTGGGCGGAGTCTCGAACAAAGGTCTTCGTTTTACCCACCAAGATCTGTAGCTCTTCGGCTAGAAATCTGGCTAGGGAGTGTGTTGGCGAACCAATGGCACTTACTATTGGTCTTAGAGGTGTGCCTTCCTTGTGGATTTTGGGTAGGCCGTAGATTGATGGTGTCCGAGAGTCGTGTGGGATCAGGTCTTTCTGCTTTTCTTTCGGGATTGAAGAGGCTTTTATCATGAGTGTTGTGCGTCTCTCTACCGTGGAGGTAGGATTCTTCTCGATACGTCTGTAGGCGGGGTCGTTTAGTAGGCCGAGCATCTTCTCATGGTAGTCGCTGGTGTTCATTATGACTGTGGCGTTGCCCTTGTCGGCTGGTAGAATTGTGACGTCCGGATTTGAGGAGATTGTCTTCAGTGCCTCGCGTTCTGCCTTGGTTGTATTGGTTTTGGGTGGTTTAGCCTTGCTGAGGATTCCATAAACTTTGAGTCTCATTTCGTTGGCAGTGTGGTCTGGAAGGCTTGCTGCAACTGATTCTACTCCTGCTATAATTTCCTCATTCGAAATTTGCTGTGGTGAAGGTGCAAATTTCAGTCCTTTAGCCAGAATGGATTTCGTAGGTTCATCAATGACCGTGTCGGATAAATTCACGACCAGTCTGTCGTTGTCAAGTTGTGGCTGAGATGCGGTCAAGGGTGTCCCAATCTAGAGCCTGTAAATCTGTGGATAACTTTATGTGGAGTTCGAGCAACGCAGTTTCTACGTTGTGAAGTTCTTTCCTTGTATGAGCAATTCTTTCACGTAGCAGCTTGAAGGATGTCATGCGTAGGATTCTCCTGGCTGATGTGGAGTCTACATGGTGTCTGACTGTGAGAAAGTTCGGAACTGTCCGATGGTCCCTGCAACGTTTCAAGAACGCTAGCTGACAAAGGAGCAGACTTTTCTTCTTGCGCAGTTTTGTGAACCGCTGAGTTTCTTTGTAGATTAGCTCCCCGTAGAGGTTGATCAGATGGATGCGTAGGCCTCCACGGCCTGTGTCTTGATGTGTTATCTTGGCTTCCGGTGAAGGCCGCGTCATCTTGGTCGAAATTGCCGACGTTTCGCTCATCTTGTCGTGAGCTTCTTCTGGGCTCTTGTCCGCTCTTTAACACACAGCACAGTGGTGTCGTTGAAGGTGAACCTCCTCTTCAGAGGAGGGGCCTTCGACGTTTTGCCATTTCGGGACATCGTCCCTTACTGGCATGATGATGGTTGTTTAAAGATATGACGGTGGGTGGATGGTGGCGGATATGATTTAAGGGTTGATTGGTTTTTTTGGAGTGGAAATGTAATGAACATCTGGGAGGGATTGCATGGGCCTATGGTGGTGCAAGCACTAGTCTGAGTCGCTTGTAGGTTTCACCGGGGTCTAGGTCATATTCACCCAGACCGCGGATTAGGCTGTTGAAGCTTGAAGGGAGCTTGTTATAAAAATTTTGAGATAGGTTAAGGATGTATTCTGTGATTTTTGGGAAGGAGAGATCTGCATGGATATTGTCGTTTGGAATGTACCAGTCGGAAGCTGTTGCTATCCGAAGGTAGCGGTTCTGTAGGACTTGTAGCTTGTAGAGATGCGATTTTGCTGCAACTCCCCAGACTGTGCAAGCATAAGATAGTGCAGGGCGGAGTATTTGCTTATAAATGAGCAATTTGTTGTGCAGGCTCATTGTAGATTTCCTATTTATCATGGGATATAGCATGGCCATCCTTCTGGACACTTTGTTAGCCACAGTGGTGATGTGCTGTTTCCACGTCAGACGCCAATCCAGGGTTACTCCTAGGTATATAGCCTCCGAGGACCATTGTACTTCCTCTCCAGTCAGGCGGAGATTGGGTACATCTTGTAGAGTACGGCGGGTGAATGTGACTGCTTTAGATTTTGTTACATTAATCTTCAAGCGCCAAGTGATGAACCAGGCAGATAGCATGTCAGCGTAACGCTGCGCCTTGGTTACGGCATTAACGTGTCGTTTGGATGAAACCGTTAATGCGGTGTCATCAGCAAATAGATAGAGGTTACAGCCTATTAGGGTAGGGAGGGTGTTTATATAGGTGAGGAACAGGAGGGGACCAAGGACACTGCCTTGTGGTACCCCTGCTTGAATACCATAGGGTTGAGAATGGATGTCGTCCCTGGCGACGACAAAGGAACGGTTTTTAAGGTAGGTGTTGATGAGTTTTATAAGGTATGCTGGAATATTGTAGTGGATGAGCCGATGGATGAGGCCGTCATGCCACACCGAGTCGAATGCTCGAGAGATGTCTAGGAATAGTGCTGTAACGTAATGCCGATTATTAAACCCGCGTATTACATCGTCCACGAGGCGAAGTAGTTGGTGAGAGGTGGAGTGTTGACGTCGGAAACCAAACTGCTCGGGTCGTAGCACATTGTGTTGGTCCAGCAGATGTTGAAGGCGGGCCTGCAACACCTTCTCGGAGATTTTACTGATGGCCGGCAGCAGACTGATGGGTCGGTGACTATTAATGTTTTTGGGGTCCTTTCCTGACTTAGGAATGGTGATAATCCTAGCGTGTTTCCACGCAGCAGGGTAATAAGCTAGTTGTAATAGGCTGTTGAACAGGTGGACCAACAGTATTATCCATGCTGCTGGTAGTGCTTTAAAAGCAGCATACGGCAAGTTGTCATACCCTTTTGCTTTATAGGGGCGCACTTTAGTCACAATACTCCTCACTTCTGCGACTGTTGTCAAATGCACATCGTCCGCATTAAAGGGAGTGGAAAAAAGCTTCAACACGTTCCACTATTTCATCAGAGAGCTCCTGATCACGAGATTCTGCTGGATGAAAAGTGGAGGCTAGATGTTCAGCCATTAAATCCACTTTTTCTCTCGTTGACTCTGCCGTCCTTCTGCCATCGGTAAGAGGTGGATCAGAAGAAGGTATTCGCAGCAGCGCCTTGGACATGCGCCAGAGTGATTGGTCCTGCGGATCAAGAGCGCATAGACGGCGTTCCCACTCGTCATTCCGGAAGTCAGCGAGCTCTAGTTTGACTAGTTGTTGTAGTCTTTTCCACTCCCTTTTGTGTAAGGGATTACGCGTGTTCTGAAACCGACGCCTAGCTTTGTTTTTATCAGCTATTAACTTCCGTAGTTGTGAGAGAAGTGGCTTCTGGGCACTATAGAATTTGCGCCGTGGTGGAGTGGCTTCAACCATTGCTTGTGCCATTGTAGAGGTGATGGTTTTTGCTAGGTTATCGGCTTCAGCTACGCTGGTGCATGGTGTAACCTCGGCTGATTTTGTTGCCATTATCTTTGTATACATGTTCCAATTAGTCAGACGAGGATTCGGACTATTTGGTGGAGCCTTGGCTGTTGCCCTGCCTTGGTATAGAAAAAGGATGGGGTAATGGTCTGAAGAAAGTTCCGGGATGGTAAGGATTTTTGGGTGACCTCGAATATGCTGGAGGATAGCAATATCCATCCAGTCAGGTGGTCGGCGATCACCGCAAGATATGGTTGGTGATGATGGAGCAAGTACTACGAGGTTCCGCCGTTCCAGATAGCGTTCCAGCACCATGCCTCTGTGATTTCTGATTGTAGAGTTCCACTGTGGGCTTTTGGCATTTAGGTCACCCATGGCAATTGTTTGGGCTCCTGTGGAAAACACTGCGTCCAAATCGCCCTGCGATATTGGTCTGCCAGGCGGAATGTAGAGGGAGAAGATGTTTAGAGGCCCTCTATTTGTGGTCAACTGTATACCAGTTGCTTCGAGAGCCACTGTGGTTGCCAGTTGTAGCCGATGATGCGGAATGTTGCGGCTTATGTAGATGGCCGTACCACCATAACCATCTGCTCGGTCGGTGCGATGGCTGAGCATGCCAGGGATGGAGGCCTTCTGGGCACTAGAAAGATGTGTTTCTTGCTAATTGGGTGACACTGCTCCCTCCACAAAGCTGGTCGTCCCGAACAGCACCATCGTAGCGGGCTAGGCGATCCAGGTGTACCACCAACATCTTCCCTCGGGGAACCTTCTGGATGCGGTAGACCACGTCGTTAATCTTCTTCACCACCCGGTACGGTCCTTGCCATGGCTACTGGAGCTCCGGGCAGCGTCCCTTGCTCCGGGTAGGACGGTACAACCAGACCAGGTCACCTTGCTGGAACCCTTGGCTTTTGGCTTGCCTGTCATACCTGGTCTTCATGCGGTCGCTCGCCTTCTGGATGTTCTGGCGAGCCATCTCCTGCATGTCGTGGAGATGGTCCACCAAGTTCTCCACATACTCGGTCGCTGGCTGTTTCGCCTCCGGAGGGCTTCCAAAAGCCAGGACACAAGGGAGGCGTAACTCTCGGCCGAACATTAAGCTGGCTGGCGTCATCCCAGTTGTGTCGTGTGTAGACGAGCGGTAGGCCAGCAAGAACAGTGGCACCTTGACGTCGCAGTCTCGCTGATGACTGGCCACGACCTTCCTCAGGTGTTCCGCTAAGGTCTGGATGTATCTTTCGACCATGCCATCCGACTGGGGATGTAGAGGCGTAGTGCAGGTCTTGTTAACCCCAAACCTTTGTAGTGCCTCCTTCATTAGGTTGGACTCAAAGTTGGTACCCTGGTCGCTGTTTAGTTCTAACGGCACCCCAAATCGACAGAGCACTTGCTCCACGAGGCAGTCTGTGATTGTCTTTGCCTCTTGGTTTGGAATGGCATACACCTCCGGCCACTTGGTGAAGTAGTCCTCGACCACCATTAGGTACTTGTTCCCTCGGTCGGAAACTGGGAACGGTCCAGCAATGTCAACGGCGATCCGTTCGAATGGCGCTCCGACATTGTACTGCTGCATGCGACCCCGGCTCCTAGTCTGGGGGCCATGACTCGCCGCGCACACGTGACACTGACGGCACAACCTCTCAGCATCTGCTCGGAGTCTCAGCAAGTAGTAGCGCTGCCGTAGTTTGTCAAACGTTCGGTTCGCTCCCAGTTGTCCTCCCGAAGTACCGGCGTGCACTTCCTCCAAGACTTCCGGGACCTTACTCCGGGGAAGTAACAACTGTTCTCTCTGCGTCTTCCAATCGGGTGACACCCATACCCGGAACAGCACGCCATCTCTGGTCTTCAACGAGTCCCATTGGGCCCAGTACGACTTGTAGGTGGCGCTCCTCGGTGCGATGTCCTCCCAGGCTGGTCTCGTCCCTGCCTCCACTCCCTCAAGAGTTGCCCCAAGTCTGCGTCCACCAGCTGCTCCCTCCTCAGGCCTGCACTATCCCAGCCATCCGCAGGCACTGCCGTGACTACTCGGACTGCTGCGGCACGCTCCTTCTCCTCCACTCTTGTGCACTGGCCGCACTCTTCTGGACACGGTCTTCGGGACATAGCGTCTGCGTTACCGTGGCTCTTCCCTCTATGATGTTCCGAGGTGAAGTCATACTCCTGCAGCCTCTAGACCCAACGTGCTATCTGGCCTTCCAGGTTCTAAAAGCTCAATAGCCAGGTTAGGCCGGAATGGTCAGTCCTCAGGTGGAATGGCTGACCGTACCGGTACTTGTGGAAGTTCTCCAATGTCTTTACAACCGCCAGTAGCTCCCGTCGGCTGACGCAGGAGTTCGTCTCTGCCTTGGATAGCGTCTTGCTGTAGTAGGCTCTCACCCGCTCATGGCCGT
This sequence comes from Mantis religiosa, assembly GCA_030765055.1. Taxonomy (NCBI): domain Eukaryota; kingdom Metazoa; phylum Arthropoda; class Insecta; order Mantodea; family Mantidae; genus Mantis; species Mantis religiosa. The sequence continues at coordinate 470,098 of CM060955.1, read as the reverse complement.
CCTGCATCCGCGATAGGACACCTCTATTGCAATGGTCGCTAGCGTCGGTGTCCACAATGAAGGCGCCACCCAGTTGTGCGAAACCCAAAATTGGAGCA
>CM060955.1:282500-465000 GCA_030765055.1 Mantis religiosa | reverse complement strand
GAGGAAAGAATTATCTACGATGTGTACAGGTTAATGTGCAACACAAAAGAGCAGCAATGGATAATATTATATATAATATGAACAACAGTAGCATTGACCTCGCCTTTATACAAGAACCTTACACCATACACAGCAATGTAGCGGGAGTGCCTAAATCTCTAAGAATCTATGAGAATGGAAAAGGAAGGAAAAGGTCAGCACTGCCTATAAATAACAAAGACATAGATGCCATTCTTATTACACAGCTCTCTGACGAAGACACTGTCGTCGCAGAAATAACATACAAAAGAATGAAGTTTTACGCAGCTTGTTTATATTTCGATTCCACACAAGATATCGAGGTAAATTTGAGGACAATAGAACGGATTACAAACTATACAAAGGGGAGTGGTTTACTTATAGCAGCCGACAGTAATGCCAGAAGTAAAACGTGGTATGACGTCACAACAAATCACAGGGGGACAGCAATGGAAGATTTTCTAACAGTGTCCAACTTAAACATAGTGAATACTAGGTCGGAGCCTACATTTGAAACTAGAAGAGGCAGCAGTTATGTCGACCTAACTATTGTTAACAACAAGTTGTTAAGGCATGTCAGTGAGTGGACCTGTGGCTCCGTAGAAAGCTGCTCCGATCACAAGGTTTTAACTTTCAAACTTACAAAGCAGATTGAAAAGACATCTACAATTGGAATCGATCACACGAGAGCAAAGTATATAGTAAGGAATGAAGATTTCGAGAAATTCGACAATATTTTCCTTTCCACGGTGAAATCTAAATTCAATTGTCACTATAATGAAGAGAACTTGCAGAAATTAGGTCAGGAACTAAGCAGCACAGTGGCAAGTAAAACTGAAGCAGAGGAAATGGCAAACCTCGCCTTTTCATGTATCATAACAGCTAGTAATGCAACCTTCAAGGTTTCAACAGGTGCTAAACAGGCGATAAAAAGGAAGACGGTATCTTGGTGGACAGACGAACTTACTATATTAAGAAAAAGGGCAAATGCACTGCGGAGGAGATACCAAAGAACTGTAACCGGCGAAAATCTACGACAGGAGAGGAAAGAAAAATATCTGGATGGGAAAAGGGAATACGAAAGGAAAATGAGAGATGCAAAACTGAAATCATGGAAAGCGTTTTGCACAATAAGTGACGATGCCAATCCTTGGGGTTTAGTATATAAAATAGCTTCCGGCAAACTCCGAACTGGTGTGAGATTGACTACATTACAAAAAGACGATGGAACAGTTACCACAGATACTGAAAATACAATCAAGCATATGTTAGAGCACTTTGTACCCGAAGACAATCAAGATAGTGACAACGAATTGCACAAACAAATTAGGAAAGAAATTGAAGAACCCATCAATACTAATGATGATAAACCTTTCACGACTGCAGAAATGATCATTAATATGCAAAAATTCAATCCAAAGAAATCTCCTGGGAAGGACTGCTTATCTAGCGACATAATTACAAGAGCTTTCCAACATCTCCCTCTATTCTTCACGCAAGTATACAACGCGTGTTTAAAGAAGGGATGCTTTCCAAAAGATTGGAAGCAGTCTATTGTCATTCCAATAATTAAGCCCGGAAAAGAAGACTGCCAAGACGCATCAAAATACAGACCAATAAGCCTATTAAATATCGGAGGTAAACTACTAGAAAAACTGATGATTGACAGAATACTACACCACATGTACAGCAATAATTTGTTACACAACAACCAGTTTGGATTTACCCCCCGAAGGGGAGCAGTTGACGCTGCAATGGAAGTTAAATCTTTCATCGATAAATGCTTGAAGTCAAAACAATGCGTAGTAGTCATTAGTCTTGATGTCAAAGGTGCCTTTGATGCAGCTTGGTGGCCTAGCATACTCAAGAATCTAAGACAGCTTAGATGCCCTAAGAATTTATATAATTTAGCAGTGAATTACTTCAGCAACAGAAGAGCAGTATTTTCAGTGAACAACTATACAGCAGAAAGAGAAGTACAGGAAGGCTGCCCACAAGGATCATGCTCTGGTCCAGGTTTCTGGAACATAATGTACAATTCGATGCTGAATCTAGAATATGATCACCGGACAAGAGTGATCGCCTTCGCAGACGACCTGGTAGTAATGACAAGAGGAGCATACAAATCAGAAGCAGAGAGCATTGCAAATCACGATCTTAGAAAAATCCAAAAATGGGCTGATGATAACAAAATTCAATTTAACCAAAAGAAATCCAAGGTTCTATTTATCACAAGAAGAAGAAATGTAGATAGGGATGTCAACATATTTTTGAATAACCATAAACTTAACCAAACCGAAGAAATAAAATACCTCGGAATATATTTAGATAGCAAATTTAACTTCAACGCGCGCATTGAATATACTGCAGACAAAACAATCTCGTTGGTTCATATGCTAGCAAGAACAGCAAAGCTACAATGGGGGCTAGGTCACAAAGCACTTAAGACAATCTGTGAAGGTGCTATAGTCCCTGTCTTGACATACGGAGCTCCTATATGGATAGATGCGATACGGAAGAATAAAAATATTGCAAAATATAGAAGAATTCAAATATTAATAAACATAAAAATGACGAAAGCATATAGAACTCTCTCGTATGATGCATCGTGCGTACTAGCTGGAGTATGTCCTATAGAAATAACTATAGAGGAAAAACTCCAAATATATCTGGCAACAAAAAGTCACATAGCAGACTTCGACAAACCATTAGAAGTAAAACACTGGCGACATCCTGCCGAAGTGGTAACGATTCAGGAGGTGAACAAAGATAACATATATAGAATGGAAGCGTACACAGATGGAAGTAAAATGGGGGAGAAAGTTGGCGCAGCAGGAATTATATTTGAAAACGGAATTATGACACACCAGTTAAAATTCAAATTGCATGGCCACTGCACCAACAATCAAGCCGAACAACTTGCTATTTTAAAAGTACTAGAGAAATTAGAAGAACTATATTATGCCAGTTCAATAGATAGAAACGTTGCAATATACACTGACAGCAGAATTACTATAGATCTACTGAAAAACAACTGGAAAGGAAATCGACTAATAGAATCTATCAAAGACAAACTTCTTGCACTAAACCATTTAAAGTGGATCATCCACTTTGGCTGGGTTAAAGGCCACTGCGGAATAGAAGGGAATGAACTAGCAGATAAGCTTGCAAAACGCGCTGCTATCGAAGATAGTGAAATAGTGTACGACAAAATACCAAAAGACGTAATTGTAACGAGAGCGAAGGAATGTGGACTCAACAGGTGGCAACAAGTCTGGACGAACACAACGAAAGGTGCAGTGACTAAAGCATTCTTCCCGTTAGTGAAAAACAGATTGCGTCAAAAGATTCCAATATCCCCAGAACTCACTACAATGTTAACTGGCCATGGAAAATTAAACGCATACCTATACCGATTTAGAATAATAAACAAGCCACTCTGTCCTTGCGGAAAAGAAGAACAGACCGTTAACCATATAATATTTAATTGCAGAAGACTTGATGAAAAAAGACTCGAATTGGCAAAAAGTGTAACAAGCAATGGAGGGAAATGGCCTACCACCAACCAGAAGATTGCGAATAATCACCTGAAGTCGTTTGTAAAATTTGCAACTTCTATAAAAATCACGGACATGGACTGAAGGATTTGGAGTGCAACAACGACAAATTGTGAACTCTATACAGTCAACTTACTCCGGTTTCATCATAATCTTACAATTAACTAAAACATAAAGCACTACTTCTAAAAATATGACAAGTATTTAGATTGAAATAATTACAAATTGTGAACTCACAAAAATCAGCTAGAAGAATAGACTCAATTTAATGTACATAGTGTCTAAAACACAGAATAACCCAATGTAAAATTGTTGTAATGTTTACAATTACTAATTCAAAATAAGACATGTAACTATAAAGCATGTAGTATTACTATGTAATGGAGCATGCTGTTGATATCAATAAAGTAAAAAAATTTAATCATCATTATCATCATTATCATCATTATCATTATCATCGTTATTATCGTCATTATCATCGTTATTATCATCATTATCATCGTTATTATCATCATTATCATCGTTATTATCATCGTTATTATCGTCGTTATTATCGTCGTTATTATCATCGTTATTATCATGATTATTATCATGATTATTATCATTATTATTATCATTATTATTACCATTATTATTACTATTATTATCATTATTATTACTATTATTACTATTATTATCATTATTATTATTATTATTATTATTATTATTATTATTATTATTATTATTATTATTATTATTATTATTATTATTATTATTATTATTATTATTATTATTATTATTATTATTATTATTATTATTATTATTATTATTATTATTACTATTATTATTACTATTACTATTATTATTATTATTATTATTATTATTATTATTATTATTATTATTATTATTATTATTATTATTATTATTATTATTATTATTATTATTATTATTATTATTATTATTATTATTATTATTATTATTATTATTATTATTATTATTATTATTATTATTATTATTATTATTATTATTATTATTATTATTATTATTATTATTATTATTATTATTATTATTATTATTATTATTGTAATAAATGATAATCTTGTTAATAAATTGTTGCAATCATCTAGTTATTTTTACAATCAATACCTAAGTAAGCATATTTGATGTTTCAGGAATTAAGGGTGATTAACACAATGCGAATTTCCCATTTCAACTATTTATTGTTACAATTAATACGTAGTTATGCATTTTTGATGTTTCAGGAATTAACGGTGATTGTCACAATACGATTTTCCGGTAGAAACTACTAATATTATATAAACATTAGAAGTAATAGGTAGTTATTCATTGCTTAAGTTTCTGGAATTTACGGTGCATAACACAACACAATATTATTACAAAAGTTGAGGAACGCCACTGCTTACTTCCCGCCGCCCGCCTTCACCTTACCAAATCAACCATAGGTTGCCATCGAACAGGTCAGGGACCTATCCATCTTAGGCGTAAAGTATTTGATTTACAAGGCTGTGATATGATCAGTTTGGCAGTTGTTTTACTTTGGTTTATGTACATGGTATATTGCTTTCGCAAGAGGATTTTAACAGAACAAAGTAAGATACACTGAGGCAAGAAGAAGAAAGAAAAAAGGTATGTTGAAAATATCAACAAAATATCAAAATGTCCCGAAAGTTCTACTTCAGGTTAGAATTATTACTGATGTTTAATGTTTGGTAGTGGTGATAAAAAATGCATGTTTTGATGTATGGTGGTCGTAGTTAAAATAATTTAATTTGATTTGTTGAGGTTGTTTTGTGTATGAAGCGTTCAAAGTCCTAGAGCGCTATTCAGTGACAGGAACAAACAAACAAACTACATGTACATGTTTCAGTGAATGTTGGAAGAATAAACTCTCAGTTTTTTTACATTAAAATTTTGTTTACAATTTAGTGTAAAGCATTGTGTCGTATTTAATTCTGTCGGCATTGCCGTCTCTGGTAGAGTTGTAATAGTCAGGGCTACATGGATTACGTCCATGAAGGTCAAGTACAACAGCTACTCGTATTTAACAAGATTTTAGTGGATGTGCGAAAGTTAGCAAATGTAGAATATCATGTTTTCCCTGACGTGATATAACAGAACTTGGTAAAGGTGTACTTTAACGACGTAGCAATATGACGGACGTGAATTCGTGGCTCGAGCGTTGCCAACATCCAAAGCATGTTTTCGCGGAAATTACCAACACAACATAAGTAAACTAGCGATAAAGTAATAGTTATTAATAGGGATATTGAGGTGAGGAAACTGAGGCAGTGGATCGTTGCTTACCCACTCTAGGCTCGACAGTTAAGCCATAATAATTGGTAACACGATAACAATAGAAAAAATGGTACTGATCATCGTCATCATCATTGTTTTTGGGATTTATTTTTATCAAAAATCTAAAAGGAATTATAGCTTAAAGATTTAAGAATGGTAACATTCTTTTCTAGTTAAACATTTCCCTGTATTCAGGAATTAAGCTTACTGTGCAGTATTCCTGTTAGAGTATCACTAGTTTATAATAAGAAATAGAAAATGTGTTAAAACTTATATTTGTATTCGAATATATCAGAGCAACAACTTGTCTCCGTGACATTATTCCTTACCAACATAACTGTATGCCGTTAAAGTGCACCTTTACCCAGTACTTTTATTTGATTTCCCTGCAATTCCTGTTTTTATTTTGTCATTTAAAACCCTGCATGTCATATATCCTACATATGGCATGGTTTACTGTCTTCATGGTGTCAGTTTGCTGGTTGTGTTATTCTCAACTGCTAAGCTTTACTCCATACACAGTTACTCAGGTATTATTGATATCTTTTACATACATATTATTTTAACTTTGTTGGTAACAGTGCTACCATGGCGAAAGTACCGTCATGACATTAAATTCTCCAATTGACTCATATTTTCCGGTAAACCGCTAGGGGCTCTCTTATTTGAGATACACCATTTGTAATGACTGATTATTGTAGGTACTTGAGTCTCAGACTGTAATAAAATATATCTTAAATACGAGAGTTACCTGTAACATTTGTCTTAATCTCATTGGCTTCTCTGGCTACCTGGACCTATGCGTCATGAAACTGTTCTGTCCATGTTCTGGGGTTATGTATTGTTGAATTATCTGTTAAAAGGTGGCTCTTGTATATTCAAATTAAACTGTTGACAGCAGACATTGAGAAGCATTTTTGTGTGTTGATAGAGTATGGTATGTTCCATAAATATCGTTCATTTTCAACTAAAGCTTCTTATAGATGATACATCTGTCTGTTTTGTATTGTAATGATGCAATGTTCATTTGATGGAGCACAGATTCATATATTCTAAGACTCAGATATTTCTCAAGAAATTGTTCTGCATATTCCCTGGAAAGATGTGACAAATTAATGATTTAAATTACGGATTCTGGGACTGTTCTCATTTACTGTCTCTCATAATGCAGTAAATTGAATTGACTTTTGTTAATGTTTCTCATCATCTCATTCTAAATTAGGTCTGAAGGAAAACCACTTAATTTTGTTAAAAGATCTCTTTATTGGTTCTTTAGTTCTGTTATGTACCAAAAATCTAAGATAACAGAGCAGTGATAAAACATTTGCCATTTTTATGGGTAACATATAAATGCTGTCTCATAAACAATGTCGTTTGTTTAAGAACAAAAATTATTTGAAATGTGTTCTGACAAGCAACTAACTAATTTTCAAAATATAGACCATTAGATTCTGTGGTCTTGAGTCATCATTCAGCAAGATTTATTATTCTACGATAGTACCTGTCTCTGGTTTTTGAAGTGAAGAATTCAGTGACACACACTTGCATTACTTCAAGTCACCCATGAATCAAATAAGATAATAATCTGATGTTGTGAGATCTATGCTGTATGTTGGGTATTGAATTTTTTCAATTGTTATTTGTGCAGTAATGGGGTGTTGCATTGTCCTGTTGCAATAGAACTCTACTAATGATGGGTATGTCCACTGCGCAGTGGAGAGCAAGGCCTTCCCAAATTAAAATTGATTTTGAAAGACGATGTTGGCATCGCTGAGATAATTACTGCCAAGCGATCGCTACTCCGCTCTCCTCTCTGTGTGACATTTACCCACATGTGCCCACGTGTCCTCTTCTCAACCATAGATGAATACGCCATTTCCGTTTGCTGCCTAATTCTTCTTGGAATGCCTCGGAGACTTCCCTATCTTCCATAGCAAAAATTGGTCAATACTTTAGAAAGCGTTCGGAAGCTTTCACGGCCGGGGTCAGAATTAACATAAGAGATTCCTTCCGGGCTTTGGAGCCGTGGTCTGATGGAGTTAAGCTGTCCATACGTTTCGTCCATCCCTGCGGTGGACATCATCAGTGGCGTGGTCTTAGTCTTCTCGGTGAAGGTTCAGGCACAACTGAGGCGCTCGCTAGAGGTGTCGTATTTATATCCTGGTTGGACGTACTGGATTGGTGCGGCTGGAGAGGGGGTGTGTCCTCGGTGGGTGGGGTTTCCCTGTACTGATAGTTGATTGGCTCTCGTGATTTTTCTGCCTTTTGGTTTTGTTTTAGCCGTTCCAGTATCGAATGCCAGATGGCATCCTGCCTAAGGTCCACAAAACAAATGTGCCACTACGGCCCATCGTCAGCAGCATTGGGTCCCCTACCTACACCGTCGCTAAATTTTTGGCAAACTTATTGCAACCGCATATTGGCTCCACAGACACTTACATCAAGGATTCGCACCATTTCATCCAGAAGCTACAGACCATCACTCTACAGCCTCAAGACATCCTCGTCAGCTTTGATGTCGTTTCTCTCTTCACCATGGTCCCTGTAAGTGACGCCATCTCCAACCTGAGAAGTCTGTTTCCGGAGGATATACTGGCGCTATTTCATCATGTGCTCACCACCACTTACTTTCAGTGGAAACATGAGTACTTTGAACAAAATGACGGAGTCGCCATGGGCAGCCCACTCAGCCCGGTAATTTCCAATTTGTTCATGGAGTCCTTCGAGGCCCAGGCTCTGAGCTCTGCTGCTTACAAACCGTCAAAATGGTACCGCTATGTGGATGACACTTTTGTTGTATGGAGTCATGGTGAATCTACTCTTGATGGGTTCCTTCAGCATCTCAACAGCATCAATCCGCGTATTCAGTTCACTATGGAGAAAGAAGAAGATGGACAACTGGCATTTTTAGACGTTCTGGTGAGTAGAAAACCAAATGGGACACTTGGACACAAGGTATACTGCAAACCGACCCATACAGACAGATATCTGAACAAAAACTCCAACCATCACCCTAAACAGAAACATGCTATCATTAAAACCCTCACGGACCGCGCTACCCGCATCTGTGAACCCGGCTCATTACAACAGGAACTCCGTCACCTCCAACAGGCCTTACGTTCCAACGGCTACACAGCACGTGAAGTCCGCAGAGCTACGCGACCACGTAAATCTCGCCCTGCCATCTGCGAGAATAGTCCGCATGAATACAAAGGCATTGCATTCCTGCCATATTTTAAGAATGTGACGGACAGAATTGAGCGCCTGCTTAAAAGCTTTAAGGTTAGAACTATTTTCAAGCCCACTAGGCAGATTAAGTCATTATTACGCTCATCCAAAGACCCTAGGGACCCTCTCGCTTCAGCCGGCGTCTACCGTATTCCCTGTTCCTGCGGTGCTGTATACGTCGGTACCACACAACGCAGTTTCAACACCCGGCTTTCAGAACACAAGCATAACTGCCGTCTGGGACAATGGGACAAGTCTGCGGTCGCGGAACATGCCATTTGGGCCGATGGTGAACATATTATCCAGTATGAGGAGACAAAGGTGCTTTCTTCTACACCATACTACCACGCCAGACTACAACGCGAAGCTATTGAAATCTATAAACACTCCAATAATTTCAACAGAAAGGGAGAGGCTCTTAAACTGAACAACATCTGGCATCCGATACTGGAACGGCTAAAACAAAACCAAAAGGCAGAAAAATCACGAGAGCCAATCAACTATCAGTACAGGGAAACCCCACCCACCGAGGACACACCCCCTCTCCAGCCGCACCAATCCAGTACGTCCAACCAGGATATAAATACGACACCTCTAGCGAGCGCCTCAGTTGTGCCTGAACCTTCACCGAGAAGACTAAGGCCACGCCACTGATGATGTCCACCGCAGGGAGCGGACGAAACGTATGGACAGCTTAACTCCATCAGACCACGGCTCCAAAGCCCGGAAGGAATCTCTTATGTTAACTTTAGAAAGCGATTGGAGATAAACTGTGTAAACTCGCTGTACTTAATAATGATGATGATGGTACTAATGTAATAGTATCCATTTTAGAAATTCATCAAATTTCACATTTACTTGAGTCTTGGTACAGATATAAGCCATTATATCATATTTTAACACTAATCTACTTTTAATCTACTTTTCCATAATGCGTAGCTATAGAAATGTACATTTTTAGCTCTTGTTATGTCATTTGGTTCTTTTTTATGTAAATTATTGACATAACATGATTTAAAATGTGAATATATATGCATGGCTACTGTACTTTTTTGCGTCACCATCTTATGATTTTATGAGATAAGCAAATGCATTTTTTCATTGCGAAGCAAAGGTTTTCCATATTTATATATGAAATTTTAGTTATGAAAGCTGAACAGTGTAGGCCTTCCTTAAAAAGTGTGTTTTGGCACCACAATTAAAGGTTCAAGTCTCTCAGGATCATTCACATTTCAGCTCCTGAGCACAGAGACATTGTTAGAATGTTTACATCCCTGGTGTCATGGTGATGGCAAATGCTAGTCAACCCATTTCCCTATCTTAATAGTTGTCATGGAGAGAAGGGAAAAATGCAATATTTGAGGACAGTCAGTTATGATAAAATAGCCTTTATCTTTCTGTATTGTGTATTGTTGTGAGACCATTTAATTTTCTAAGATCTAGATGATTTTACTTGGGTTCAAGTCATTTTTGTTTCTAGAACATTTAATTTGTGAATGGAAGGTTGTAAACATGGTGTAAAGTCAGGTTCAGTTGATTTGCTAGTTATGATTGTACCAGTGGATATCGCCTGCGGTGCCGTATGTAGTAAAAGCGGGCGCTAAACACTACATATTTCACATTTCATTTATCAGAGTTGATAAGAATCAGTCAGCTGGAGCAGTTGTGTTGTTAGTATTGGGTATTGTTCTGTCAGCGGGTGAATATGTACAAGTTCCATCAGTTCGGGTTAGTGAGATATAACGGAACATTTGATTAATGCCCTCATTCTGTGTATTTGCAAATAGTAAAAGTGATTTTAAGTCAGCGTTAGGAATAAAAATTCTATTGACAATACAGCTTACATTCTCATTCAGTCACCCAACTTTTGTCAGATAATATCATGAACTGAATCTCAACTTAGTACGAGGGTGGAACAAATATAAACGAGAATTATTTTTTAACATTTATTGTATCAACAAACAAAAATGCTCTTAGAAGATTACTTTTATACATAGTGTCCAGCCTACGATACACGTTTTCTCCAATAGATTTACAAGTTTTTGATACAATCCTAATAGAAAGAAGAAGTACGCATGCAGATCCACTTGCGCACGAAGACTTCTATACTTGCGTCATCTTCAAAGCACTGGCCTCCTAGGTCTTGTTTGAGTGGTCCATACAAATGGTAATCGCAAAACTGTGAGGAGTGTGTTCCAGAGGTGTCCAATGCATTTTCCTGCATTAAAGTGGCAGTATGTGGCCTCGAATTGTCATGGAGAAGAACAGCGTTTCAGATTGGCCGGCGTCACTCGTTGCGATATGCAGCTTTTGCAGAATCCAAAATGCAACAGTAATGTCTGCATTGATTGTCCTTCATTAGTGAAGAAATGCCAAATGCCCACAGAGTCCTAGAAAACGGTTGCTAGCAGCTTTCCAGCAGATGGGCGTGTTCTGACCTCAACCAAACTTGCTTAGTCTGCTCGCTACCATCCATGTTTGCTTTCTTTGTGTAATGATGCACCATGTTTCATGACAAATGAAAATGCGCACCATGAAATCCTCTCGCACTTCTCTGTCAAGCTTCCTGCCATAATGTTTTTTGTTCCTGGTTGAGGGACGAGGAACCTGCCTGGAAAGCATTTTTCTATAATGGGGTTCATCCTCGATGACTGAATACTTCTGTAGTTTATTCCCAGTGAAAAAAAAAATACTTTCGGATACTGTTATGCGCTGAGCTTCAATAATGTCACTAATGGAAGTAATGTTGTCTGCAGTAATGATTGTCCACGGTATCCTCTTCTGACGTTCACGTTTCACAACTTATCTTCCCGCCACAAATTTTAGCCCACTCTACACTCTGCAAGATATCTGATGATCCATTGTGTAACAGACATGTGGACCTCTTGCTCACTCATAGCGTACTGACACAGCCCCGGTCTCCGCGGTGCGTAGACGTGCAATACACTCTCTGGAGATACCCCTATCAACATACTGTCGCCAGGTCATTGTTGATTGGAGGCAGCGCGGATAACAAGATCGAAGAGACGGCAGTGCAGTGTGGAGATGGAGGCTTGCCAAGATGGTGGGTGGGAACAGACGGATAAGGCAGGAGTTCGCCTTTGTTCTAGCCGGTCTCGATTGTTCGAGAAATTTCTGGTGTGTTAGAAATCGATAAAAAGGCAGTCTGCCTGAAAAGAGACAGTCGGTAATTGAACGCGTGCGGGTAAGTAGCTGTGTTGGTTGACTGTATGTTACATTGTGTATGTGAACAGTGTATTGCTACGGAAATAAAGTGCAATTTTTTTTTTGTGTTTGTAACCTGGAATTTTATTTCACGAACCTACAAAGTCACAACTGGTGTCACGGAGCGGGATATTACGGCCATGGAATCAGCATTGGAAAAGATGAACGAATTAGCTGCGAAGACGGAATTTGCAAACAACTTGGCCACGACAATGACGGCAAGGATGGCTGAACTGACCACGGAGATGAAGATGGCGAACGAAGCTCTCGTCGCCAAATTTGAAGAAAAGTTGGCCGGCATAAGGGATGACGTGACTAAGCTGGGCAAGCGGATGGGCCAAGTGGACGAGCGCGTCGAGGACCTTGCTGACCGCGTAAACAACCTGGAGAGAAAGGCAGCAGCAGCACAAAGTCCCTGAACGCCATGGTGGAGGACGTCGTCGGCAGGAGGTTAATGGATTCAAAGGTCGACGCGCCGGGACGCGACACATTGCACGCGTCAAACCTAAATACGACGGCGCGAACACTTTCGAAGTCTTCCGCCGCCAATTCGACGCAGTGGCCAAGGACAACAAATGGTCACCAGAGGAGGAGGCCACACAGTAAATAGCCAGCCTCCAGGGATGGGCCGTGGAAGTCCTGAACGCGGTGCAGACAGCGGCGGCGCCCAAGGACATCTGGGAGGCCCTGGAGAATCGTTTTGGAAACCACCGCCGCAGCGTACCGCAGCCAGCTAAAGACAAGGTCACAGCAGCCAGGGGAGACGCTGCAGGAGTTCGCCCTGGTAGTTGAGCAACTGGCTAGCAAGACCCTAGTCGACCTCCCACCAGAGTTCGTATCCCGGGAAGCCGCCTACAACTTTGTTGACGGGGTATGTGACACGGAGGTTCGTCAGCACCTAATGGTCGGCTATTATAAAACCATCCACGAGACGCTAACGGCAGCATTAAGGATGGAGGCGGCCAAGGCAACAGCTGTCCCGACGTCGAGAACGAGGAGTGTCCGCCACACCAGAGACAGGAGACCAGCCGAGGGACACCGGCGAAGACCTAGTGGCCTGTGTTGGAGGTGTGGACAGCCCGAACACCTGGAGAGAGACTGCCGACACCAGGAAGGGCAGCCGGAAGAACGAGTAAGGCCCGGCGTGGCGAGGAGCACGTCGGCGCCTTCCACACAATCTCCTCAAGTGATGCTGCGCGCCGTTAGCCGGCGTATGGATGACAGCCTCATCGCGGACAGTGGGTGAGAGGGAAGCCGTGCCGCGTGCTGGTGGACACCGGAGCGGCTGTGACCATCATCAAACCTGACGTGCCCACGAGGAAACCGAGCCGACCATACCAGCTTGTCATGGCATCGGGTGACACTTTGCCTGTGGGGAAGGAGGCCCTGCTAAAGTTGACCTTGGGAAGTAGTGCCGTACGTCTGTGGGTGTTCGTCGCGAAGGTGGCTGAGGAGGTGATTCTGGGACTGGATGCCCTCAGGAGCTACGAGGCGACGGTCGACGTCGTCAGGAAGGTCCTGCGGCTCAACGGAGAAGAGGTTATACTCCGTCAACACGAAGGGCGCCTGGGAATCTGCAAGGCATCTTGAACGAAGACGTGGTTGTCTCCGCCAGCAGCGAGATGACGGTGACGGCGCGACTGGAAGGCCAGAGAACCAGGAACATGATGCTGGACCAGAAGACGCCTGTACGCGGACTGTGTGTAGCCAGGTCATTGCTGCCGTGCCGAGAGGAGGTGCAAGTGAAACTGCTAAATCCAACGGACACCGATCACGACGTCCAGGCCGGGATGGAGTTGGGAGCCCGTGGTAAGCGTAACAGCAATCGACAGGACGCAGGAGCCGGTGCTTCAGCCAAGGCGATAGTGACTACGGCCGCACGGACAGTGCTTCACCGCATCGACACTGGGGACGCCCGGCCTATTTGGCAACCACCTAGACGCGTTCCGCTGGCGAAGCGAGGGGCGGTACGAGACATGCTGGAGGACATGAGATCCAGGGGAGCGATTGAAGAGTGGGATATCCCTTGGTGTTCCCCTTGGTGACGAAGAAGAACGGCGAACTACGCTTGTGTGTGGAGTACAGGAAACTGAACGCTGTCACCCGGAAGGACTGTTTTCCCTTACCCATGATTGACGACACCCTGGACATGCTAGATGGTGCAGTGGTTCTCGACCCTGGACATGAAGTCGGGCTACTGGCAGGTAGCTCTAGACCCGAGAGACAAGGGGAAGACCGAATTCTCGACAGGCCAAGGGCTCTGGCAGTTCACAGTTATGCCCTTTGGCCTCTGCAAACGCACCAGCTACCTTCCACCGCCTCATGGAGTCAGTGATGAGAGGACTGACTTATGACGCCTGCCTGCTACACCTGGATGACATCATCATCGTCGGGAAGACTTTTGAAGACCATCTCGAGAATCTGAGTAAGGTGCTAAAGAGACTGCAGGCGACCAACTTCAAGCTGAACGTGAAGAAGTGCGAGCTCTTCCGCAAGGAAGTCAACTACTTGGGCCACATAGTCTCAGCAACCGGAGTGGCCACAGACCCGGAGAAGACCCAGACTGTGAGAGATGGGCCTCCCCAAAGGATAAGAAAGAGTTGCGCACTTCCCTGGGGCTGTGCAGTTATTACCGACGCTTCATAAAGGGGTTCTCTAACATCGCCAAACCCCTTACCCGCCTGACAGAGGAATACCGGCGTTATCTTTTTGACGGAGGACGCCGAAGGCGCTTTTCAACACCTGAAGGAGACCCTGTACAGTGCTCCAATTTTGGGTTTCCTACAACCGGGTGGCGCCTTCATTGTGGTCACCGATGCTAGCGACCATTGCATTGGAGGTGTCCTATTGCAGATCCAGGATGGCCATGAGCGGGTGATAGCCTACTACAGCAAGATGTTATCCAAGGCAGAGAAGAACTAGTGTGTCACCCGACGAGAGTTACTGGCAGTAGTAAACACATTGGAGCACTTCCACAAGTACCTGTACGGTCAGCCATTCCACCTGACAACTGAGCACTCCGCCCTAACCTGGCTATTGAGCTTTAAGAACCTGGAAGGCCAGACAGCATGTTGGGTTCAGAGGCTGCAGGAGTACGACTTCACCTCAGAACATTGCAGAGGGAAGAGCCACGGTAATGCAGACGCTATGTCCCGAAGACCCTGTCCAGAGGAGTGCGGCCAATGCACAAGAGTGGAAGAGAAGGAGCGTGCCGCAGCAGTCCGAGCAGTCACAGCAGTGCCTGCGGATGGCTGGGATAGCGCAGGCTTGAGGGGGGAGCAGCTGGCGGATACAGACTTGGGACCACTCTTGAGGGAAGTGGAGGCAGGGACAAGACCAACCTGGGAGGATATCGCACCAAGGAATGCCATGTACAAGTCATACTGGGCCCAATGGGACTTGTTGAAGATCAGAGAGGGCGTGCTGTTCCGGGTATGGGAATCACTCGATGGGAAGATGCAGAGAGAACAGTTGGTGCTTCCCCGGTGTAAGGTCCCGGAAGTCTTGGAAGAAGTGCGCGCTGGTACTTCTGGAGGACACCTGGGAGCGAACCGAACGATTGACAAACTACGGCAGCGCTACTACTGGCTGAGGCTCCGAGCATACGCTGAGAGATGGTGCCGTCAGTGTCATGTGTGCGCAGCGAGTTGCGGTCCCCAGATTAGGAGCCGGGTTCGCATGCAGCAGTACAATGTCGGAGCGCCATTCGAACGGATCGCCGTTGACATTGCTGGACCGTTCCCAATATGCGACCGAGGCAACAAGTACCTGCTGGTGGTCGTGGACTACTTCACTAAGTGGCGGAAGGTGTATTCCATCCCGAACCAAGAGGCAAGGACAATCACAGACTGCCTCGTGGAGCAAGTGTTCTGCCGATTTGGGGTACCATTGGAGCTGCACAGTGACCAAGGTACCAATTTGGAGTCCAACCTGATGAAGGAGGCACTAGAGAGACTTGGGGTTAACAAGACCTGCACAACACCTCTACATCCCCAGTCAGATGGCATGGTCGAAAGGTACATCAAGACCTTAGAGGAACAGTTGAGGATGGTCATGGCCAGCCATCAGCGAGACTGGGACGTCAAGGTGCCACTGTTCTTGCTGGCCTACTGCTCGTCAACACACGACACCACGGGAATGACGCCAGCCAGCTTAATGTTCGGCCGAGCGTTACACCTCCCTTGTGATCTGGCTTTTGGAATCCCCCCGGATGCAATACAACCAGCAACCGAGTATGTGTAGAACCTGGTGGACCATCTCCACGACATGCATGAGATGGCTTGTCAAAACATCCAGAAGGTGAGTGACTGCATGAAGACCCGATACGACAGGCAAGCCAACAGCCAAGGGTTCCAGCAGGGTGACCTAGTCTGATTGTACCGGCCTACTCGGACCAAGGGACGATGCCCGAAGCTCCAGAAGCCATGGCAAGCACCTTACCAGGTGGTGAAAAGGATTAACGACATGGTCTACTGCATCCAGAAGGTGTCCCGAGCAAAGATGTTGGTGGTACACCTGGATCGCCTGGACCGCTATGATGGTGCTGTTCAGGATGACCAGCCTTGAGCGGGGATCAGTGTCGCCAGGTCATTGTTGTTTGGATGCAGCGCGGGTATCAAGATCGAAGAGACGGCAGTGCAGTGTGGAGATGGAGGCTTGCCAAGATTGTGGGCGGGAACAGACGGATTTGGCAAGAGTTCGCCTTTGTTCTAGCTGGTCTCGATTGTTTGAGTAATTTCTGGTGTGTTAGAAATCGATAAAAATGCAGCCTGCCTGAAAAGAGACAGGTAGTCGGTAGTTGGTTGACCTGTATGTTACATTGTGTATGTGAATAGTGTATTGCTATGGATATAAAGTGCGTTTTTTTTTGTGTTTGTAACCTGGACTTTTTATTTCACAAACCCACAAAGTCACAATTCTGATAAAGTCTCCCCTCAATAGTATTACCAACCACAGCGTTACATCAAAATTCCTGTTTACATTTTATATGCCTTTGTGCTATTGAGTTGATTTTTACACTGCATCACTTACTTATTTATTCTTAAAGAAAATTGTTTCAGTCTTGTCTTGCATCCTTGGCTTTTTTAGTGTTCAATTAAAAAGTTGTACAAAGCTATTTACCAAACCGTATGATTTGTTGCCCTCTGTGGATGATAACTTTTCAAGAAGTTATTTGTATGATAAGGGAACAGTGGTATTTGGTGTGGTTTGAACAACTATTGATAGATTCCAAGAAATTGATGGCTAAATTTACTTATATTTTTTGGTATATAAAATATGTTATTTTCTTTACAGATTTATATCTGGAAATAACAGCAACATCTAATTCGACAGCTGTTTGTAATGGATAAGAAGGTAGAACCTAAAGAAGAGAATCCTCTTGAAGACGACATAGGATCACAGAATGAGAGAGAGTTCTTTCGCAAAGTTGTTACAACAGACACAAACATTGATGATGTCACTGATTGTGGAATGACAGTCAAAACAGAAATTAAATCAGAGACTCCTTTCATTGAACATCATGTAAGGCAGATTAAGAGCGAAACTGCTACAGGGAGCGACAGCTATGACGTAAATGGGAAATCAGAAATTGAACAACAGACTGTATTTTCAGACATTGGTTCACAGAATGAGGGAGAATTTCTTCTAGAGGATACTGTACTAATTGATAAGCAATACAACAGTGATCATGAAATTGATAACAAAATAGAAATTGAAGAGCCTTCGTGGCTGGAAACAGAAACTTCATCAATTGGTAATAATACTAAGGTAAGTTTTGTTGAAACCTGTTGAGTAAGACTGGGCAATGTTTTGTAATAATCTTGGCAATATATTCTGTACTATTGCAGAATATTACAATCTTTTGTGCTTAAGTAAAGAGTAAACTGAAGTCACTGATTCAAAGAAAACAGTTGAGCTAGTCATAAACCCTTAAACCCATATCGTGTTGGGCAGTTTAACTCAGAACAAGCTTCTTTGTATTCTGAAAAATACTGTGCCTAGTTTAGTAAGGCAGTTTGTTAAATATAACAGAGTTAGAGTTTACAGCTGTGTTTTGTACTACTTGTAACAGATAGTTTTGTATGCAAAATCTGAAGATATTAGCAGTGAAGCAATACAGCAGTGAAAATAATAAATCATTGATTAAATTGAAATGTAGCAAAATATTACAAAATTTAGATAAATAATAATAGTAAACATATTGTTAAATCACTGAATCAAAAAGACTGAATTTTCGCTAAAGGAGATAAAGGTAATATTATTGTAATTTTAGTTATATCCAATTATATTAATATAGTAAAACTTTACTTCAAGGTGAAGATTTCATAAAAATTAATAAAGTCCCTTTAAAATCTGTTATTTTAAATTTTAATAAACTGCTTAGGGAAATGAAAATTGTATAAATTAAAGCAAAGCATTTAGTAAAAGTTAGTTAATACATAAGTGAATCGAGAATATATTGACACATTGCTTCACTCACGCTGTTTATTCACAGGACATGTTTCAAGAGCTTTTGCTCCTATCCTCAGCTGATACTTGATTAGTGTAAGTTGTAGTGGTTTCTTCTTTCTCCGTATTGTCAATAGATGGCGTGATGTACTTGTCAAAGATGTCCGGTGGTGGAGTTTCAAAATTCATGACTCTATGACGATTTTTGTTAATAAAGATTTTTTCCCATACGGAAAGGTCTATGGGGTGATTAATGTATTTTATTAGAGATGTTTCCAAATTGATGTCATGTCTAGTATTCAAAAAATGAAAAGCCACTGCTGATTTTTCTGTTTCACCATTTTTAATGTTTCTTATATGTTCTTTAGTTCTGATGTTAATATTTCTTTTTGTTTTTCCTATATAAATTTTAGGGCAAGTTTCACATTTCATCTCATAGATTCCTGGTTTTTCTTTGGTAGTGATTGACTTTTTGGGAGGGCCTTTTAACAAATTTCTGATATTAAATCTATTTTGAGGTGCAAGAGTTATGTTGTGTTTTGAGAAGATTTTTTGGAATTTGTCATAGGCTGATGGGTGGAAGGTGAATTTTTTAAAAAGTTTTTTCTCTTTTTCTCCTGTAGGTTCTAGGGTGGTGATTTCTTTTATTTTCTTAGCTTTGTTGAGTCTGTTAACTGTTTTGTCTACTAAATTTGGGTTGGGATATAGCTACTTTTTTTATGTGTAGGTATTCTTCTTGATAATCTGGATTCACTTATGTATTAATTTGTGCTTCACTGTCCCTACGCTTCTTTCAAGTTTATACTTTGAAAAGTTAGTTACCCTATTTGACCTAGAATTTATGTAAACTTGAAAATAAAATGAGACCTATTGTAAATTGTATAAATTTACCAACTTATACTTTAGCTAAATGGTTACATATAAAGTTGAGTAATTTTTATAATTATGAGAGTTTAAGTATTAAAAATTCTTTTGAATTTGTTAAAAAGATTGACAATATTATATTATCTAAACCTGATCAGCTTGTTTCTTTTAATGTAACTGCCTGTTTTCTAGTATTCCTAGAGGAAAAACTTTGATTAATTAAAAAATTGGTTGAATTCAATAAATTTACGTGAGGACTTAATTAGTTGATTTTGGTAAACTTACTGAATATGGTTTAGATAAACATTTTTTCACTTTTAATGATGAAGTTTTTCAACAATCTTCTGGCTTAGCAATGGGTAATCCTCTTTCACATTTTCTTGCTGATCTGTTTATGAGTTTTTTTTTTTTGAAATGCAAGTCACTAAAGCATTCCCTTTAATATTTTAAGTTTGGTATAGATATGTTGGTAATATTTTTGCAATTGTTCCTGATAAATTCATAAACAATGCTTTAAAATTACTAAATTTGCAGAATAAATTGTTCCTGATAAATTCATAAACAATGCTTTAAAATTACTAAATTTGCAGAATAAAGCTATAAATTCACATTAGCAACTGAAATTAATGGGTTTTATCCTTTTCTGGATATAAAGATAATAAGAAGTAATAATATATTAAACTTTGGTATATATAGAAAGTCTACTCATATTGATAATTACATATAAAATAAGAGTTTTAACCCTTTTTCACATAAATTTGCGTTTTTCAATGGTTTGATTTATAGATTAATAAATATATCCCAGAATAAAGATGAATTTAATTAAGAACATACATATTATTAATACTGCTTTAATTAATAGTTTTAATAAAGACTTCATAAATAAAAAAATTGTAAAATTCAAATATTTAAAACCTCTTAATGATACTTCTACCCTTTGAAAAATAAAAGACAAATATAATTTTAAAAAATTGACTTACCATCCTTGGCTTGGGTTGATAAACATTTTCAAAGAATTTTTAAAGAGTTTGGTATAACTTTAATTCCTCAAAGTAAATATAGTATTAAAAATTTATTGCATTTCTCTATAAAAGATAAAATTCCTAATAACAAAAAATCTGGTATTTATTAGTTTAAGTTTTTCATTTGTGATAAAATGTATATTGGAAAGACAAAACATAATTTAGAAACCAGAACAACACATTTTCATAACATTAAGTATAAACAATCTGACAAATCGGCCGTAGCAGATCATTTTTGGTCATATAACCATGAAATAATTGCAGAAGTTACAGTATTAAACCAATTAA
Source organism: Mantis religiosa (assembly GCA_030765055.1). NCBI lineage: Eukaryota > Metazoa > Arthropoda > Insecta > Mantodea > Mantidae > Mantis > Mantis religiosa. The sequence continues at coordinate 444,053 of CM060955.1, read as the reverse complement.
ATGGTCAAAGCAGGCATTAAATGCTACACATGTCATTTCATTTCTGATAGATTTAATGTTTTGGGAAAATATATCTATTTTAAAAAACAAACATCGCATAATGAATTTTGAAATACCGGCAGTTGATTCTGTTTTAAGTTTCTTTTATTTTCAGAATTTGGTAGTACTAACAAGAACACCAACACCTAGCATTCGTAATCATGGCAACAGCTTTGTTTCCGGCTGAAGATGTGTATAAGTTTACATGAAATCACGATCTTGGAGAAAATGTATAAGAATTATCATCATTTCTTGTAATATAAGTGAAGTTTTAAGTTACAAATTGTTATATTTGTATAAATAGTTTTGTATTTGTATCTCTCAACGTCAGAGAGAGGAGACCAGACGACCATAGATACTAGTTGGAGAAGGTTCAAAATGAAGGCAATGGATTCTGAAACTAGTCCCTCGATTACACAGAAAATGAAGCTATTTACAGTGGAGTAACAAACACTACACAAATAAAAACATCTAGTAAATATTCTTCACTTAACTTAAGAAGCCGATGACAATACTTCAATTATGTTTTTGTGAAATTAAGTTCATGGACACTTGCCCACATCTTCAGTCAACACAATTCGTTGTCAAGGATACCATCTGTGGATATTATGCATTTACGTATTACCAACTTCTGAAGACGAAACAAACCTAAAAACAGAGTCAATTGCCGGTGTGTCAAAATTCATTACACGATTTTTATTTTTTAAAATAAATATTTTTTCCAACACTATTAAATATATGGGACCATTAAATAGTTTTTATAATCTAACTTCAGGATTTATTTTTGATTATATGATTTGATCATCTTTATATTTTGATTTGAAAATAATAAGAAATAATATCAAATTAGATTTTGGTATTTATAGGATATCTACTCATATTGATAATTACATAAAAACAAAAGTTTGAACCCTTTTCCACATAAATTTGCTGTTTTTAATAGTTTGATTTATAGATTAATAAATATACCCCTGAATAAAGAAGAAATTAAGAATTTAAGGGCCCAAATGACCTTGTTGTCGACGGGCCCTAAAACACCACACACACACACACACACACACACACACACACACACACACACACACACACACACACACACACACACACACACACACACACACACACACACACACACACACACACACACACACACACACACACACACACACACACACACACACACACACACACACACACACACACACACACACACACACACACACACACACACACACACACACACACACACACACACACACACACACACACACACACACACACACACACACACACACACACACACACACACACACACACACACACACACACACACACACACACACACACACACACACACACACACACACACACACACACACACACACACACACACACACACACACACACACACACACACACACACACACACACACACACACACACACACACACACACACACACACACACACACACACACACACACACACACACACACACACACACACACACACACACACACACACACACACACACACACACACACACACACACACACACACACACACACACACACACACACACACACACACACACACACACACACACACACACACACACACACACACACACACACACACACACACACACACACACACACACACACACACACACACACACACACACACACACACACACACACACACACACACACACACACACACACACACACACACACACACACACACACACACACACACACACACACACACACACACACACACACACACACACACACACACACACACACACACACACACACACACACACAATAAAGAATTTAAACATATTATTAATACTGCTTTAATTAATGGTTTTAATAAAAATTTTATACCAAAGAAAATTGAAAGTTTAAATATCATAAAAGTATTAATGATATTTCTACTCTTAAAAAAAATAAAAGACGATTATAAATTTAAAAAATTAACTTTCCATCCTTGGGTTAGTAAACATTTTCAAAATATTATTAAGAAGTTGGTATAACTTTAGTTCCTAAAAATAAATATAGTATTAATAATTTATTACAATTTTTTAAAAAAGATAAAATTCCTAATAATAAAAAATCTGGTATTCATCAATTTAATTGCTTAGATTGTGATCAGGTGTATATTGGAAAGACGAAACATAGTTTGGAAACCAGAAAGAAAGAGCATTTTCGTAACATTAGATATAAACAAATTGATAAATCGGCCTTAGGAGATCATTGTGGGTCATTTAACCATGAAATAAATCCCGAAGTTAAATTATTAAAACAATTAAATGGTCCCATAGATTTAATAGTGCGGGAAAAAATATTTATTTTGAAAAATACAAATCGCGTAATGAATTTTGACATACCGGCAATTGATTCTGTTTGGTTTGTTTCGTCTTCAGATGTTGGTAATACGTAAATACGTAAATGCATAATATCCACAGATGGTATCCTTGAAAACAAATTGTGTTGACTGAAGATGTGGGCTAGTGCCCATGAAATTAATTTCACAAAAACATAATTGAAGTATTGTCATCGGCTTCTTAAGTTAAGTGGAGAATATTTACTAAATATTTTTATTTGTGTAGTAGTCCCTCGATAATATAAAAACGTAAGTGATGAAGTGTCAATAATCCAACTGCCATTTTAATAATATATTCTGATTTGTTGAACAGTTCTGTGTTCTCTAAACCAAACAAATACTTTCCCCACTTCTTAGTTTTTGCATACATTATTGCAAAATAAAATGTGAAATATAGTCTCTACATATGTTGTAAACATCTTAGCAGTACATTTAACACTGTGTAGATATTTGTGAGAAAGCTGTACATTTGAATTATTCTGTTACAGGATGCAGTCCTTCCTCCAATAAAATCTTCAAGGTAAGACTTGACTCTTTTCAATTATAAGTGTAATGTTTACTCTAGCATTTATGTTTTAGTACATGTGTCATCAAGCTCTTGAACTAATACAAATAAATATACTGTTGAACTTGGTCTAAGCAAAATCATATGGTACAAAACAAATTTTCATATTGAACATGCTTGTGTCCACAAAATGCAGCAGATTATTTATATTTCATCAATTACCATGCATCATAAATATATGCATATATTTGTAATTATAGATATACAAAAGGAGTTAATCATTTCTAATGGAGCACTTCAGACTACATGAAATGTTCCACATTTTCATTAAGTCAGCACTTTCTCTGCATTTTCTTCAGCTTCAGTGAGTGGGAAAGCATTATTTTCATCATATATAAACCTAGTTGTTTTGAAGCACTTTGTGATTGTTTCAGCTGTAACTCAATATTGTAATAAAAAATTATATTTTTAAGTAAATAAACACATTATGCTGCTAAAGTGATCGTCAAGTACAGAAAGGAACTAATTCCAGTCTTTTTCAAAATTAGTTTTTACATAATTAGTAAGAATTAACTGGGCGCATTTATAGATATTTCCTGGGCTGCAATAAGAAATACCTTAAAAAATCAAACAGAATCTTCTGAAAATATGTTTATAACTAAACGTTTTTTGTCTTTCCTAAAAAGTTAACAAAAAAATGATGCAGTTCCTTTCTCCACTAACCAGTTCCTGTGAATTTTGTGTGATTTTAACAATGTGCAGAATGTTTGCTTATAGGATCCAATTTTTTTCTTTTCTAATAGGGAGGATATTGAATTTAAATTTCAGCCCATAATCGGCTACTTCTGAAAATGTTACTATTGTTTCAACATTTTGTAACCTGCCTTTAGCTACTACAAGATATGTAGTAAACCCTTTCTGTTTTCATATGGACTAAGCATTTAGTAATTGATAGTACAAGACAGATGAAAGTAACCAGTTGAGGCTAAAGAGGATCAATTTAATTTTATATTAAAGATTCATCTTTCCTTTATTAAACTTTTGAACCAATACCTACAAAGATTTTAAATCCATTTCCCATATAGGTCTGTAATTTAAAATCTACGTTGGTATATGCCAGAGAAAAAGGTATAATATTTGAGAGAATCCTGAAATTTGAACACATGAGATCAGTGTTCAAATCCTGGCCATGGCACTGCCTCAGGCTGTCCAAATTCTCTCCTTTCATATCTTTATTTCTTCCTCAGAGTAACAAGAATGTAATACGAGAACCTCTCAGTTCTCCTTCTTAAGGGAAACCAGCACTCAAAGCTTCCTACACTCACTATTGATAGGTGACAGCAAAGTCCACTGCAGTGTTTCCTAACGTTTTAAGCATATGGACATGTATATATTTTTATTTTTCTTCCTGCCACTTTCAAAGATAACTAATAGGGCTAATAAGAGCAAAATTGAAATAAATTTTGAACTTAGTATTTTTATGGCAACAGCCCATTTCTACCGCAAAGGAATTAAGTACGAGTTATCCCATTTTAGCATCCAATCCAATGCACATTAACTGTTATCTGTATGGCAGACTAATCTGCAGAATGTAATAAAACATTCTTTTCTTAACATTGGAGGATGTAAATTGCAAAAAAAAAAAAAAAAAACACCTTTCCTATTTCAGTTACTATGAGCTATCCAATTTTAGCGTCCAATGCACATTAACCATTATGTATCTGGCAGGCTAATCTGCAGAATTTAATAAAACATTCTTTTCCTATTTCAGAAATTTTTCAGACAAGGTCTTCTAGGCTTCAGATTTTAACGTGTAGTTTTTGTTATAAATTTGTGTAGTATGCGCTTTACTCTTTTACCAATTTGATGTGTTCCAGACTGATTTTGATAGATACAAAGATTTGACTATGACGTGGTTCCATTCCTTTGACAGAACATTTCCTCCATGACCGCAAGGGTATAACAGGAGTATCAAAAGCCATTCTTAAGTAGTTGCTAGTAATCCGTTGACCATAGAGTATCATAGTTGTTTACAACTTGTCAGCGGGAACAGTATAACATTGAGAATTGGTGAAGCATTTTAAATGAGCCGAAAAACGATGAGCATTTGTTAAAACAGTGAATGTGATTGTAAGTTATTGCATGGAATGTTTTACTTGTTTTAATTGAATGTAAAATGTCACTTATGGGGAGCTGGAACAACTTATCTCACCAATGTTAAAATGAGAGTTTTCTGGTACGCTTATCTCAAGAACCACTAAACACATCAATTTGAAACTTTTACTTGTTATTATAAACACTTTCACTGTTCATTAAACGTAATGGATCTTATTTTGGAGTTTTAATATAGGATATGTGATTTATTAAATAAATGTCTCGAATATACTTCTAAAAATACCCAATATTTATTTTTCTTAAATTCAAATTTTCATAAAACTTTCTTAAAGTACCTTTAACAAATTGTCTAAGCATTCATTTAATTTAATTTCACTACTTCTCTTCATCCTAGATACATGGTCGCTTGCTCTATAGCCTTATTTGCTTTTGCAATCCTTTCAGCATCCAATTTTTGATGCGCTGAAATGGTGTTAAATCATGGCACTATTCCATGTTTTTTCAGCACTTCTCCTTTACCTATATTTCCCATATTAAATACTATCACTGCCTCAGATACTCCTAATTGCAATCTATTGTACTCCACAATCACATTTTTGGGAATTCTGGTCCATACCAGGTTGTTGAATGATTCATTTGCATTTTGAGTCTTGCCATGTAAACACTTTTTCAGTAGCTCTGGACCGGCAAAGCCCCTGAAGATTGGCTTAGTTAAATTCAACACTTCTTCTGGAAGGCCATGATACTTGTCTATATGAACAGAGTCGTACTTACATCATGAATCCACTGGGCATAATCCATGGTTAGGCTTCTCATATGATAATTTATGAAAATATATAGCTCTTATGGCTTTCCTCATTTTATCTAAATCTTCTAAATTACCCCTTATTGCCATCCCACACTAACCTTGAATTCTATCAATCTCTGCTTTTATAAGTATTTTTGCCACCGATACCTTTGCCACTGGATAATTTCTTCCCTTTCTTGTCCTGAACTAAACGTCGAAGTCGCATACCCCATCTCTTGGGTACATGTCCAACGCATTCCAACTTATTAATGGTGAAGTCAGTGTCATAAGCTTTATCTTCTACTACTCTTTTGAAATAGTTTTTGTCACCATCACCCTTGTATCTGTGATATTTCACTCCCCTAAGTTCCACAGACCTTCTAAAACTTAGTACTGCACACTATCTTCATATGACTTTTTATTGCTGCAGACATGGCAGAAATCTGTGAAACACTGATAATCAATTACTTTTCCAGTATCAACAGAAGTTGCAGTTACATCATTATGTGATGTGTGCGCACGCTTTTGCCAGCTACCATCAGTTACAACAGGGATACTGGACACATTATCGCATTCATTATATATTCTGGCTGCTACCTTCGAACTTTCTTCTGCTACTATTTTAGAAGATTTCAAAACATTATTAATTATTTTGACAAATTTGTCTGGGGTGCTGGTATATTGAGAACAGCAGCCAGTGTCTGACCTGTCTCAATTCTCAAACCATAAGCAAACCTTACATTTACTTCTGCACCACTTTCAATATTTCTGGATGTTTCAAATGTATAGATTACACTTTTGGCAACTGAGTGTTAATGTAGCTGCTAATCCAATTCGTTCCTTGATGTCCTCTGATATGACAACACAATTCTCATTTCCACAAAATTTACACTAAACAAAATTTCTAACAGCTAAAGATAACAGTTCTATATCTACTAACTGAAAACTCCTTATTCTAATATTGTATACCTTAGTTAAATTGTTGTCACTGCCATTACACAATGAAGAAACAATTTTTTCCCTGAACTAATTTTCACTTCATATTCACTGTCAATGTTTGAGGTTGGGGTTGAGCAAGTCAGTATAATCGGAATTGCTTATACTGGTTCCATGCCGATTTCTTACACCAAATTTATTGTTTCTTCCCATTTTGAAACCACTAATAACTCAGAACACATGTAAACAAAGCATGGATGGCATCAGATATGTTTAGTAGTAAATAGTAGTAACTTATTTCCTTTTACATCAACAAATGGAAATACAAAATCAAGATTATAATTATAAAATCCATACTGAAATATGCCATATATTCCTAAATCCTGAAAATCCTATCATGTTATCATGTTGCCCATTATTAAATAGTAATTCGGTCCCCATACACCTAACCCTAGGTTTTTGTGTAATGGAGGCCCTCTGCTCCTTTTTACACTTTCTGCCATTTCACCTATCCCACTCTACATTTTTCTCTTATTTGTTCTTAGCCATCTCTCTTTAACTTTCCCTAAATAATTCCCTATATTTCTCCTGTTCTTTTCTCCTTTTACTGACATTTTTCTAATTCCTACTTCACCCCCCAAATTGTCCCATTGACGTAGCCAAGCCTGCTCTCTCCACATCTTTGTTTGACTACAGTGCAAATCTGCATTCTCTTCTCCACACAATGGACATTTATCTAACTCCCTCTCTCTTCTCACCCTAACTTACTACACATATCTATATAACCTTCCCTCCCCCAGGTTGTTTTTATTTCTCTATATAATCTCAGTGAGCTTTTGTCACTTGTATTGGCATAAATGTCTTTTCTGTCAATATCTTCTAATCTTAGCTTAACTTCTTTCCAGAAGCCTCTATACCCATACTCTGCATTTATCCAAGAATGACCCATACCTATCTGCTTCAACAAGTCATACATTTTATGTCCCCAAGACCCACTCCAGTTACTTCTCTTTTGAATATGAAAACATTCTTTACTTATATTGCCATCTTCCAACTTTAGTACGAGCAGGGAGCAAGCTGACAGTGCTACCAATAGAAAAAACAAGGATTTCCTTCCCTAATAAGGGTTCTCTTCTTAAATATAGCTCCAATGAGTATAAGGTTACAAACAAGGAGAGTACTCAATTACAAATGGCTATTAGGGGGCATGGTATACTCTGCAGGCTTTTAAAAATGTGCCTAGTTAGGACCTTTAAAATTATGTGACAGGAAAATATTGTGACTTTGTGGGTTCGTGAAATGAAAAATCCAATTGCACCACTCAAAAATGTTCTTTATTTCCACCGAATTATAATCGGAACACTTGCCGAATAAACAGAATTACGTAATGCTCACAATTACAATTCACCAGTTCATCTGTCTAAGGCTCACTGCACGCAGCTACGTTCCATCACTGGGCGTTCCTCACGCTGCTCGCCAAGAACTGAAATGAACTCATGGTCGCCTCGTCCCTCTATTTATAGGTGGCTAAATGCTTCTGGAGAATTCTTTACCATGGAGGGGGAAAACATTCTCGAGATTTCGCGTTCTTTCAGGCGGCAGGAGGAGGAGGAAACGAAGATTCAGCCACCCCTGTGGTTTCCCCTCTCTCCACTCTGTCACGCCTCTGCAGGCGGTACCAAAGCCACACGCCCCCCTCCACTAGCCTTCCCCTGCATTTATTGATCGGTATCGTAGAGTTTGCCGATTGGGTAACACGGCTCCCTCCTCAAGGCTGGTCGTCCCGAACAGCACCATCGTAGCCGGCCAGGCGATCCAGGTGTACCACCAACATCTTTCCTCGTGGCACCTGGATTAGGCAGACCACGTCATTAATCCGCTTCACCACACGGTACGGTCCTTGCCATGGCTGCTGAAAATTCGGGCAGCACAACCAGACCAGGTCACCTTGCTGGAACCCTTGGCTGTTGGCTTGCCTGTCGTATCGGGTTTTCATGCGGTCGCTCGCCTTCTGGATATTCTGGCAAGCCATCTCGTGCATGTCGTGGAGGTGGTCCACCAGGTTCTCCACATACTTGGTCGCTGGCTGTTTCACCCCCGGAGAGCTTCCAAAAGCCAGGTCACATGGGAGGCGTAACTCTCGGCCGAACACTAAGCTGGCTGGCGTCATCCCCGTGGTGTCGTGTGTTGACGAGCGGTAGGCCAGCAAGAACAGTGGCACCTTGTCCCAGTCTCGCTGATGGCTGGCCACGATCTTCCTCAAGTGTTCCTCTAAGGTCTTGATGTACCTTTCGACCATGGCATCTGACTGGGGATGTAGAGGTGTTGTGCGGGTCTTGTTAACCCCAAGTCTCTCTAGTGCCTCCTTCATCAGGTTGGACTCAAAATTGGTGCCTTGGTCACTGTCCAGCTCTAACGGTACCCACATCGGCAGAACACTTGCTCCACGAGGCAGTCTGTGATTGTCCTTGCCTCTTGGTTCGGAATGGAATACACCTCCAGCCACTTAGTGAAGTAGTCCACGACCACCATCAGGTACTTGCCTCGGTCGTATATTGGGAACGGTCCAGCAATGGCAACGGCGATCCGTTCGAATGGCGCTCCGACGTTGTACTGCTGCATGCGACTCCGGCTCCTAGTCTGGGGGCCGCGACTCGCCGCGCACACGTGACACTGACAGCACCATCTCTCAGCATCTGCCCGGAGTCTCAGCCAGAGTAGCGCTGCCGTAGTTTTTCAATCGTTCGGTTCGCTCCCAGGTGTCCTGAAGTTCGGCGTGCACTTCTTCCAAGACTTCCGGGACCTTACTCTGGGGAAGTACCAACTGTTCTCTCTGCGTCTTCCCATCGGGTGATTCCCATACCCGGAACAGCCCCCTGCTGCGGGAGTTGTTCGGATTGGGATGGACTCGAGGGGGCAGTGTGTTCCCGCTACCCGTGGGAATCGGGTACGTCTTCGGACGGGGTTGGGGGAAGCCATTAATTCTCCCGGGTACTAGCCTGCAAAGCTAGTAGGTGTGCTAGATCACCAGGCGGTCCCACCGAGGTTTTTCGGTAGTCTTCACCTGGAGTGTTGACGCGCGTAAGTGGCGTATCCACTTCCATCCCGTCTTGAGTAGGTCTTGCCCTATGGAAAGCCCCACGGAGGACGCCGAGCGGCCTTTGGGACAGCTCGGATAACTCCCTGGTTGAAGGAGGCCCGGGTCGAGTTCCTACGGGTTCAGGACTAATGGGAGTAGAGCCTCTGGGCTAAACTAAACCCAGAACAGCACGCCCTCTCTGGTCTTCAACGAGTCTCATTGGGCCCAGTACGACTTTTAGGTGGCGCTCCTCGGTGCTATGTCCTCCCAGGTTGGTCTCGTCCCTGCCTCCACTTCCCTCAAGAGTGGCCCCAAGTCTGCGTCCGCCAGCTTCTCCCTCAGGCCTGCGCTATCCCAGCCATCCGCAGCCACTACCCTGACTGCTGCGGCACGCTCTTTCTCTTCCACTCTTGTGCACTGGCCGCACTCTTCTGGGCAGGGTCTTCGGGACATGGCGTCAGCGTTACCCACCCAGGGGCCTACTTCGGTAGGTACGGGTTTAACGCACCCGGGTTCCCGAGCCAACAGTCTCCCTCGTGTGGGCTCCTCTTCGTGGTTGAGGGCGACGGTCAACAGGCCCACCCACGTGTAGGCCGTGCGTGGAGACCCGTGTCGGTGGAAAGGTTTGTCCTGGTGATTGAGGGATGCGTATCTGAGGTTGTAACAGTGTTCTTCTGAATTCGGGGAGGGTGCGCATTTCTGATACACTACTTTGGCTTCTGCTTCGCCTAAACGGGAGGTTAGGGACTAACCCACCCCTAATCAATCGGCCAGGATTAGGTATTGTACCGAACTCTAGGGTGAGCTGCGAGCTCGCTATATCCCCTGTGTAGCCCTGTCATCCCAGTGGGATGACCCCTTGTTGGGCTCCGTGGTGGGCGGGGAGCACTGGGGATGAAACCTAGGCCATTTATTATGGTAAAATTTAACAATAACGCGAATAATAAATTATTTAACAAAGATGGAAAGGAAGTAGTCGAGTCTTGTGGTCCTCGCTACTTAGTTGTAACCAGAAATGAGGAGGGCAAGAACTTTTTGACATTGAGCCCTTTTATCATCCAGAAGGGATTGGGTAAAATTGCCGGTCCAGTCAAGTTCTGTACTCGCTCCAGAAACGGCACGCTCCTTGTGGAAGCGCACTCTGTTTCCCAGGCAGCAACATTATTAAAAGCCACGTTATTGGGCAGCTATCCCGTCACAATTGCGGTGCACAAGATCCTGAACTCTTCCCGCGGGGTCGTCACCACTCGTGCGATGCACGGGATGTCATGAGGAAATAAAGGAGAACCTACAAGATCAGGGTGTCACTGCTGTATACCGAGTACAACGCAGAGAGCGAGGGGAATTGGTGCCTACCCGTACCCTGTTCCTGACCTTTGATCGGGTAGACCTCCCGCAAAGGCCTAGGGCAGGGTATGAGACCATGGAGGTTAGGTCATATATACCCAACCCACTCATATGTTTCAAATGTCAACGCTTCGGTCATACGAGTGATTTTTGTAGAGGTGTGCCAACATGTGTTGAGTGTGGTCTGTCTAAACACGAGGATGCCTGCACATCCCCGGCAAAATGTGTCAACTGTGCTGGTGAACATCCATCCAGCCACAGAGAGTGCCCACGTTTCCTGGAGGAAAAGGCGATACAGAAGATCCGAGTAAGGAAGAAGTTATCCTTCTGGGATGCCCGTAAACTCCTGCGTACTCGTATACCCTCGGTCCCAAAGTCCGGTATCTACAGCTACGTAGCTGCTAAGGTGGCACCGAGGAAAGAAATCGCAACTCAGACCAGCGATTGTGAGGCTACTATAACAGACAAGGTCCTTACTGCCACAGCTGGTCGAAAGCCTTCTAAGCCATCCAAGCCGGCTCCTCTCTCACCTAAATCGCCGAGGGAGAAGTCCGCACTGACATCACCTAAGCCGTCAACCTCATCGACCGTCAAGCCCGTTGTAGTCTACGATTCACCGCCCAAAAAGTTTAAGACCAAATACACCAAATCAGATTTCCTCAAGGTTACAAAGGGACCGGCAAGAAAGAAAGTTCTCGGGTATCTAGAAGTTCCTCTTCTGAAGGGTCTTCTGGTGAAGAATCAGATCGACAACTGTCATCGTCGATCTCTGTGTCCAACCGATTTGGGGTCCTCGAACCTAAGTTTTCTATAGGAAAAGGTGCCTCATCCGTCGAAGAAATGGACCAGGAAGACACGGACCACACTGCCAGAACGGCACCGAAAAAGCGCCAGGATAAACCGGACGAAAAAGAAACAGGTGTTAGCCCTACACCGAAGAAAAAGGGTAAACTGATTCGGCCACCGTTGAAGTCGTCTTAATGTAGACCAACCTTTACATCCTATCTCCATAGTCCCAATGGCTATCCTACAATGGAACATACGGGGTTTAAGAACACATCGACCATAACTGGAACTTTTGCTCAGTAAGCATAACCCCATGTTGGTATGTTTACAAGAGACTAAGCTACGACCGCAAGACAAGTTTAAAATCCGACGCTACACACCACTGCGGTGTGATATTGAAACAGAGGAGGGCATTTCTGCTCACGGGGGCACTATGATGCTCCTGAGGGATGACATATTTGTAGATCCGGTACAGCTACAATCTGATATACAATCTGTAGCTGTAAGGATTAAGCTGCCATCAATCGAATTTTGCATTTGCAATGTATATGTATCGCCACCAGATGACCTCTCGTTAATTGACCTTGAAGATCTGGTTTCCCAAATTTCAACACCATTTCTAATAGTTGGAGACTTTAATGCCCATCACCCACTTTGGGGCTCAACTCGGGCATGTTCGATAGGCCACCTCATTGCAAAATTCTTGGAGAGCAATAACTTGGTTCTCCTGAATTCCGGAGAGCCAACGTTCCTTTCAGGCGCATATAACACCTATTCGCACATCGATTTGGCAGTATGTTCATCCCAGTTAGCAGTTTCATTGCAGTGGAATGTCATCTCTGATTCACATTCCAGCGACCACTTCCCAAGTGTTCTTAGTCTCTTAGCACGAGATGTGTTTCCCTCACGTATCCCTAGATGTTGCTTTGATCGTGCCAAATGGAACCTTTACACCCAGTTGCCTGTCTTTGATTACAACGAGCACGATTCTGTGAATGATCTAGTCGATCATCTCACAGAGAAAATCCTTTCCGCTGCAGAACAGTCTATTCCACGTTCGGCTGCCCAACCCGGTCGATTTCCTGTCCCATGGTGGACCAACGACTGCCGGAATGCTATTCGTGCTCTTAGACGTGCTCTGAGGGGATTCCAACGGCACCCTATCCTAAGTAATCAAATTGAGTACAAGAAAGCGCGTGCAAAGTCTAGGCAGATAATTAAGGATAGCAAAAGGATCTCATGGAACAACTTTGTATCATCTTTTAACAGATGTACACCTTCATCTGTGCCCCTCAAAATCCAACCTCTGTGGTCCTCGTCCCGAGGGGTGGGCAACAGGAAGTAGGGGACTGACTGATGGGGTGATGTACGGTGGGGACTTGGTGTACCCCAGGACCGCTACGGCTGCCGAGAAGGCCCATCAGTAACCCCGAAAACTGGCAGAAAAGGCTCTGGTATTTCTCCCCAGGCGATCCCGGGGTCCCTAGCCACTCACCCTCAATTCATCCTCTTCATCTCCATCAACTGTGCCACGTTGAGCTACTGCTTGTCAGTAAGCATCAGATTCTTCCTCTTCTAGTTTATTATTATTATTATTATTATTATTATTATTATTATTATTATTATTATTATTATTATTATTATTATTATTATTATTATTATTATTATTATTATTATTATTATTATTATTATTATTATTATTATTAGCACGTAAGTTCTTAGGTTTATAACTCCTGTCTCACCAGCAGGGATCTCTCCTATCTCCGTGGTTCTGTCCCACGGTTTTCAGCGCGGCTTCCGACATGTGTGCTCTCCGGAGGTCTCAAAAGTGAAGGTTGAGCGGACCCTTCGCACTGCCCCTATGTGTGGCCTTAGGTGCGGAGCCCGTCCACACCGTCAAGTACACCCACATAGCTCCTTGAGGGCCCGGTCTGTGTTAATCTCCCGACGGCCGTGTGCCGTTGGGTTAGTATCACGGACCGGACGTGTTACCGCTGACGGAACCCCGGTATAATCAACCACAAGTCCCCTGAATCCGCGTGTGCCTATTATACGCAGCGCGGCCTAAAGTGGGGAGCCACAGGCGGTTATTCCTGTGGTAGGGGCTTAAAGCCGGGGTGTGCGTGGTGAACGGTTTACCCATACGGACAAGCAGTGGATGTGGAAGGGTAGCTTTTCTGAGGTACAAATGAGATCGGTCATGGGTGAGGTCCCCATGACGGCACAGACCGTGAAGATTCTGTGTCTTTCTTTGTTTAACCCCCGGATGGCAGGCTGACGCCGACGGTACCGGATGGCGGTCCATTTCAATATGTCTCCGCGCAAAACCTCTTTCACTGACTCTTTTCTGGTAATGACCTTGGCATGTAATGGCAAAACGTTTAAATATGTTAGTCCCTTCTATATAAAGCGTGAGCTCGATAAGATCAGTGGCCCTGTCAAAAACGCTACGGGTCTCCGAGACGGCAGCTTATTATTAGAGAGCATAAGCGCAGACCAGTCTATGAAGCTACAGAAAGCGACTGTTTGGCTCCTACCCTATCCGGGTAGCCCCACACAAAACGCTTAATACCTGTAGAGGACTAGTCACCACCTCCAGCTTAGATGGTCTTGCGAATGAAGAAATAGTAAGTTGCCTCTCTGATCAACTTGTTTGTCAGGCGTACCGGCTAACACGAAAACAAGATGGCAAGGAGTACCCTTTACGTACGGTTTTTCTAATTTTTGCTGGGACTAAATTACCCGAATTCATCTATTGTGGCTACGAACGTGCTAGCGTCCGCCAGTATGTCCCGAACCCCTTGCGCTGTTTCCAATGTCAGCGGTTCGGACGTACTAAGGTAACGTGTACCAATCCTGCTGTCTGTGAGCAATGTGGCCTATCGAAATACGACGATCCAAACTGCAGTCGAACACCTTGTTGCGTGAACTGTGGTGGCAGTCATCCCTCCAGTTCGCGACAGTGCCCTAGATTCATGGACGAAAAAAGCATTCAGGAGCTACGTGTAAAGGAACGCCTGACTTTTCCAGAGGCACAACGGCGCTTTGAACAACTGAAGCCTGCTACTACTACTGGATATGCATCAGCAGCTCGCCGTACTCCTAACACCACTGTTGCTGTTCAACACGTCCCTGTCGCCCACGCATTCACGCAGACTGACTTTCTAGCCGTTAAACCCACGTCTCAGACTGTTTGTATATCCACCAGGACTACCTCCGCTTCAACCGTACAGACTCCAGCCACCAAGCCATCAGCGGGTAACAACCATCCCGTAGTAAATATGAAAAACCGATCCCGGCCACAAAATAGATCGCGAAGTCGCTCGCCTTCTATGAGATCCCGGTCTCGTTCTACGAGCCGTAGGAGTTCTGACTCCCGAACATCAGCGGAGTCACAGGAGTCTAACGATTTTCGAATCGTAGGGCCCAAGTCAGCCAAAGTCAAGAAAAAAGTTAAAACGGTCCGTTAAAAACTCTATGGAAATAATCCAGTGGAACGTCAATGGTTTCCGAGCTCGCGTTTAGACCTACAGTTTTTAGTTTCTCAACGGTCACCATCAGTTATTTGTCTCCAAGAAACCCATTTGCATCACTATCACTCATTACACCTAAGCACTTTTTCGGCATTTAGGGGAGACTCCGTTGCAGGCGCACGAGCAAGCGGTGGCGTTGCTACTTTAGTGGCGCCTAATATCTCTGCCACCAATATACCATTAAGCACGCCGTTGCAAGCTGTCGCTTTTCGGATACAGCGGGAGAGCATCTCTTTTACCATCTGCAACATTTATCTGCCCCCGCTCTGTGTAATTCAAAAGCAGGATCTTCAGACTCTTTTGGCTCAGCTCCCCTCACCGTTACTCATCTTGGGAGATCTGAATGCCAAACACGCTCTGGGGCTCCGGCATTGATGATGCTCGTGGCTGTCTCATAGTAGCCACGTTTGATTCGTATGACCTGATTTTGCTGATCACTGGTGACCCGACATTCTTGTCATCCGCTTATGGTACGCACTCGGTACTAGACGTCTCATTCTGCAGCCCGGTATTATTTCCACTCCTTGATTGGTCTGTGCCTTCCGACCTCTTTGGGAGCGATCATTACCCAATTAACATCCATTTATCCGGCCGCCACCATGCGCCTTCGCGACATCCTCGCTGGATTATTTCCAAGGCTGACTGGGAAAAGTTTAATTCCCATATACACCTCACCGACGATGGTTTTGACACCGTCGATGAAATGGTGGAATATTTTACATGGTCCATCCTGCTCGTCGCTGAATCCAGCATTCCTCGAGGTTCTTCTACCCCACGTCATACCCCTGTACCCTGGTGGTCTGAGGAATGCCGTGTGGCTACAAAAGCACGCAAACGTGCTTTGCGGCTGTTTCAGTTGCACTCGACAGAAAAGAACTTCGTTGCTTATAAACGTTCTCGAGCTAGGGCACGTTTTGTGCTTCGCAATGCGAAACGAAGATCCTGGGAAGCCTACGTGTCTTCCCTTTCTCGTCGCAGCTCCGTCAAACAGGTATGGTCAGCTGTTCGGCGGATGCATGGCAAGTATCGCCGGACGGTCATTCCCGGACTTGCCCTCAACGGTTTCATCTGCACTGCCGAGCAAGATATAGCCGAAGCCCTTGCCACCTCATTCGCTGCCACTAGCCAAACGGCTAGTTACGACGCCCTCTTCCTTCCTATTAAGTAAACTGCGGAGCGAACAAAACTTAATTTTAATAGCGAATGTAATGAGCCGTACAACCAACCTTTTACCGCTGCCGAGCTTGCACATTCTTTAGCCCTAGCTAAGGACTCTTCTCCCGGTCCCGATGACATCCACAGACAGATGCTGCTACATCTTCCACCCGATGCGATGTCTTTCCTTTTAGGCATGTATAACCGTATCTGGCATGAGCGGGTCTCTCCATCTTCCTGGCAAGAGGGTATTGTCATCCCCTTCCCTCGACCGGGAAAGGACCGCACACTTCCATCTAGCTACCGCCCAATTTGCCTGACGAGTGTCGTCTGTAAGACCTTTGAGCGAATGGTAAACTCCCGGTTAGTGTGGTGGCTCGAAATTAATAACCAGCTGTGCAACCTTCAATGCGGTTTTCGTCGCCATCGCTCTAGTGTTGACAATCTAACACGCATTGAGGCTTACATTCATGTTGCCTTTCTACTGCAACAGCATGTGGTGGGAGTATTCTTTGACCTTGAGAAGGCTTATGACACCACTTGGCGGTATGGCATACTACGTAAGCTGCACATTTACGGTATGCGAGGCCACTTACCGGAATTTTTAAGTAATTTTTGCACTACGTCGTTTTCGGGTCTGAATAGGGAACAGCATCTCAAGGGAGCGGATCCAGGAGAATGGTGTACCTCAAGGGTCGATTCCCAGCGTCGCCCTTTTTGCCGTGGCTATTAACGGCATTACTAGTGTCGTTCGCGGCGGAATTCAATCGTCCCTGTATGTTGACGACTTCGCTATATATTATCGTTCTTGTAACTGAGATCATATAGAGCGTCAACTGCAACTGACCATTAACCAGCTGGCAGCCTGGGCGTTTCGCACCGGCTTCCTGCGAAGACACAATGTGTCCACTTCCATCGTCTACGAGGTATTCACCCCCCCCCCCGCCTGTTCTTCACTTGAACGGCACACCCCTGCCGTTTGTCTCGTACCTGAATTTCTTGGGCCTCTACTTGGACAGAACTCAACTGGGAGCGCCACATTCGTCACCTTCGAGCCTCTTGCGATCGTTCTCTGCGGGTGCTGAAGGTATTATCTGGAGCATCTTGGGGGGAGCGATCGCACGGTAATGTTGAGGCTGTATCGCTCCCTGGTCCGATCCAAGCTGGACTACGGCTGTTTTATTTATGGCGCAGCGACCGCCTCTAAACTTCGCCTTTTAGACACCGTACATCATACAGGTATCCGCCTTGCCACAGGAGCTTTCCGCACAAGACGCGTCGACTGCTTGTATGCCGACTCCGGCGAGCCTCCACTTTCTATTCGTCGCTCGACACTACTCTGTTCCTACGTTGCAAAGTTGGCAAGTTACCCAAACCATCCATGTTTTAAACCAGTTCTGCATCCCGACTTAGCCCACCGTTATATGCACCCTAGTTCTCGGACACGCCCAACCGGAGTAAGATTCCGGGAACTCTCCCGTACACACGACCTCCGAATGCCTCGCATGGAGCGGTCGTCCCTGGGTCGTTATCCCGCATGGCAGCTCCAGCGTGCGCGGTTCGATCTTGCTCTTTCCACCAACTCGAGACTAGCTACCCCACATTCGGTATTCCAACAACCTTTTGGCGAACTACTGGACCGTTACGTTAATTATGTTCCGGGCTTTACAGATGGTTCCCAGTTGGGTAGCACTACGGGTTGCGCATTCGTCATTAACGGCGAGGCTCATAAATTTCGCCTTCTGGACTTCACCTCTTTTTTTTCTACAGAACTGTATGCCATCCTCTATCTGCTCCTTTTTATTTGTAAGTTAGTTCCTGGCAATTTTATCGTTTCCACTGACTCTAAGCGCTCTTCAGGCCTTGCAACAGCACATTGTAACTCACACGCTAGTTTTAAAAATTCAGGCCTTGATCTCGCAAATGCTTAGTCGCGGATACCATTTTGTTTTTACTTGGACCCCAGGCCATGTGGGCATTTCCGGGAATGAGGAGGCGGATGCGGCTGCTAAGTCCGCTTGCCGTTTGCCCCGGAGTTTTAACAACTACGGTGCCATACCAGGATGTGCAACGTTTTTTCCGTTGCCAGCTCCTATCTGCTTGGCAGCACTCCTGGACAGCTTTGGAAGGCACACAACTCCAGCAATAAAGGAGAGCGTACAACCCTGGCTAACTTCCTGCAGGGATAACCGTCGAGCCGAGGTGAGACTCACCCGGCTGAGAATTGGACACACACGAGCGACTCATGGCCATTTGTTAGAAGGGGAACCGGCCCCAGTGTGTGCTCCATGTGCAGTACGCCTCCCTGTGTGGCATGTATTGCTCGATTGCCCGCAGTACGCCCGCGTTCGCCGGTCTAGGCTTGGGAACTAACTTGCTGGATGTTTTAGGGGACGACCCAGTGGCCGTGGTTAAGGCACTGCGGTTTGTTGCCGAAATCGATTTTAATAAACAAGTCTAACTTGCATTTTATATTTATTAGTTTTAGAGATTTTAAATTATTAGTCTTTAGATGGTTTTTATGTCCTTTTAACAGTTGAGTGTTTTTATTATATTTTACCTTTTTAGCTAATTTTTATAGCTTTTAGGTTTTAGTGTTGACTTCGGGCCCAAATAACCTTGTTGTCGACGGGCCCTAAAACACCACACACTCACTCACCCCCTTTATCTGTTGTATGGGATAGGTTACGACGCGTGGCCGGAAAATCAACCCACTTGCCAATCGCCGGTCTGCAAACACCTGCAGGAGTTGATCCGTTTGTCGTCGCTAACACCTTTGGCTGTGCTTTCGCTCAGGTGTCTAGCTCCAGTAATTATGCTCCTGAGTTTATCTCAATTAAGACTCAGGTAGAATCTCAAGGTTTCGTGTTTAGTTCCAGAAACCTTGAAGATTATAACCGCATCTTCACCTTGGCAGAGTTAGAACACGCTCTTTCATCATAGCGACTGACTGCACCAGGATCGAACGGAATCCACGTTCAAATGTTACATCTCTCACCTGAAGGTAAGGCATTCCTGCTCGAGGTATATAACCGTGTTTGGGTTGATGCCACGTTTCCGGACAAGTGGCGAGAAGCCACCATTATACCTATCTTGAAAGCTGGCAAGGACCGTCACCTCCCTTCTAGCTACCGTCCTATTTCCCTCACCAGTTGCGTATGCAAGGTGATGGAACGCATGATAAATGGGCGGTTGGTATGGTGGCTGGAAACGCACAACCTACTGAATAATATCCAGTGCGGTTTTCGACGACGCCCTTCAACAGTGGATCATCTTGTGTCCATGTCGACACATTATAAACGGATTTTTAAAAAACTGTCAAACAGTCGGAATATTTTTTGACGTCGAAAAGGCTTATGATACCTGTTGGCGGGCAGGGTTACTACGTGCTCTGCACACCTGGAGTTTGCGTGGACGCCTACCACTCTTCCTTCAGGAATTCTTGAAAGACCGCGTATTCCGAGTAAGGGTTGGATCGGTTTTTTCGAACTTTTTTGTTCAAGAGAACGGTGTACCACAGGGATCGGTACTAAGTGTTACGTTGTTTGCTATTGCGATTAATTCAATCTCGAAATGTGTACCTCCGGGGGTCTCGTCATGCCTATTTGTAGTAGAGTTTGCCGTCTACTGTACATCTCAGCGCACACCGTTTTTAGAGCGCCGTCTACAGACCACCTTGGACAACCTTAAGAGTTGGAGTTTAAAAAGCGGCTTCCGATTCTCTGCTGAGAAAGCAATGTGTTCACTTCTGGCGTCAGCAGAGTCGAGTACCTCCAAGGCTCCGGCTAGGCGCTGACCTACTACCTTTTGCAGATGAGATGAGGTTCCTTTGAGTGATATTTGATAGAAAACTTAGTTGGCCGTCGCATATAGCACAACTGAAGGCACGATGTGACCGATCTTTAAATATCTTGCAGGTACTAAGTGGAAAATCGTGGGGAGCGGATCGTACAGTGTTATTGCGACTTTATCGCGCACTCATCCGTTCCAAATTAGATTATGGTAGTATCGTTTATGGCTCAGCACGACCATCTGTGCTGAAGAGATTAGACACAGTTCATAATTGTGGCATACGCATAGCAGTTGGGACATTTCCAACGAGCCGAGCTATAAGCCTGTATGCTGAGTCTGCAGAACCTCCACTGCAGTACAGGCGCAACATGTTATTAGCAAATTATGGCTGTGGACTTAATTGCATGCCCACACATCCATCGTTTACGCCGTTGTTTAACACCTTCATGGACGTGCGGTATAGGAACACCTCTATTAAACCAAAGCCAGCGTTTTCGTTTCCGGGAGCTCCTTAGACATCTTGATACTTAAATGCCCAAGATGTATCCTATGGGGAGAGGACTTACCCTCCTTGGTTATGCAGAGCGTCCCACGTTGATCTGGGCATGACCACACATGATAAATCTACCATGTCTATGTCTAGTATCCGCACATGTTTTTTAGAATTTTTATCGCGATATGAGGACCATTTTATAATTTATACTGATGGGTCCAAGAACGCCAATGGTGTTGGTTGTGCTTACGAATGTGTGGAACCGTACCATATACATTCGGATTCCACTCTAGCACTTCCATTTTTACTGCAGAGCTTTATGCAATATACCGGGCCATTTTACACGTGCGGCGACGAAAGTTGGGGGACTGCCTAACCCTGAGTGATTCCCTCAGTGCTCTTCAAAGCCTACGGCAGCTGTACAACTACCACCCTATTGTGCAGCGGATACAGGATGCCCTCCACGTTTTACACGCTTCTGGCGTTAACGTGGTGTGTGCATGGATCCCTGGTGACGTAGGCTTGCGGGGGAATGAAATGGCGGATTCGGCAGCCAAGATGGCTACCATGAAGCCCAGGTTTCGAGTACCATCTGTGACATCGGAAGATTTTAGGGCCATATTGCGGAGAGCTGTGCAAACCTGCTGGCAGGAAGAGTGGTCCGCTCTCCGCAATAACAAACTTAGATCTGTCAAAGAACTTCCGATTCCCTTGGTTACCTCCTGTCGGTCATCTCGTCGTGAGGAGGTGACTTTTGCTCGGTTGCGTATTGGGCACTGCTTTTTTACTCATAGTTTAATTTTTAAAAAGGAGCCTTCTCCATGTGTCCGATTTGCAATTAAGCGTTTTCTGTAGGACACGTGCTGCTAGAGTGTTTTCACCTAGCAGACCTTAGGACGTCTCTGCGGCTGCCGGCCAGCTTTGCAGAAACGCTAGCGGACGATAACGCAGTAGTGGAGAAGGTTTTTAGATTCTTTTCTAGATTAGATTTTAGGATTTAGCGAATAGAATTTATGGATTTTTAGATTGTATTTCTTTTGGTTTTATAGTTTTTTACGTGTATGTATTTTTTGTAAGTGTTGACATATTTATAGTGTTTTAGAGGAATTTATATCTGGCTTTTGCCATGACCAGTTTGTTTTAAAAAGGGCGCTGATGACCTCTGCAGTTGAGCGCCGTTATACCCATCATCATCGTCAGCGTTACCGTGGCTCTTCCCTCTACGATGTTCAGAGGTGAAGTCGTACTCCTGCAGCCTCTGGACCCAACGGGCTGTCTGGCCTTCCAGGTTCCTAAAGCTCAATAGCCAGGTTAGGGCGGAATGGTCAGTCCTGATTCCACCATTCCTCAGGTGGAATGGCTGACCGTACAGGTACTTGTGGAAGTGCTCCAAGGTCTTTACTACCGCCAATAATTCTCGTCGGGTGACGCAGTAGTTCTCTGCCATGGATAGCGTCTTGCTGTAGTAGGCTATCAATCGCTCATGGCCGTCCTGGATCTGCGATAGGACACCTCCAATGCAATGGTCGCTAGCGTCGGTGTACACAATGAAGGCGCCACCCGGTTGTGGAAATCCCAAAATTGGAGCCCTGCACAGGGTCTTCTTCAGGTGCTGAAAAGCGTCTTCGGTGTCCTCCGTCCACACATCAGGCCGTTGTTCCTCTGTCAGGCGGGTGAGGGGTTTGGCGATGTTAGAGAACCCCTTTATGAAGCGGCGGTAATAACTGCACAGTCCTAGGAAACTGCGCAGCTCTTTCGTATCCTTTGGGCGAGGCCAATCTCTCACAGCCTGCGTCTTACCGGGTCTGTGGCCACTCCGGTTGCTGATACTATATGGCCCAAGTAGTTCACTTCCTTTGCGGAAGAGCTGGCACTTCTTCGCGTTGAGCTTCAAGTTGGTCGCCTGCAATCTCTGTAGTACCTTACTCAGAAACTCGAGATGGTCTTCAAAAGTCTTCCCGATGATGATGACGTCCAGGTATAGCAGGCAGGCGTCGTAGGTCAGTCCTCTCATCACTGACTCCATGAGGCGTTGGAAGTTGGCTGGTGCATTGCAGAGGCCAAAGGGCATAACTGTGAACTGCCAGAGTCCTTGGCCTGTCGAATGCGCTCTTCTCCTTGTCTCACGGGTCTAGAGCTACCTGCCAGTAGCCCGACTTCAGGTCCAGGGTCGAGAACCACTGTGCACCAGCTAGCGTGGCCAGGATGTCGTCAATCCGGGGTAAGGGGAAACAGCCCTTCCGGGTGACAGCGTTCAACTTTCTGTAGTCTTTGCAGAAGCGCAGCTCGCCGTTTTTCGTCACCAAGACTACAGGTGAACACCACGGGCTGTCGGACTCTTCAGTCACTCCCGTGGATCTCATGTCCTCCAGCATGTCTTGTACCGCCCCTTGCTTCGCCAGCGGAACGCGTCTAGGTGGTTGCCGAATAGGCGGGGCGTACCCGGTGTCGATGCGGTGAAGCACTTGGTCCGAGCGACCGTAGTCACTATCACCTTGGCTGAAGAAGCGCTGGTATCGTCTCAGCAGTTGTCGAACTTTCTCCAGCTACTCTGCGGTCAGGTGGTCGGCCGTCCTCTCCAGTAGGCCTGCTAGCCGGGACTCCAAGTGTCGCGTCGGCACCGGCTCCTGTGTCTTGTCGATTGCTGTTACGCTTACCACGGGCTCGCACGTTCCCAACTCCGTCCCGGCCTGGACGTCGTGATCGGTGTCCGTTGGATTTAGCAATCTCACTGGAACCTCCTCTCGTCACGGCAGCAATGCACTGGCTACACATAGTCCGTGTACAGGCGTCTTCTGGTCCACCATCATGTTCCTGGTTCTCTGGCCTTCCAGTCGCGCTGTCTCCACCACCTCGCTCCTCGCGGGTACAACCACTTCTTCATTCAAGACGACCCTGCAAATTCCAAGGCGCTCTTCTGGTTGACGGAGTATAACCTCTTCTCCGTTGAGCCGCAGGACCATCTTGCTTACATCGACCGTCGCCCCGTGGCTCCTGAGGGCATCCATTCCCAGTATCACCTCAGCCACTTTCGCGACGAACACCCACAGACGAACGGTACTCCTTCCCAAGGTCAACTTTAGCAGGGCCTCCTCCGCAGGCAATGTGTCGCCTGATTCCGTCACAAGCTGGTATGTTTGGCTCGGCTTCCTCGTCGGCAAACCCTTTGCCACGTCAGGTCTGATGATGGTCACGGCCGCCCCAGTGTCCACCAGCACGCGGCACGGCTTTCCTCTTACCCAACCGTCCGTGATGAGGCTGTTATCCATACGCCGGCTGACGGCACGTAGTGTCACTCGAGGAGATGGTGTGGACGGCGCCGATGTGCTCCTCGCAACGCCGGGCCTTACTCGTTCTTCCGGCTGCCCTTCTTAGTGTGGGCAGTCTCTAGGTGTCCCGGCTGTCCACACTCCCAACACAGGCCACTACGTCTTCGCCGGCGTCCCTCGGCTGGTCTTTCTCCGGTGTAGCGGACACTCCACGTTCTTTACGTCGGGGTAGCCGTCACCTTGGCCGCCTCCATCCTCATTGCTGCCGCTAGCGCAGCAGCTGGCGAATCTCCGAGTCTCGTACTCCGTCAACAAAGATGTAGGCGGCTTCCCAGAATACGAACTCCGTTGGAAGGTCAACCAAGGCCTTGCTAGCCAGCTGCTCAATCGCCAGGGCGAACTCCTGCAGCGTCTCCCCTGATTGCTGTGACCTTGCCTTTAGCTGGCTGCGGTACGCTGCGGCTAAGCGGTGGTTTCCAAAACGATTCTCCAGGGACTCCCAGATGCCCTTGGGTGCCGTCGTTGTCTGTACGGCGTCCAGGGCTTCCGCGGCCCGTCTCTGGAGGCTGGCTATTAACAGCGTGGCCTCTTCCTCTGTTGACCATTTGTTGTGGTAGGCCACTACGTCGAATTGGCGGCGGAAGACTTTGAAAGAAGACGCGCCGTCGTACTTGGGAGGTTTGGCGCGCGCAGTTGTGTCGCGTCCCGGCTAGTCGGCCTTCTAATCCTTCAGCCTCCTGGCGACGACGTCCTTCCCCCATGGCGTTCAGGGACTTGACGCTGCTGTCGGCCTTTCCCTCCAGGTTGTTTACGCGGTTGGCAAGGTCTTCGACGCACTCGTCCACTTGGCCCATCCCCTTGCCCAGCTCCGTCACTTCATCCCTCACGCCGGTCAGCTGTTTTTCGAACTTAACGGCGAGGGCCTCGTTTGCCGCCTTCATCTCCGTGGTCAATTCCGTCATCTTCGCGGCCAGGCTGTTGTTTGCCGCTTCCGTCTTCGCTTTTAATTCGGCTTTTATTTCTTCCCTCTTCTCGGCGATGTTATCGCTGGTCGTCTTCATTTCTTCCATATTGTGTAAAATCTTTTCCAGTGCCGATTCCATGGCCGCTATCCCACTTGTGACGCCAGTTGTCACTTTGTGGGTTCGTGAAATGAAAAATCCAATTGGTCCTCTCAAAAATGTTCTTTATTTCCACCGAATTACAATCGGAACAATTGCCGAGTAAACAGAATTACGTAATGCACACAATTACAGTTCACCAGGTCGTCTGTCACAGGTTCACTGCACGCAATTACGTTCCCTACCTGGGCGCTCCTCACATTGCTCGCCAAGAACTGTACTAAACTCACGGTCGCCTCGTCCCTCCATTTATAGGTGGCTAAATGCTTCGAGAAAATTTTTTACCATGGAGGGGCAAAATATTTTCGAGTTTTCGCGTTCTTTCAGGCGGCAGGAGGAGGGCGAAACGAAGATTCAGCCACCCCTGTGGTTTCCCCTCCCGCCACTGTCACGCCTCTGCAGGCGGTACCAATGCCTCACGCCCCCCTCCACCGGCCTAACCCTGCATTTATTGATCGGTACCGTAGAGTTTGCCGATTGGGTAACAATATTGTTATTCCCTTCTTCAGGAAACATTATTTTGGCAAAAACTTTGTGAAATTTCAGCCCAGAATTCCATTCTGGCTCCCCCTAATTTAACGTTTATATTTTTTAATACATTTCGCGCAAATTTTGTAATTCTTATGTGTATTTATATTTGTATTTACTCTAAGGTCTTCATTCAGAATGAGCAAGTTTAGTTAACTACTACTTAGAATGCAATATTGTGACTTAACGAAAATAATCGTCAGTTATCATGAACAGCATAGTTACCTTACATATATTGATTTACCAATGATTGTCATCGCTTTCTGTGCACGTACTGTCTGATTCTTTCTTCAGATTTTATCTCGTTACACTAAATGATAGTAAGTTTTGGAACATTTCAGATTATACCCAGAAACAGTTCCTGTCGCCATTCTTGGCAAGTCACCGTTGTTCTCTGCTGAAGTCCCAACAAGAGACACAAGCTTCTGTAGTGCAATCGATCGTCTTGAATATGATGATCAAAAATGTGAAATTACGTCTGATGACCTACCCGCAAGGAACTATGTACACCCTGATCAATATGGTAAATGTAGTGATGGGTCAGACAGGTATATAGGATCTTTATACTTAAAACACAGTAGTTTGAGTGATATGAGCAAAACAGCACAACAGTGTAGCACCTGTGAAAAAAGCTTTAGCTCTGTATCACATTTGAAAAAACATAAGTTAATTCATGAGGCTAAGAAGAAAAAATGCCAATGTGAAGCTTGTGGTAAGGAATTTAATCAGTTGTCAGATTTGAAAAGACATATTTTAATTCATGAAGGTAAGAAGCCACACCAATGTAAACTTTGTGATAAGAGGTTTACTCAGTTGTCAACTTTGAAGACACATTATTTAGTTCATGAAGGTAATAAATTACACCAATGTAAAGTTTGTAATAGGAGCTTTACACAGATTTCAACTTTGAAAGCACATAATTTGGTTCATGTAGATAAGAAACCACACCAATGTAATGTTTGTGATAAGAGGTTTACTAAGTTATCAAGTTTGAAAGAACATAATTTAGTTCATGAAGGTAACCAGGCCTACCAATGTAAAGTTTGTGAAAAGAGCTTTACTCATTTGTTACATTTGAAACGACATAATCTAGATCATGAGGGTAAGAAGCAACACCAATGTAAGGTTTGTAGTAAGAACTTTACTTATTTGTCATATTTGAAAAGACATAATTTAGCTCATGAAGGGAAGAGGCCACACCATTGTGAAGTTTGTGGTAAGAGCTTTAAAGATTTGTCCACTTTGAAAAGACATAATTTAGTTCATGAAGGAAACAGGGAACACCAATGTAAGGTTTGTGATAAGAACTTTACACGGTTGTCGGATTTGAAAACACATTTCTTAATTCATGAAGGTATGAAGCCACACCAATGTAAACTTTGTGATAAGAAGTTTACTCAATTGACAACTTTGAAGACACATTATTTAGTTCATGAAGGTAAGAAAACACACCAATGTCAAGTCTGTAGTAGGAGCTTTACACAGATTTCAACTTTGAAAGCACATAATTTAGTTCATGTAGATAAGAAACCACACCAATGTAAAGTTTGTGATAAGAGATTTACGCAGTTATCAAGTTTGAAAGCACATTATTTAGTTCATGAAGGGAAGAAGCCACACCAATGTAAAGTTTGTGAAAAGAGCTTTACTCATTTGTTACATTTGAAAAGACATAATTTAGTTCATGAAGGTAACAAACTACACAAGTGTAAAGTTTGTGATATGAGGTTTACTGAGTTGTCAGATTTGAAAACCCATAATTTAGTCCATGAGGGTAAGCAGCTACACCAGTGTAAAGTGTGTAATAAGAACTTTAGTAGTTTGTCGATTTTGAAAAGACATAATTTAATCCATGAAGGTAAGAGGCCACATCAATGTAAGGTTTGTGATAAGAGCTTTACTCAGTTGTCAACCTTGAAAACCCATAATTTAATTCATGAAGGTAAGAAACCACACCAATGTAAGGTATGTGATAAGAGCTTTACTCAGTTGTCAACTTTGAAAACCCATAATTTAATTCATGAAGGTAAGAAGCCACCCCACTGTTAAGTTTGTGAAAAGAGCTTTGAAAACGCATTGTTTAATTCATGAGGGTAACAGCACACAGTAATGTGTTAGATATGCATTGTCAAGTTTGCAAACCCAGAAAATAATGGAAGTGGAGGTGCAGAGTATGTTACCAGAGCACTACTTGTGTAGTTTCAAGTTGTTATTGAGAACTTTTGTTAGCCTTGGTCTCAGGATTGTGTATGATGGTATTTATCACCATTATCAATAGAAGTAGAATGGTTATTCACGTCATGTTTAATAAATATATTAATTTGTATGTGTATATGTTAATAGAGTAGTTGTAGTTACATAATCAACCATTATGTAAATCTGTCAAATAATTGTCATATACAAGTCTGGCCATAATCATTTCAATTGAATCGCTTTCTAACAGTACTTGCCCCTAATTAGCACAAGTAGGCACACCATACACCAACTCTTTAACGTGGTTACATTATTTGTTGTGTTCCTGGCTTTGTTATTTTGACAGCAAACTCACACAAGTGGTTTACATACTACACAATTAATAGATCCTAGGTAGACTCATTTTCACATTCGTTCAGGAAGGCGAGATAAGTGCATGTGCATAACTTTGCCCCAGTTCCTTTGGCTGAAACACCTGTCACATTGGGTAGAAGAAAGAGTTTTTCTCTTTAGCAGGATCAATAATAACAAGATCGTCAAGATAGTTTTCAGGTGTAGCTTTATCTTGAGTTTTTTCTCACATCCAAATACAAATATTCCATGGAAGCATTGTGAGAATATTCGGCTCCAGACATTCCTTCTTCTGAGTATGATATTGACCAGAAACAGCATTTCTGTTGACAAATCACCATGTGGGGTAGTGTATGACTCCTGTTTGTTTTGCAACACATAGATCATTTCACTCATTCAATCTCTTGTTTGTCCCCATGAGTTTCCTTCTGGTTGCTAGCAGCTAATAGTTTTGAAGGAAGCATCTTGTTTACATTACTGGAAATCACACATTCCTTGGTTATTGCTGCCGCCACCTTGTAAATGATTCCTATGTTCCAATATGTTAAAACAGTAGGTTTGAGCTCACATCTACATGTGTTGGACAAGCTGACAAAGGAAGAGAGATAAAGCCTACAATAATAATAATGATTTACAATGTTAAATATGGAGTTGATCTAATACATGAATTGTGCGTTTCCTGGTAATTTTAACCATATGTTGAATATTGTAGGTATTCTAGGGCTATCCTGATGGTAAAGCAAAACAAATATTCCACAAGACAGGAATACTTGAAAGTGCTGTCCTTAGCTTACCTTTCGCAACAGCTGCAGAGAAGAGCAGCAGCATTAAAGCTTCAAAGTGATCAGGAAGAACTTCTAAATATATATAAACTTGAACAAAGAACAGCACATGAGCCCCGAATGCACCATAATCATTGAAAAGGAAAGATGTAAATCCTGTAGTAGAGACCAAATGAACAGCAAAGCTGAATATGTAATTGGGAAATACATATGCTCCTCTCTGAGAGAACATGCCAAAATTATTTGTGATAACTACTTAGTAAGGGAGAACAGAAGAAATAGCCGATAACTCAGTACCTGAACAATACCAATAACAAAATGTATTTTAAAATATGTTATTATCTTTACATATGCTTGAGACCAATGGTAAGGTACAATCTATTCTTATTATATTTTAGCTGATTTGTTTAATATTGTAACTTCTAATACTGTACAGAAAGCCTTGAAGATCTTGTAGTCTAATACTGTAGGTTCCTCGGCAACATCACTGGAGCTAGAAATCATATCTCTGGCAGTAGAGGAATAATTATTATTGCTTTTAGAAAGAAAGAAATGCATCTCTTTTTCTCAAAGTTTAATTTTTAATTCTTCTGAAGTTTTACTAAACCCTGATACAAATTTAAATGATATGAAATGCTGTCCTTTAAGAAATGGTGATTGACCTCTAGATGAACTATTCTTCTCTTACACTCATGCTAATTAATGTATCTTAAATGCACACACATACATACACACACACAAAAATTTTCTCGGAGAGACTCATATACACATCTTTCTCATATGGAGTTCTGATGCAGAAGAACGACAATTGCAGATACTCTCCTGCTCCCTTCATACTGCATTGTTATAGCAACCAAGTAGCTAATGTCCTACTGGTCCACATCACATTACGTAGTCACACTCTTGCAGTTACCAATAACGAAAATATTACATAATATTTCTCTCACATTGCATCATCTAGTCATGTGCTTAATTAATTACATAAGGATCACTTGGACTTAATTGATATTTAATATGTATAAGAGCAAATTACACATAGATAAGGATCTGTTACCATGTTACTAAATTTACTTTTTCTGGGACCTGCAAATATTTAGAACTGGAATGTATATAAAAACCTTACTCTCATTACAGTGTGAGTGTGGGCATGAGCTCAGTTTTCCAACAATGTCAAACATTTTCTTCCCCTTACCAAGTTTAAAATGTACCATGTATTAGGTTTTGTTACAGTCATATTAGCATTCAAGAAACAAAGTTTAGAATTCTCTTGGCTTAGGTAACGGACATCAAAGTTCACCTTTCTTGCCCTTTCTAAATAAATACCACATTAACTGGTAGTTGCAAATTCAGTTCCAGTTCTGTTTTATCAAAATATCTTACTGTCTGAGTGTAATATTTATTCACAAACAAAAAGGCTGGTTTTGAGTTAACTTTCCCAACAGGTAAAAGTTAAGCACTGGGTTGCCTGTAGCTTATCAATCCTTGACTTCATTTACCATTTATGTTACTCTTTATCTAAGTGAGTAGATTGTAGTATTCTGCAATAGCACAAAATATATTGAGGTGTTTATCACAAAACATTCCTCAGACTAAGACTGATGAACTTTCCATTTCCAAAGACCAAGGTTCTTCCTTAATTTCTATTTTCTTATACATTTCAGGATGACTATTGTATTTCTTATACACAAATAGAGGGTCTTCTAGAAGGAATTCTCCCTCATTCTGTGAACCAAATTCTGAAAACAGAGTTTGTTGTTCTATTTTTGTTTCCCTATGCATCTCACAGTTCTTGCTGCGTGTAGCACTTTCGGTCTTAATCTACTTTACAGGGTGCTTGATACAAGAAGTGTCTGATTTAACTTCCATTTCGACTGTCATGTCACAATCAGTGTCAACAAGTACAGTATCAATACTTGTCTTCATTGAAACAACCTTGTGAAAGACCTCTCTCATTCTGTGAGGTTATGTCATCTGCCAGAGGATCCTCGTCTTTTATTTCTACTTTCTAATCCATTTCAAACAGCTGTCAAATCAGACCTTCTTAGTTTCTGGAACTAATCTGTGAAGAAATACTTAAATACAATAAAAGATGCATAAATGTAAAATCAACTTTGAGTTCATCAGTAACTCTTCACGCCACACTTCACAACAGCATTCTCTTATTGTACAAACAACTTCTTGGAAACTTGAATCAGACTTAGGAAATTCAAAGACATATCCAGGATGTTGAATATTGTAATGTAGCTAATGATAAAATGTTTTAGTTTTTTGTTATTCTATGGCAACAGGCTAAGAAAATGTCAGTACAAGGTTAAAGTTATCCATGAAGGCAATAAAATATGTGTTATAGAGTTTAAAAAGTTTTTTGCAACATTTTCTCCTTTAGAAGTAAGAAACAACAACAGGTTAAAGGCCCAGTATCTTGCTCTTAAAAGTAAAACTAAAAACATAGTGTGCTCCAAGTTGGCACTAACAAAAATTGCAAATGAAGAAGTTGCATGTGTGCAAAAACTTAAAGACTCAAGTACATTTCCTATGTGGGAAATAGAGATTAAAATCCTGTTCACAGCAAACAAACTTATAAGTGGTAAATGGCACAGAGCAACTGGCAGATGCTGAAGGTGATAATGAAAGCCAGGAAAAATGGAAAACTATAGATGCAATAGCCAAGCATGTAATTCTTAAAACAGTAGAAAACAATGTAAAAGTACATCTTCTGTCATATGAAACTGCTAAAGAAATGTGTGACACTATACTGAGGGTATAGAAGAAAGAAACCGGTCAATAAAAATGTTTATTGCTACAGGAGTTTTACAACTTTTAGTTTGACAATTCCAAAGATGTCAACACCAATATCAGTGAACTTCAAAATGTGATCTGCAAACTTAAATGTCTCAAAGAAGAAATAACAGAATCTATGGTGATCTCCAAGGTAATGACAGTACTTCCAGAACAATTCAAACATTTCAGCAGTGCATGTGAGAGTCTGACACAATCCTGGAAAATCTTATTGCAAGACCGACTTAAAAATGTAGAAAATATAAAAAATATAAAAATATAGAAAATGTGAGAATGTAGAGGTTCATGTAAACAGTCTTGAAGTTAACAAAGCCGAAGTCAGTAACAATTGTTTTGAGTTCCTAGTGGACAGTGGTGCAACCACTCATATGGCAAATGAGGCTAACTGATTATCAGAACTGGAACATTGTGCAGAAGAAATAAAAACTGCTAAAAATGGAGTAAAAATAACTAACAGGTATTGGTTCCATAGAGTTTGAAAACTGTTTACCGGAACTGTCAAAGAGTCTCATGTCTGTAAACAAAATAACACAAAATAAGAGCAATGGTATATGATGCAAAATGTAACAAAGGGATGTCGGGCGAAGCAGTCCTAACAGCTGCTTATCTCACAAATCAAAATCCTACTAGAGGCTCAAACCTCACACCAGTAGAGAAATGGTATAAGAAGAAACCAGATCTGAGTGGACTTCAAATATTTGGTAAAAAGGTGCATGCAAAAGTGCTAAAGCCTTTAAAATATTTGGATAAGAGAAACAAATAAGCAATGTTCGTTGGATATATTAATAACGGCAATAGCTTATGCGATCCAGATATGGGAAAAATCTTTGTGAATAGCGATGTAATGTTTACTCCCTCATTCTTCTGTTAAAATGAAAAGCAAAGAGAAGAAAATATGCAGAGCAGACTACTACTTTCCTCTCTGAACCTTACTCTATATCTCACAAGAACCGCCACCACATCCTGTGAACAGAACTGGTAATGCCCATGCTTTCATATCCTTTGTAAGGATGCATTCTCTAAGTGTATCTATAGTGAGAGCACTGCAACTGTCAGCCCCATGATACCGTCCTCACGAATCCATTTTTCTGTATCAGAGCGATTTGTATCCTTTCAGTCATTAGTCTTTGCACAGGCACCCTAGTTGCTATGAAGCTATGCTGTAGCTTGGCCTGCACACAATGAATTACATTTGAAGTACCTACCATGTGTATCTATGCTGTCTTGCCCTCCTTCTTAGCTCCAGCCGCCAGCAAACTGCCTCTGCCGCAAAAGAGCTTTCTTTTAGTTCCTTCTAGGATTTCCTTTGCGGAAGCTGAGTCTATGCTGATCACAAGTCAATGCCTCTGGACTCCATCTTGTGCTCTAGCACCCTCCACTGCCGCGTCTCAATATTCAGTTCTGAGGAACCAGACGTCTCAAGATGGCGTCCATCTCCACAGGCTGCCCTAGGATCCAGACCGTCATCCTCTTAGACGTAGGGAGAGCATCCATACCAACCATTTTTAAACTGGAGCCCTCCCACGCCTTAATGTGCGATAGCTAATGCACCAGCGTGCCGATAGATGCCTGAATATTCACTAGCTGTTCCAGTGTAATCTATGCCTCAGGATAGGCGTCATTTACGATAACCATCCCGAGTCCAGTGTGGACGACCCTTGAATACTCGACCGTAGGCCGTTTCAATGGTCTGCCTTCCTCCGATGTGGTTGAAGGCTTTGGTCGCTTCTAGAATGAAGAAGGGCCTGTTCCCCCATTGGAGGGGCCCAGAAGAACAGACTCAACCACAGAAAAACTAAAGGGCACAGTTACCCCTGCACCTCCCCTGCAACTGGCCTGGCCAGCCTCCTCCTCTTCTCCGCTCCAAATTTCCATTTCTTTTTTATCTTTAGAGAGCCCAACTTACTAGCTAGTTCCACTAGATTAATAAACTTGCCTTCCTCAGCTTCTGGTTCCTCCTCTTGCAAGGCCCCACTGGCTTCGACCTTGGAGTTCCCTGTTAGGGAGCCCTCTGGCCTCCTACTTTCCCTTGGAATATTCCCCTTAGAACCTGAGTTCCCACTAAAGGAGCTCCCTGATTCGCTGGGTTCCACTGCCCGAGTCTGATCTACCATGCTTCTATCAGAGACCCCAGCTAAGGAGCACTCTGGCTATTTTAATTTATCAGGCACAATTATTGGCCCATGAGTACAGGGGACCCCTGGACCCCTGCAGAAGTAGAAGGTATACAATACAATGGGGTTTGTCCCGGTTCCTGAAGGGGATCATTCGAGGCACCATTTACTTCCGATGCCATTCAGTCCTCAGCACGATAACTTCCACCTTGGCTTGGGTAGGGAAAAAGAGGATTAAAACAAGGAGGGTATGAGTGATAGGTCGTTTTAGGACGTTCTTTGTCTGGCTCCTCCGCATGAGACCTGCCCGACATGGGTGATCCTTCTGGTAGCATAGCTACTGTCTACCGTCGGAATAGCTCTCAGCCTCATTAGAACACAAACCCCTCTGCCCGCATGGTCAGTGCTATGATAAGGCGGCATCCCTTGGGAAGTGCTGGAGGGTGTAGCCACGACTGTTGCAAAGTGGATAAATGAATGTCTCGATAACGCAGAGATAGGAAGTGCTATTGAGAAATCTAAGACTAAATCTAATTTGTCTGAAACACCAAACAGATGTTCTCTTATCTTTTACAAACGTGTGCACCGGAAACTTTCATGAAATTATCTCATAAAGGAATAGGAAAGTGAGATATTGTCATGACTACAGTTCTGATGACTAGGGGAACAGCTAAGTTGGAGTTTAAGGTTGACAATAAAACTATATATCTAAACAAAGTTGAAAATAATTTCCATGCCATTACACTGTGATCGACGTGAAACAAGTCATAAACAAAAGTTATAAATGCAAAACATAGTGTGTTACATGTTTCGGCTCCATTCAGCAAGGAAAAAGATCTGTAAAGTATTGTAAAGACTGTAACTGCAAGGAACAATGTTTTGGACGAAATAACAATGAAGTAATTTAAAATTTATGGATTAAATATATATGTTCTCCCCAAGTCACGCCAAATAGCTAGTGGAATACTTACAGGTGTCAGAACAAATATCTTATCAAAGTTTAAAATTATAAAAGAAATGCAGCAAGAAGATAAAATAGAAATTATCCAAATTGAAATCTGGAAAGGAAATTCACGTCACACCATATATGGTATACACAATCAACCAAATAACAATCCTTGTCTGAATATAATAAATATACACCTTAAAACAATTTTGATTTGTGATTTCAAAGGTCATTCACCAAAATGGGGATACAAAGACTACAATGCCTGTGACAAAACTATTGAAGATTTATTAAATTGTAACACTTTAGATCTTATCTACAAGAATGAGGATTGCCCCACATACCTACACTATAATGGCCAGTGCACTAGTCCAGACCTATTATTAGTATCTTCAGATTTAAAAGATAAGACAACACGTGAAATCATTGAAGACATAGGATCTGATCATAGAGCAGTTATTGCATCCATAATACTTCATGACAAACAAAATATTAGCAAGCCAAAGTTGAAATACTCTTGGAATTTTAGAAAAGCAAATTGGACAAAATTTACTGAGGAAACTGAACAAAATCTTTACTCCTCTCAACATGAAGCATCTGTAGATAAACTCAATAAAACAATAAAAAATATTCTTGAAGCAGCAAAACAATGGATCCCAAGAGGAAAAACTAAAAATTACAAACCCTTTTGGAATACAGAAAGGGACGAAGCAAGGGAAAAAGCAGAATTGTCCAATAACCCAACAGATACACAGGAATGGCGAAGAAAGGCAGCAAAATGTAAAAAAGAAATTCATATTGCCAAAAAAAGCTTTCAGTGAATTTATTGAAAAAGCTGATTATAGAAAAGATGCAAAAAGGTATAGATATATAGGTAAAATTAATAGTCAGAAAAAAAAACAAGGAAAGAACCACTCAAACTAAATGAGAAAACACTTCAAATTACTCTATTTCTGAAGCCTTTAATAAGTATTACAAGTCTCAGCAT
This sequence comes from Mantis religiosa, assembly GCA_030765055.1. Taxonomy (NCBI): domain Eukaryota; kingdom Metazoa; phylum Arthropoda; class Insecta; order Mantodea; family Mantidae; genus Mantis; species Mantis religiosa. Next base: position 408,005 of record CM060955.1, on the reverse strand, counting down.
AAACTTTCCTCTGAAACAAAAGGAAAACAAAGGCAGATTAAAAAAGATCTCAAAAAATTTAAAAAGTGCCCAGAACGAACAAACGATATATTATGCAAAGAATACACTATAAGGGAACTAAATCATGCCATCTGTAAGTTGAAAGATAAAAAGTCTCCTGGACCAGATAAAATACATGCTGAATTTCTGAAACACCTAGGAACAAAGGGAAGAAAGGTACTACTGAAATTATTTAATGTATTATGGAGCTCTACTGTACCTACAGAGTGGAAAAAAGAAATAATTATTCGTATTCTAAAAAAAGACAAAGCACCCGACAAAATAAATAATTACAGACCAATTTCCATAACAAGTGTCATTACAAAAACAACAGAACATATGATTTCAGCAAGGCTAAATTGTAATAACATATTAAGAACTGTTCAAACAGGATTCAGACAACACTTATCTACTAAAGAAAATACAATTCAATTATCCCAAGATATCAAAGAATCTTTCAACATAACTCAAGATACGCTGTCAGTTTTCATTGATTTTGAAAAGGCGTACGATTCACTATGGAGGCATAAACTTGAGAAACTTTCAAAACTAGGCATTCAAGATAACATGTTAAATTGGATCACTCAGTTTCTCTCTCAGCATCTCTGTGCTACAAAATACTGTTACCCAAACGGCAAGCCCGCGATGCCGAGTAATAAATGAAGGTTGGCGGTGGGAGGGGAGACAGGAGAGGTGGCTGGGTCTTCTTTTACCCCTCCTTCTACCGCTCGAAGGTGCACGAAGTTTCGAGAATGTTTTCCCCCTCCATAAACGGAAGATTCGAGAGACTTCGGGGCCGATCGATACAAGCGAGACGATAGTCAGTTGAGTTGAGCGAGTCGCGGCGGGCAGACGTGTAGTCGCGCTGAGCGTACGTGTAAAGACGAACTGGCAAAATTGTAATTGTGTACATTAAATTGTAATTGTGATATTGGAATAAGGTGGAAATAAAGAACATTTTGAGTGGTGTAATTGAACTGTTTTTTAATTTCACGAACCCACCAAAGTCACAACTGGTGTCAGGAAGCGGCACGATAACATCACCGAACATTACGGCCAACGAATCGGCATTGGAAATGCTTTTAGCGAAGATGAACGAGTTAACAACAAAAACAGAAGCGGCAAGTAACAACATCACCGAGAAGATGGAAGAAATGAAGGCCTAACTAACAGCGAAGACGAAAACGGCAAACAACTTGGCCACTACAATGACCGCAAAGATGGCCGAACTGACCACGGAAATGAAGGAGGCGAACGAGGCTCTCGCCGCCAAATTTGAAGAACATTTGGCCGGGGTGAGGGATAACGTGACGGAGCTGGGCAAGCGGATGGGCCAAGTGGACGAGCGCGTCGAGGACCTCGCGAGCCGCGTTGACGACCTGGAGGGAAAGGCCGACAGCAGCGTCAAGTCCCTGAACGCCATGGTAGAGGACGTCGTCGGCAGGAAGCTGAAGGATATGAAGGCCGACGCGCCGGGACGCGACACAACATCTGCGCGCGTCAAACCGCCGAAATATGACGGCGGGTCAACATTTGAGATCTTCCGCCGCCAGTTCCACACAGTGGCCAAGCACAACAGATGGTCAACGAAGGAGGAGGCCACACAGTTAATAGCCAGCCTCCAGGGACGGGCCGCGTAAGTCCTAAACACGGTGCAGACGACGGCGGCGTCCAAGGACATCTGGGAGGCCCTGGAGAATCGTTTCGGGAACCACCGCTTAGCCGCAGCTTACCGCAGCCAACTAAAGGCAAGGTCACAACAGCCGGGGGAGACGCTGCAGGAGTTCGCCATAGCGATTGAGCAGCTGGCTAGCAAGGCCTTGGTTGACCTGCCACTGGAGTTCGTATCCCGGGAAGCCGCCTACAACTTTGTCGACGGGGTACGGGACACGGAGATTCGTCAGTGCCTAATGCTCGGCGATTATAAAACCATCCACGAGGCGCTGACAGCGGCATTAAGGATGGAGGCGACCAAGGTAACATCCATCCCGACGTCGAGAACGAGGAGTGTCCGCTACGCCGGAGACAGAAGACCAGCTGAGGGATGCCGGCGAATACCTAGTGGCCTGTGTTGGGGTGTGGTCAGCCCGGACACCTGCAGAGAGACTGCCCACACCAGGAACAGCAGCTGGAAGAACGAGTAAGGCCCGTCGTGGAGAGGGACGCGTCGGCGCCATCAACACCATCCCCTCGAGGGACACTGCGCGCCGTCAGCCGGCGTATGGATGACAGCCTCATCGTGGACGGTTGGGTAAGAGGAAAGCCGTGCCGCGTGCTGGTGGACACTGGGGCAGCCGTGACCATCATCAGACCTGACGTGGCGAAGTGTTTGCAGACGAGGAAGCCAAGCCGACCATACGAGCTTGTCACGGCATCGGGCGACACCGTGCCTGTGGAGTAGGCCCTGCTGGAGCTGACCTTGGGGCAGAGTGCCGTGCGTCTGTGGGTGTTCGTCACGAAGATGGCTGAGGAGTTGATCCTGGGACTGGATGCCCTCAGGAGCCACGAGGCAACGGTCGATGTCGGCAGGAAGGTCGTGCGGCTCAACGGAGAAGAGGTTATACTCCGTCAACCCTAAGAGCGCCTTGGAATCTGCAGGGTCGTCTTGAACGAAGACGTGGTTGGCCCCGCGAGGAGCGAGGTGGTGGTGACGGCGCGACCAGAAGGCCAGAGAACAGGTTGGTTCCAGAGGCTGCAGGAGTACGACTTCACCTCGGAACATCGCAGAGGGAAGAGTCACGGTAACGCGGACTCTGTGTCCCGAAGACCCTGTCCAGAAGAGTGCGGCCAATGCACAAGAGCAGAGGAGAAGGAGCGTGCCGCAGCAGTTCGAGTAGTCACGGCAGTGCCTGCGGATGGTTGGGATAGCGCAGGCCTGAGGAGGGAGCAGCTGGCGGACGCAGACTTGGCGCCACTCTTGAGGGAAGTGGAGGCAGGGACGAGACCAACCTGGGCGGACATGGCACCGAGGAGCGCCACCTACAAGTCTTATTGGGCCCAATGGGACTCGCTGAAGACCAGAGAGAGCGTGCTGTTGCGGGTTTAGCCCAGAGGTTCTACTCCCATTAGTCCTGAACCCGTAGGAACTGGACCCGGGCCTCTTTCAACCAGGGAGTTATCCGAGCTGTCCCAAAGGGCGCTCGGCGTCCTCCATGGGGCTTTCCATAGGGCAAGACCTAGAGACTAACAAGCCCCCCATCTGGTCCTATGGACTCAAGACGGGATGGGCTGTTCCGGGTTTAGCCCAGAGGTTCTACTCCCATAAGTCCTGAACCCGTAGGAACTGGACCCGGGTCTCGTTCGACCAGGGAGTTATCCGAGCTGTCCCAAAGGGCGCTCGGCGTCCTCCGTGGGGCTTTCCATGGGACAAGACCTAGAGACTAGCAAGCCCCCCATCTCAACTCAAGACGGTATGGAAGTGGATACGCCATTTACGCGCGTCAACACTCAAGGGGAAGACTACCGAAAAACCTCGGTGGGACCGCCTGGTGATCTAGCACACCTTCTACTAGCTTTGCAGGCTTGTACCCGGGAGAATTAATGGCTTCCCTCAACCCCGTCCGAAGACGTACCCGATTCCCACGGGTTTCGGGAACACACTGCCCCCTCGAGTCCATCCCAATCCGAATAACTTCCGAAGGAGGGGCTCGGCTGTTCGGCCCGAGGTTCCTCTAGTAACGTCGGAGGTATCACGAGTGCTAGGGGTCCGCAGCGCGCGCACTTTGGCAGCTGAAAGAAACGGCTCCCTTCCCCTACGGGGGCTGTTCCGGGTATGGGAATCATCCGATGGGAAGACGCAGAGAGAACAGTTGGTACTTCCCCGGAGTAAGGTCCCGGAAGTCTTGGAAGAAGTGCACGCCGGTACTTCAGGGGGACACCTGGGAGCGAACCGGGCGATTGACAAATTACGGCAGGGCAGCGCTACTACTGGCTGAGGCTCAGGGCAGACGCTGAGAGATGGTGCCGTCAGTGTCACGTGTGCGCGGCGAGTCGCGGCCCCCAGACTAGGAGCCGGGGTCGCATGCAACAGTACAACGTCGGAGCGCCATTCGAACGGATCGCCGTTGACATTGCTGGACCGTTCCCAATATCCGACCGAGGCAAAAAGTACCTGATGGTAGTCGTGGACTACTTCACTAAGTGGCCGGAGGTGTATGCCATTCCGAAGCAAGAGGCAAGGACAATCACAGACTGCCTCGTGGAGCAAGTGTTTTGCCGATTTGGGGTACCATTAGAGCTGCACAGTGATCAAGGCACCAATTTTGAGTCCAACCTGATGGAGGCACTAGAGAGACTTGGGGTTAACAAGACCCGCACAACACCTCTACATCCCCAGTCGGATGGCATGGTCGAGAGGTACATCAAGACCTCAGAGGAACACTTGAGGAAGGTCGTGGCCAGCCATCAGCGAGACTGGGACGTCAAGGTGCCACTGTTCTTGCTGGCCTACCGCTCGTCAACACGGGGATCACGCCAGCCAGCTTAATGTTCGGCCGAGAGTTACGCCTCCCCTGTGACCTGGCTTTTGGTAGCCCTCCGGGGGTGAAACAGCCAGCGACCGAGTATGTGGAGAACCTGGTGGACCACCTCCACGACATGCACGACATGGCTCGCCAGAACATCCAGAAGGCGAGCGACTGCATGAAAACCCGATACGACAGGCAAGCCAACAGCCAAGGGTTCCAGCAAGGTGACCTGGTCTGGTTGAAACGCCCTACCCGGACCAAGGGACGCTGCCCGAAGCTTCAGCAGCCATGGCAAGGACCGTACCGTGTGGTAAAGAGGATTAACGACGTGGTCTACCGCATCCAGAAGGTGCCCCGAGGAAAGATGTTGGTGGTACACCTGGATCGCCTGGCCCGCTACGATGGCGCTGTTCGGGACGACCAGCCTTGAGGAGGGAGCAGTGTTACCCAAACGGCAAGCCCGCGATGCCGAGTAATAAATGAAGGTTGGCGGCGGGAGGGGAGACAGGAGGGGTGGCTGGGTCTTCGTTTACCCCTCCTCCTACCGCTCGAAGGTGCACGAAGTTTCGAGAATGTTTTCCCCCTACATAAACGGAAGATTCGAGAGACTTCGGTGCTGATCGATACAAGCGATACGACAGTCAGTTGAGTTGAGCGAGTCGCGGCGGTCAGACGTATATTCGCGCTGAGCGTACGTGTAAAGACGAACTGGCAAAATTGTAATTGTGTACATTAAATTGTAATTGTGATATTGGAATAAGGTGGAAATAAAGAACATTTTGAGTGGTGTAATTGAACTTTTTTTTTAATTTCACGAACCCACCAAAGTCACAATACAATGACAGTGCGTCCAAATTCCAACAAATAAAAATGGGCCTATCACAGGGTGCAGTACTGAGTACAACCTTGTTCAACATCTACATCAATGATCCTCCCTCGGCTGTATAAAACACAAATAAAGACAGCACTTTTTGCAGATGACATGATCATGTGGACATCTTCCCCACAAATAGAGAAATCCAAAACTTCAATGGAAAAGGCTCTGATACTATCGGAAAAGTGGACTGACAACAATTTGATGAAAATAAAATACTAATAAAACAACATCCCAATAGTCGCATAAGAGCCGAAATGCAAACGATGATTTGCGAAACATGTCCTCAAAATAGGTACGTAAGGGAAGCAGATGTGTAATAAATATGACTCATCTATAAATTAATAAACATTCCACATATTTAACTTAAAAAAGAAAATCCCTAAACTAAATCTGCAGTTCAAGAAAACAAACCTGAAACAAACATATGAAACAAAAGATTTGGGAACAATTTTTTATTCAAAATTATCTTGGAGACATCATATTGAATCAGTGGTAAATAAATCCACGAAAAAATTTTCAATTTTGGAAACATTAGGTGGAGTCATGTGGGGCAGTAATCGGGAAACACTGAACACTGTATACAAAACATTCCTCACGCCAATACTTCTTTGTAATGCAGAGGTAATAATTATAGAATGCAGTTCTAACATAAATCCCCTAGAAGTATGCCAAAATCAGACACTGCGACTAATAACCGGTGCAGCAAAATCAACTCAAATAATGGCAATGCAAGCCTGAACTCGGAACTATCCAATACATCTAACATTAGAGGAGCAGGCAATAATACAACATGAAAAAATGTTGCGGTTAAAAACAACAAAATGGGAGAAAAGATTACTACAACCAATTAAGATGAAAACACAAACAAGTTTCCTACACCAAGTTATGGAATTAAAAACATCTGAATCTTCCCAATTCTAAAGAAAACATTTTAATCAAAGAAAACCCTCTGACTTTTGAAACAATTAATATTCAATTACATTTAGAACAAATAGTTTCAAAATCTGGAACTTCCAAAACTATACTAAAAGCATTAGCATTAGAAACTGTGAACAATAGAAACTGTCACCCTAGCGGTAGAATTGCGAAGCCGATGACAAATGATGGCCGGTGGAGATTCGGAAAACTTCGGAACCAATCGTTACCGGTAGCGACAGACAGTTGAGAGTAGTTGTTGGAAAAATAAACAGTTTTAGGTGAGCTAGCAAATTGTAATGTGACGAATGTATTTGCTAGGAAAATAAAGTGCAGTTTTTGTATTTGAAGCCTCGACTTTTGATTTTCACGAACCCACAAAGCCACAACTGGTGTCAGGAAGCGGGATAACAACATCACCGAACATTATCGCCATGGAATCGGCATTGGAAATGCTTTTGCAGAAGATGAACGAATTAACAGCGAAGTCGGAAGCGGCAAATAACAACTTGGCCGCGAAGATAAACGCGTTAACAACAAAAACAGAAGCGGCAAATAACAACCTGGCCGCAGAGTTGAAAGAAATAAAGACCGAATTGTCCACAGAAATGAAGGCAGCGAACGACAGTCTTGCCACGGAAATGAAGGAGGCGAACGAGGTCCTCGCCGCCAAATTTGAGGAACAGTTGGCCGGCGTGAGGGATGACGTGACGTAGCTGGGCAAGCGGATGGGCCAAGTGGACGAGCGCGTCGAGGAACTGGCGAACCGCTTCAATGACCTAGAGGAAAATGTTGACAATAACGCCAAGTTCCTGAACGCCATGGTTGAAGACGTCGAAGACCTCGCGAAGCGCGTAAACAACCTGGAGGGAAAGGCCGACAGCAGCGTCTAGTCCCTGAACGCCATGGTGGAGGACGTCGTCGGCACGAGACTGAAGGATTTGAAGGCTGACGCACCGGGACGCGACACAACATCGGCGCGCGTCAAACCTCCGAAATATGACGGCGCGTCAACATTCGAGGTCTTCCGCCGCCAGTTCGACACCGTGGCCAAGCACAACAGATGGTCACCGGAGGAGGAGGCCACACAGTTAATAGCCAGCCTCCAGGGACGGGCCGCGGAAATCCTAAACGCGGTGCAGACAACGGCGGCGCCCATGGACATCTGGGAGGCCCTAGAGAATCTTTTCGGGAACCACCGCTTAGCCGCAGTGTACCGCAGCCAACTAAAGGCAAGGTCACAGTAGCCGGGGGAGACGCTGCAGGAGTTAGCCATAGCGATTGAGCAGCTAGCTAGCAAGGCCTTGGTTGACCTGCCTGGGAAGCCGCCTACAACTTTGCCGACGGGGTACGGGGCACGGAGATTCGTCAGCGCCTAATGCTCAGCGATTATAAAACCATCCACGAGGCGCTGACAGCGGCATTAAGGATGGAGGCGGCCAAGGTAGCCTCGTCGAGAACGAGGAGTGTCCGCTACGCCGGAGACAGAAGACCAGCTGAGGGACGCCGGCGAACACCTAGTGGCCTGTGTTGGGGGTGTGGACAGCCCGGACACCTGCGGAGAGACTGCCCACACCAGGAAGAGCAGCCGGAAAACGAGTAAGGGCCGTCGTGGAGAGGGGCACGTTGGCGCCATTACCACCATCCCCTCGAGTGACAATCCGCGCCGTCAGCCGGCGGATGGATGACAAGCTCATCGCGGACGGCTGGGTAAGAGGAAAGCCGTGCCGTGTGCTGGTGGACACCGGGGCGGCCGTGACCATCATCAGACCTGACGTGGCGAAGTGTTTGCCGACGAGGAAGCCGAGCCGACCCTACGAGCTTGTGACAGCATCGGGCGACACCATGCCTGTGGAGAAGGAGGCCCTACTGGAGCTGAACTTGGGACGGAGTGCCGTGCGTCTGTGGGTGTTCGTCGCGAAGGTGGCTGAGGAGGTGATTCTAGGACTTAATGCCCTCAGGAGCCACGAGGCGACGGTCGACGTCGGCAGGAAGGTCCTGAGCCTCAACGGAGAAGAGGTTATACTCCGTCAAACTGAAGAGCACCTTGGAATCGGTAGGGTTATCTTGAACGAAGACGTGGTTGTCCCCGCGAGGAGCGAGGTGATGGTGACGGCGCGACCGGAAGGCCGGACAGCAGGTTTGATCCAGAGGCAGCAGGAGTACGACTTCACCTCGGAACATCGCAGAGGGAAGAGTCACGGAAACGCGGACGCTATATCCCGAAGACCCTGTCCACAAGAGTGCGGACAATGCACAAGAGTGGAGGGTAAGGAGCGTGCCGCAGCAGTTCGAGTAGTCACGGCGGTGCTTGCGGATGGCTGGGATAGCACAGGCCTGAGGAGGGAGCAGCTGGCGGATGCAAACTTGGGGCCACTCTTGAGGGATGTGGAGAACTTGGTGGACCACCTCCACGACATGCACGAGATGGCCTGCCAGAACATCCAGAAGGTGAGCGACCGCATGAAAACCCGAGACGACAGGCAAGCCAACAGCCAAGGGTTCCAGCAAGGTGACCTGGTCTGGTTGTACCGCTCTACCCGGACCAAGGGACGCTGCCCGAAGCTTCAGCAGCCATGGCAAGGACCGTACCGTATGGTGAAGAGGATTAACGACGTGGTCTACCGCATCCAGAAGGTGCCCCGAGGAAAGATGTTGGTGGTACACCTGGATCGCCTGGCCCGCTACGAAGGCGCTGTTCGGGACGACCAGCCTTGAGGAGGGAGCAGTGTCACCCTGGCAGTAGAATTGCGAAGCCGATGACAAATGATGGCCGGTGGAGATTCGGAAAACTTCAGAACCAATCGTTACCGGTAGCGACAGACAGTTGAGAGTAGTTGTTGGAAAAATAAACAGTTTTAGGTGAGCTAGCAAATTGTGATGTGACGAATGTATTTTCTAGGAAAATAAAGTGCAGTTTTTATATTTGAAGCCTCGACTTTTGATTTTCACGAACCCACAAAGCCACAATACCCACCTGAAGAATGGTTACATATCTACACAGATGAATCTAACTTGGACAATAACTCAGGAGCAGGAATTAAGTGTGCATTGTTCTCATTCTATCAACCAGCAGGATACCACACAACAAATTTTGATGCACAAGTAATGGCTATTCATATTTCACTCCAACACCTTCTATACAGAATACATAAATTCAAAAATGCTGTCATACTTTCTGATTCTAAAGCAGAATTATGTGCATTAAGTTCATATAAAATGAGGTCAATTCAAATTAAAGAATGTCACAAAGTGATCCAACAACTTCAAAAACTACAGAAAAGAATTATATTATAATGGATACCTGCACATTGTGGAATTGCTGGAAATGAATCAGCTGACTTTCTTGCCAAAAAAAGGTGCAAATTTAATTCAGAACAAAAGTAAAAACTTACCCTTTACATCCATAAAAAGATTAATCAAAAGCAAATATAAAAGCAAACAAACCCAATCAATACATAACAAAGCCAAAGTTAAAAAATGGAACATTTTCATTAAAAGTCCAGAAATTATTCCACAAATTCCACGTAAAGCTGCAGTAGCAAATTTTAGATTACTAACGGAACATGATTATTTGGCAAAACACTTACACCGAATAGGAATTTTTACAAGTCCAAATTGTCCTCTATGCAACAAAGAAGAGGAAATGACTGAAGAACATCTTTTAACCTGTGAAATCCTACCTGCCGGACCCACTACACAGAAATATTGGAGAGCAAGAGAGATAATGGCTTCATTGCCAAAGCCTAGCATTTGAAAACAACAACAACAATGAAGTATATGTCACTGTTTACAAATGTTTATATTGTAATAAATTATGCAAAGAAACGAAAATCATAAGTTTGGATAGGAAATATGCATAAACTGTGATGGATAAGTAGATACAAAAACTTATCTGTGTTACATGCAGCAGAAAAACCGTAAGGATGGAAAATGTACAAGAAGATTAGATGATAAACATTACATACAAAGGTGTGGAGATTGCTATGCAGAAAACGTAAACATAGTAACTAAATATAGCAAACAAGGAAGTGATGAACTTGCACTTGAATATGTCGAAGGGAATTATGCTGAGTTTGATCATGATGCAGAATTTGTGGATCATTACAATGAATCTTTTCAGAAAGAAAAAGGAACGGGATAGATGGACAAAGGTAAGGAATATGACAATTATGCTACCGTCGACAACCCTCTTTCAGTTTCAGAATTAAAAACAAGTGATGTAAAACAAATACACTATAAAACCATACACAAACCAAATTATGTAGTTTCTGAATATGCATCTGGAAACGACAGCGATGAACTTTAAAGAGACAAACATCGAGAGAACATAGCAGAGAATGCTAGATCGTATGACTGGTAAAAGAAATGACAAAGGGATAGGTACCTTCCTCATTTCTTCAACACAACACAGAACCAAAATTATGTAGGACGAATGTATGCATATGTTTATCTTTATTATTCCTTCCCTTATTTGCTTTGGAGAGTTCAAATCAGTATTATTCTGTTTAAAAACGATGAAAAAGTGCATCAGTTGGCTGAACATGCAATTGAAGTAAGACACAAGGTAGTCCACCTGCCCCTTGACATTGTCAATACAATCCCTTTGAGTTAGTGAGGACTCAAATAAAGTTAATGTAATACTTTGGTGTTTGTAGATTGTATCCATATGTTATGTTTTATGATAAACTTCCTGTTGGACATTCAATAAAGTATTAAATCCTTAAAATTACGATTCTGTTTCGGATGAATTAAATGTCAGGTACAACCGCCATCAAACTTATATAATTCTGTACTAGTTACCAATTAAAGAAGAAAACTGATATATCCATTATCTGGTAAATGCGTTTTTTAAAGTCTTTTGTGTAATAATATCATATCTTAATGAAGCTTGGTAAATATGCTGAATTAGCAATATGTGAAGTGACTGCTTCTGTATATTTTGGCTTTAGTGTATATTTTTTTCATATTTCTACATTTGTGGGTAAACTTTATCCATAGATTTTGTGTCAGGTTACTTAATAACATTCCTCAACCCTATTATATACTGAACTAGGAACTATTTGTGTGGCCATTGTAAACAGCTTTCAACCTATATCGAGATTCAACTGTATTGGAACACCACAGTGAAGCGAAAAATTATTAAATTTTAGATGAGTCGCGTTTTTTACACATCTGCTTCACTTTCGTACCTATTTTGAGGACATGTTTCGCAAATCTTCGCTTGCATCTACGGCTCTTGTGCGACTGACGCTAGATCCAGCGGTGTGGGTAATTCTGGGGTTGTTGCTGCCATCTGTTGATTTAGTGATGAACTGAAATGTGGGATTCTCTTCTAGCGGGATTTCAAAGTTCATTAGTTGGTTTTTATGTTTTTCTATGTATATCCTCTCCCATATGACGAGTTCACTATGTTTTTGTACGTATTTTAGTAATTTTGTGCTATCTTCAATTTCATGATTTTCAGACCAGAAATGAGCTGCTATTGCGGACTTATCAATATTTTTGTATCTTAAGTGCCTGAAGTGTTCTTTCTTTCTAGTGCCTATGTTCCTTTTTGTCCTTCCTATGTAAATTTTTTCACAGTCTTTACACTTAATTTTGTAAATGCCTGACTTTTCCTCTGGTTTTATCTTATCAGTATTATTACTGTGAAGTAGGTTTTTAATGTTGTAATTGTTTTTTGGTGCCAATGTTATATTGTATTTCTTGAGTATTTTTTGGAACTTTTTTGTGGCCCAGGGGTGGTAAGTAAATTTAGCAAATCTAGTTTCTTGTTTTATTGGTGTGAGAGCTGTGATCTGTTTTAATTTCTTTTGAAGTTTGAATAATTTTAGTTTTTTATCTACAAGGTTTTTTCCATATCCATTTTTGATTGCAGTTTTTAAGATTTGATGGTATTCGTTTTGATATTCTTGTTGGCTGAGAGGTAGATTTACTAATCTGTGTGTTAGACTGTTGATGGTTGCATGTTTGTGTGGAATTGGGTTGAAACTATTTGCTTTGATGTAATTATCTGTGTGTGTTGCTTTTCTATGAATGCCAAATTCTAGTTTTTCATTGCCTTTTTTGATTTTAAGGTCTAAAAAAGGTAGAGTACAGTCCTCTTCAGTTTCTACTGTGAATTGTATGCTGGGTTCTTGCAGGTTGAGTAGTTTCAAAGCATCATCTATTAGTTTGTAGGGCACTATTGCAAAGATGTCGTCTACGTATCTGTACCATGTTTTAAACATATGAGGGAAGGCTTTAGTAATATGTGTTTCGAAAAAGCTCATGTATAGATTGGCCAAAAATGGTGATAATGGGCTTCCCATAGCTAGTCCTGAAATTTGTTTATAATATTTTCCATCGAAGACAAAATAATTTTGATGTATACATAATTCAGTCATTGCCACATATTCTTCTATTGCATTGGCATCCAGGTTTATAGAATTTAGCCATTTTTTCAGTTGAATCAAAAGTTTGTCTAATGGAATGCTAGGGAAGAGGGAGCGGACATCAAAGGATACTAAAGTGTCATGAGGTTTAAGTTTAAGATTTTGAATTTTTTCTACCAGGTCTAAAGAGTTTTTTATACTCTGAGTATGGAATTGTGGAAAGGACTGAAATTTTTTGGTTAGCCATTTTGCCAGAAGGTAAGTAGGAGTGTTTATATTATTTACAATGGGTCTCATGGGTATGTTGGGTTTGTGTATTTTAGGCAAACCATATATTCTTGCAAGGGTAGGGTTGTCTGGTTTGATAGTTTTTTGTTCTGTAGTTGTTAAAATTTTACTATTAATGATGGTTTTTTGTACATCTTTTATGCATCGGTTGAGTGGATTAGAATCTATTTCCTGGAATTCTTTTTGTTGTAGTAACTCTAACATTTTTTCTTTGTATGTAGTTGTATCTAAGATTACTATTTTGTTTCCTTTATCAGCCCTTGAGAAGATTACATCCTTTTTCCTTAAAGATTTAATTATCTGAATTTGTTTCAAATGTTTTATTGGCTTTTTATTTATTAAGTTTTCCAATATAGGAGCTGATTTTTTCTTAATGGACAAAAATATAATTAGGAAAAAATCAGCTCCTATATTGGAAAACTTAATAAATAAAAAGCCAATAAAACATTTGAAACAAATTCAGATAATTAAATCTTTAAGGAAAAAGGATGTAATCTTCTCAAGGGCTGATAAAGGAAACAAAATAGTAATCTTAGATACAACTACATACAAAGAAAAAATGTTAGAGTTACTACAACAAAAAGAATTCCAGGAAATAGATTCTAATCCACTCAACCGATGCATAAAAGATGTACAAAAAACCATCATTAATAGTAAAATTTTAACAACTACAGAACAAAAAACTATCAAACCAGACAACCCTACCCTTGCAAGAATATATGGTTTGCCTAAAATACACAAACCCAACATACCCATGAGACCCATTGTAAATAATATAAACACTCCTACTTACCTTCTGGCAAAATGGCTAACCAAAAAATTTCAGTCCTTTCCACAATTCCATACTCAGAGTATAAAAAACTCTTTAGACCTGGTAGAAAAAATTCAAAATCTTAAACTTAAACCTCATGACACTTTAGTATCCTTTGATGTCCGCTCCCTCTTCCCTAGCATTCCATTAGACAAACTTTTGATTCAACTGAAAAAATGGCTAAATTCTATAAACCTGGATGCCAATGCAATAGAAGAATATGTGGCAATGACTGAATTATGTATACATCAAAATTATTTTGTCTTCGATGGAAAATATTATAAACAAATTTCAGGACTAGCTATGGGAAGCCCATTATCACCATTTTTGGCCAATCTATACATGAGCTTTTTCGAAACACATATTACTAAAGCCTTCCCTCATATGTTTAAAACATGGTACAGATACGTAGACGACATCTTTGCAATAGTGCCCTACAAACTAATAGATGATGCTTTGAAACTACTCAACCTGCAAGAACCCAGCATACAATTCACAGTAGAAACTGAAGAGGACTGTACTCTACCTTTTTTAGACCTTAAAATCAAAAAAGGCAATGAAAAACTAGAATTTGGCATTCATAGAAAAGCAACACACACAGATAATTACATCAAAGCAAATAGTTTCAACCCAATTCCACACAAACATGCAACCATCAACAGTCTAACACACAGATTAGTAAATCTACCTCTCAGCCAACAAGAATATCAAAACGAATACCATCAAATCTTAAAAACTGCAATCAAAAATGGATATGGAAAAAACCTTGTAGATAAAAAACTAAAATTATTCAAACTTCAAAAGAAATTAAAACAGATCACAGCTCTCACACCAATAAAACAAGAAACTAGATTTGCTAAATTTACTTACCACCCCTGGGCCACAAAAAAGTTCCAAAAAATACTCAAGAAATACAATATAACATTGGCACCAAAAAACAATTACAACATTAAAAACCTACTTCACAGTAATAATACTGATAAGATAAAACCAGAGGAAAAGTCAGGCATTTACAAAATTAAGTGTAAAGACTGTGAAAAAATTTACATAGGAAGGACAAAAAGGAACATAGGCACTAGAAAGAAAGAACACTTCAGGCACTTAAGATACAAAAATATTGATAAGTCCGCAATAGCAGCTCATTTCTGGTCTGAAAATCATGAAATTGAAGATAGCACAAAATTACTAAAATACGTACAAAAACATAGTGAACTCGTCATATGGGAGAGGATATACATAGAAAAACATAAAAACCAACTAATGAACTTTGAAATCCCGCTAGAAGAGAATCCCACATTTCAGTTCATCACTAAATCAACAGATGGCAGCAACAACCCCAGAATTACCCACACCGCTGGATCTAGCGTCAGTCGCACAAGAGCCGTAGATGCAAGCGAAGATTTGCGAAACATGTCCTCAAAATAGGTACGAAAGTGAAGCAGATGTGTAAAAAACGCGACTCATCTAAAATTTAATAAGCTTTCAACCTGTTCCCACCCTATTCCTGTAATTGTAAACAGATATACAATTAGAGGTTAAATGTGGTTTGTGCTTGTTAACTTCTTGGAAAATGTTAGTTTGTTTACAGATGTATATTTTAGAATTGGCATGTGACCTTGCTCAAATGTGTGCGAGTGACATAAGTCAGATCAATGTTAGGGGTAAGATATCTGCTTCCACCAGCAGTCTGCTGATAATGCTAGTGGGTTAGATGACAGATGACTAACTTTCAACCCCTTTTGTCTTACAAATAGATAAATGGACTTCACGGTAAACTACTACACAACATGGACTTCACAGTAAACTACTACACAACATTACATCACACGCCAGCTCTAAAAATGACTCTGTCCCTACTGTGTCTTTCAAATGGAATATTTGTCCTTGACTGCTATGAGGCTAGCAACCAATAGGAGTTCTGTGATGCTGTAATTCCTCGTAAGGGATGTGACAGGCGCCAAGTGAATCCATCTCTAATACTTACTGTTTGCGCTAAAACAAAAGTTCAATTCTTGCAAAAATTAATCCAGAGAAAGTAGGCAGGTATGTTTCTAGAATAATTGTAAAAACCTTATATTTTTGATATCTCATAAATCTCATAATTTTATATTGAGTATTGACATCTTTCTCAAAAAGTTTTCTTAAGATCTCAAAAAGCTTGTTTGTTCGCTTTTTAATGAGTTCTCCATATATCCCATCCAGAAGATCCGTGTTTCAAATCCCTGCTATGGCATTGGATTTTTTAGTCTGACTCTAACTTTCTATACCCATAGGCTCCACCTGCTTTTGCAGATTTTAATTATCCAAATGTTGTTTCAACAATTTCTATATCCAATTCAAAATTTTTATAGCTTAAATAAGTTGAATGAGGTTGTCCACAAGATGCAATTTTTGTTGATCATAACGCCAATTACGTGTGTCAGTAAATCAAAGTAGCACCCTATGGACAATATTTAACTCAAATTTGAGGCAAATTGCAACAATGCAAAGGGATGAAAAAAATTAGTGTAACCTAACTATAAAGATATCAGAATGCAGTACAGAAATTGCAATCATAGTCTATAATAAGGGAAGAACCTTTGGCATTTAGTGAAATACTTGGTCTTAGTGGTTTGTTTTCACCAAGATAAGGTTAGCTATTGAAATGAAATAAGAACACAGCGTGCAGTAACTGTGAGACACCAAAGACTGTTTGTCAGCAAAGAAAAGGATGCCAAATTGTTTGTAAAAGCGTTAGGAAAGCTAATATAGAAAGAGGATTTAACTGCTGATGACCTGTGTAATCCTAATGTAATTCATCTCTTTTGCAAACGACTTCATAAAAACATATTACCTGCGTTCTTTAACACAAATGCGAGTCATAGAGTACTGTTCATGGTGATTGGTCAATCGCCATACCAACATTGTTTTCAACACAATACAGATTGCATTACCATCAATATTACCTCAGAAGGAGGCACATCCAGACGGAAGCTACAAGGGAAATTTTTATCAGCCATCAGAATATATCAAAGCTAAAACTATCATAAAAAGCAATTTGACGGAGGATCTACTAGAGGCACAGGAAGCAATCTACTTATGTGGGTTCACTTTCAAAAGAACAGAAGCCATGAATACTGTCACCCAATTATCGGAAGGCACGAGCAACTGACAGCTGAGTGGGGGACGGAGGCATTCACTTATCTACCCTACGCCTACCCATTTATCTTGCGGCGCTAATTGAGGGGATGGTTAGGGAAGTATCACTGGCCATTGTACCGTCTCCTTTCCCTCCACCTGACATCTCGAAAAATTGGGATGATTGTTCGAGCCGCGAAGCTTCGACATGCAGCGATTTGCCTATATAAGCGGCGTATTAGATGATTCAGGCAGTTCTTAGTCCGCAGTCCCGAGTTCTTAGTCGGATCGAGACAGCGAGTGGTCGCTGAGTAGCGAGTGCAGTGTTACGTATAAGTGAGTGTGGAGTGGAAATGTGACAGATGAACTGGTGGATTGTAATTGTGTGCGCTAAGTAATTCTATGTAATTGGCAAGTGTACCAGCTGTAATTCGGTGGAAATAAAGAACATTTTAGTTTGTGCAACTGGACTTTTAATTTCACGAACCCACAAAGTCACAATGCAATATATAATGCAACTACATTATAAAGCTGGTGAAAGGTGTGGCCATTCATTTATGCACAGTTGGAACCAGTCCTGTTAGCAAGCGATGAGCCAATTAATTTGAAATAATTTACTGCAAACATCTACTATATTAAAATGTTCTATAAACTTATGGGATGAGCTGTGGGTGTTTGAATGGCAAAAACTGTGAGACAGACCAAGATTTAACAGATGAGATAAATAAAAACATGCTGGAAGGTGCACAAGAAGAGTACTGGATGATGGTTCATGAACGCTAACAGTGCTAGTGCTGATACACTCCTAAATATAACAACCAGATACATCAAGCGACTGTATAATAAAGCGTGTAGCCATTGAGTATAATCATTCCAACAACTAAAAATTCCGGACAAGCTTCATCGTGATACTAGAGTAAGTGTACACAAAGGCTAAGTATTCCGTGAAAATGAATGTGTCTTGCAAGTAATAAAGAACAGCCCAAATATAGAACAGATGGAGTCAAATTGAAACATTTGATGCCATAGTCGGGATTTGAACATGGATCACCTTGTCTCCTGGTTGGTCTAACCATTGAGCTACCATGGCCAACGTGCCAGTATGACATTCTTCAACTGAGTCTCATTATCCCGCTAAACCACGAGAAATTCAAACCTTAGAGGCCCGGGTTTCATTCCAGGAGACCGCAAAGTGAGATTTGTGGAGGACAACTCGCTGGGGCGGATTTTCTCCAGGATCTCCGGTTTTCCACGCCATCTCATTCCACTGGTGCTCTATCTTCATCTACCGTATCATCGGTGACACTGCTTGCGGTGGTGCATGTAATAAAGTCGGGCGTTTAACACTACACATTTCACATTTAAGTACCTTAAGTCCCGACTTAACTGGAACTACAACTGGGGCGAGTTCATGGTATTTTGAGATGCAGAAACCCAGCATTAGCAGAGGACAAAAAAAAAATAATAATAAAAATATAAAAATAAAAATAAAAATAAACTCTGCTTTCTTATGTTCCGATGCCTAGATTCTATATTGGAACCTTTTAACTATTTCTTATTTTCATTTATAAATTTATTAATTATAAGAATAACTTTTTTAATTGTTTGCAGAAACAATAACCTAAGTGACTGCTAAACTTTGCAGTCAACTAACCTAACAACTATCCTAATTATTTTTTTTTCTTTTGTTTCCAAATTAGTCTCTCTCTTCAATTATATATATCGCTGTCAAGTCAGTCCGATTTCAGTCTATATCACCTTGTTGGTGTATTAGCTCTTCTCCTCCCAACTCATGGATATGTTCAATTTCAAAATCTCCTTATTCCTCTTCTCCTACTGGTGTTGCTTCCTCAATTGGATCTCTTCCTATGTTCATATTTCCTTCCATCTCTTGTCTTTGGAGTCTAGTTGATAGTCTTATTTGTTGGAGTGTTGCAGGTGTAGCCAATTCTATTGGTGTCGTTTTCTTAGAAGTTATATATTGTTCCCAAGCTTTTGTTGAAATGATGTTTGTTATTGTGTCTAACTTGTTGAACTCCTCTGCATCTCTTATTATTTCCCATGTTGTCTTTCCTTGCAGCTCTTGTCTCAAATTATCCACTTCTCGATGCTCTTGACACTCGAAAATTTGGTGCTCTGGTGTGTCCTCTATGCTGCATGCTGTACATAGACTTGTCGCTTGTCTTCTTATCCTCTTAAAGTAGGTCGCATAAGGTCCATGTCCACTAATAAAATGGATTATTCCTTTAGTTGGTTTGAAGTGGCTCATCCTTAGTCTTTCTTCTATTGTTGGAAGTAGTTCATAAACTCGACGTCCTTCCTCTATGCTGTCCCATTCGTTTTGCCATTCCTGTAATATTGTCCTTTTAATTTCCATCCTTGTCTCACATTCTAAACCTACTATTTCTCGTACTTTTTGCCAGTTATTCTTTCTTCTCCAGTATTCTGCACCTCTATATCTTATGATGAAGTCCATCGGCCATATCCCTAGGATTACCAATAGAGCCATCGTGGGGGTGGTCTTAGTTCCGCCTGCATACCGTAAAAGTATCTGTCTTTGTGTTCTTCTTATTAGCATTTTGTTTCTTTTATTGCAAAGCCTTTGAGCCCATGTACTTGCTCCGTATCCCATAATCCCAGCTGCAATACTTGTATGATACAATTTGATGATATCAGTGGGTAATTTAAAATTCCTTTGAATCAACGACGTCAACTTTCCCATCACTTTTGAAGTTTTGTGTCTTATGTAATCAATATGCGTATTAAAAGTCAAATTCTCGTCAACAATTATACCTAAGTATTTGAAACTTTGCCTTCTTGGTATCGGTGCATTGTTTATTCTAATTACTGGGTTCCTCTTCCTCTATTAGCAGAGGACAATGCAACACCCCATTACTGCACAAATAACCATTGACAAAATTCAGGAATTGGGAGCACTCAAACTGTTACCACTCCCAGCATACAGCCGTGATCTCACAACATCAGATTATCATCTTTTTTGATCCATGGCCCATTTGAAGCAATGCAAGTAGGTGTCACCGAATTACACCAGAGACTGGTACCGTCATTGAATAATAAACCGCACTGAATGATAACCCAAGACCACAGAATCTAATGATCCATACTCTGAAAATTAGTTAATTGCTTGTCAGAACACATTTCAAATCATTGTTGTTTTCAAAAAACGACATTGGTTATGAGATAGTATTTATATGTTGTCCATAACAATGCTAAATGTTTTACCAGTGATCTGTTATCTTAGATTTATGGGGCATTAAAGAATTCAAGAACCAATGAAGAGACATTTTAACAAAATTAAGTGGTTTTTTCTTCAGATCCAATATAGAATGAGATGATGAGAACCATTAATAAAAGTCAATTGAAATACCACATGGATATAGTAATATAGTAATGCCAATGAAACTGCGAAAGCTAGGGGAACATAAAAAGAACTGGGTAACGAAGGGTATTTTGAAATCTGGGAGAAGGTTAAGATTTTTGAATTCTTTAAGGAAAAGGGGTACTGATCCGGGCTTAGAACAATACTTTAAGAAATATAAAGAGATATATAATAAAGTTTTAATACAAGCAAAAAAGCAGTATAATAGTGAATTTATCAATAATGCTGAGAATAAACAAAAAGCCATGTGGAGTATAACTAAAAAGCATTTAAAGCAAAGTAATGGGATTAAGAACATATCTATTAGATTACCAAATGGTTCACTGCCTGAAGATCCTCAAGTAATAGCCAACGTATTTCAAACTTACTATAGCGAGATGGTGGAGAGATTAGTTGGGAATCAGCCTTGTAATTTAAATATTGAGCACATAAACTCAGTTGGAATGTGTATGTTTCTAACACCGGTGACAGAGGCAGAAATTAATACAACACTGAAATCTCTAAAAAATAAACCAAGTGAAGGACATGATCAGGTACCTATAACAGTGTTCAAATACTGCAGTAGTGTTTTGGATAAAGTACTAAGTTATTTAATTAATAAATCTTTTGAAGCCGGACAATTTCCAGATATACTTAAAATTGCCAAAGTAAAACCAGTTTTCAAAAAAGGTGATAGAGAAAAAGTCGAAAACTACAGGCCTATATCGATTTTACCAGCCTTATCCAAAATTGTAGAAAAAGCTATGCTAGTAAGATTTAGTTCGTTTTTGGAGAAGCATAATGTAGTTAACCCTGCACAAAATGGGTTCTGTAAAGGAAAATCCACAACATCAGCAATTTTTGAGTTTACAGATCATATATTGGAGGCTATTGACAATGATAATAACTGTACAGGCTTACTAATAGATCTAACCAAGGCATTCGACATGATTCATCATGAAATTCTGTTACAAAGGCTGTACTATTATGGGATAAGGGGAATAGTATGGGATTGGTTCCAATCATATTTAAAAAATCGGAAACAGATGGTGGAAATCACAAATGTCGATGAGCGGAATGTCGTACGTAATCACTATTCAAAAATGGAAAAAATTAAATATGGAGTTCCCCAGGGATCCATACTAGGACCCGTCCTCTTTTTAATATTCATAAACGACTTCCCAAATTATTTAAATCCAACTCGAGTAACTATGTTTGCTGACGACACAAATGTTATAATAAAGGGAAATGAAAATGCAAAACACATAACCAGTAAAATTGAAACTTGGTTTGCTGAAAACAAATTGATTATTAATACAAACAAATCTTCAGCAATATCATTTCGTCACAAACAAAATAAAAATGTTGACAAACCTGACATCAAGTTGTATGGTGCATGTGTTTCTTATAAGACAGAAGCAAATTTTCTGGGAGTATGGATAGATCAGCATTTAGACTGGGAAGCACACATAAAATATCTAGTAATAAAGTTAAATAAATTCTACTTCTCATTAAGAGTAATAAAAAATGAGTTGTATGCAAGTGACATGAGAACCTTATATTTTGCATATGCAGAAAGTCTAATGAGGTATGGCATTATGTTTTGGGGGGATAGTAAAGACAGTCACTTGGTTTCTAAAGTACAAAAAAGGATTGTTAGATGCCTAATGTCAGAAAAAAAATATGACTCCTGCAGGAACTTCTTTAAGGAGTTGAAAATCTTGACTCTGCCCAGTCTGTATATATACTGTTTGCTATGTTATACAAAACAAAACCTTGAAAATTTCACCACAAATAATCAAATACATCATCATAACACCAGAGGTAAAACAGACTTAAGAACAATAACACATAGAACTACACTTTATTCCAAAGGAGTTAGATATTCAGCAGTCACTCTGTATAATAAACTACCGGCCAATCTGAAAAACATAAAATCCATGAGGTGTTTCAAACTATCGTTGAAAGAAATTTTATTAAGTGATTCATATTATGATATAGGTGAATTTCTAGATACACTGTAGCTGGCCATATAATTGTATATATTTGTGATGCATTTTAAATGCTGTGTAGTTGTAGAGCCATGCAACTATATATATTTATGAGTTCATGCTTAGATCTTATTAATTACACTTGATGCAACTTATTTTTTTTTATTTTTATACTTATATTATTTGTATTGTTCTAAATATTTGTATTGACGTATCCAATGTCATTGTATTGACTTAACGGATGAATAAAACTACTACTACTACTACTACTACTACTACTACTACTACTACTACTACTACTACTACTACTACTACTACTACTACTACTACTACTACTACTCAATACAGTTTACTGCATTATGGGAGACAGTACATGAGAACAGTCACAGAATCTGTAATTTAAGTCATATTGATTTGTCATATCTTTCCAGGGAATATGCAGAACAATTTCTTGAAAAATATCTGAGTCTTAGAATATATGTATCTGTGTTTCATAAAATAAACATTGCATCCTTAAAATGTAAAACAGACAGATGTATCATCTTTATGAGGCTTTAGTTGAAAATGAAGGATATTTATGGAACATACCATACTCTATCAACTGACAAGAATGCTTCTCAATATCTGCTGTCAACAGTTTAATTTGAATATACAAGAGACACCTTTGGACAGATAATTCAACAGTACATAACCCCAAAACATGGAAAGAAAAGTTTCATGAGGCATAGCTCCAGTTAGCCAGAGAAGCCAATGAAATGTTTCTTGCATGTTTAAGTATGGGATGGAATTTTCACAAGATATACTTATATACTGAAGAAGATAGCACTACCAATACAACTACATTACTGGGCTCAACTTGTTCAAGCTACTGGAAGAAATACATTTCATTACTCAGAAATAATGTATGGAAGATATTTATGAAGATATTCAATGTACAAAGAATGTGTTAGAAATGTCTGAAACTAAATATTTTTACAATAAGTATTATAATAATTATATATTGTTGTTATTTTTCTACTGCTTCACTGTTGTTAGGTTCTTATTTACACGAAACAAAAACTGGTTTAAAGCCCATTAAGTCAGTATACATCTACAGTATCAATAAAGTAGAGACTGAATCTGAATCTGAACTAAATTAATCATTGAAATGTCACTTCTTTGTTTTAGTGTAGCAAAAGCCATTCTATGTGTCAAATGCATCTAATATTTGAGCCATTTTGTTTTGTGTGCATAAGAATGAATACTGGATGTATAGCTGCTTAAGCGACTTCTCCATTTCAAGGTTTTAGCTTTTAGTTTACGCTATATCAAGGAATAGTCATTGTATATGTGGTGTCAGATTCTGTCAGAATCTCTATGTCCTGCTTATTACAGTATTTCACAACCGAAGTTTGTGGTAGCCTTATACAGCTGTTCTTGCTCAGTATTTTAGTTATTTATAGTCTCTCGGTGTTCAGAGTGATTTCTTACAGCTATCAAGAGCTCAATGAATGACACATTTGAAATCTTTAAATTTCAGTGTTACTCATGGCTTTTCGTAGTAATGTAACACAGAAATTAGCTTGCGTAGGATGTGTACGGACTTCTATCAGTTTAGAAAATCTGGAAGACCTTTTGTTGTTTGGTATGACTTGGATATTGAAGGAGATTATGAGAGAGGAGCTGAGAGTAAAGGTAGCAGCGAGGAAGAAAATGACCCATTTACTTCAGGTGTCCTTGAAGAATCAACTTTGTGAAGTGGTCAAAATAGCTCAAACACAAATAGGCCTATAGGCAAATAGACATATTTTCTGATGTACAGCTAACTTCTTACATCCAACCGACATTTTCACCAAAAAAAAAAATTATTGCTGACTTAGTGTCTCTCATTGTTCTAGAAACAAACGTATGTGAGTAGGCTGAAAGAAGCCCTGACCTCTAAAGGCAATTTAAGGCTTGGACAGTGTGCATGTTTTATATTTTGTAAGACTATATTACACATGTACTGGTCTAAAGATGCTGGCATGTTAGCCACTCTGTTGTTTGGGGAAATGACGAGTCACATATGGTTGGTGTGGTCAGCTATTACTAGATATTCCTCTTTAAAAAAAAACAGATAAATGGTAAAAAAGGTATTTTTATACCACTGGATGTAACCATACACAATTGTTTAGTAATTTGCAGAGCAAGACAATGATCTACCTGGACTTCTGCATATCAACAGCTAGTAACTTAATTGAGTACTATAAAATTCAGAGACTTCTTCATACTGCAGTTAAGAAATCCACCACTACTACAGCACCCTCATACTTGAGAGAAAACACTTAACTAAAAGGATACCACCCACAAACAAAAACGTTGTGACCATTTTAAAAATGTCTAGTGTGCCGCGAAAAACAAGTTTGCAAGGAAACCAATTTATTTGCTGTTAATCTGAAGATGTGCTCTTATATGTTTATCTAGGTTTTAAGGTGTACCATTCAAAAAGAAACATTTAAGGGTATTATTATATTTTAGATGAGTCGTATTTCTTACACATCTGCTTCACTTTCGTACCTATTTTGAGGACATGTTTCGCAAATCTTCGTTTGCATCTACGGCTCTTGTGCGACTGACGCTAGATCCAGCGGTGTGGGTAATTCTGGGGTTGTTGCTGCCATCTGTTGATTTAGTGATGAACTGAAATGTGGGATTCTCTTCTAGCGGGATTTCAAAGTTCATTAGTTGGTTTTTATGTTTTTCTATATATATCCTCTCCCATATGACATCAAAGTTCATTAGTTGGTTTTTATGTTTTTCTGTGTATATCTTCTCCCATATGGCTGTATATTGTTCCAATACAGTTAAGTCTCGATATTTAAGGGTATGTTTTCATCATTTATACAATTAATTTAAATGTATTGTAAAATAAGAAAATTAAAGTAATTGGTGTTAAAGAAGCGTTAAATGCATGTATGTGCAGTACATCTATACATGTCCATATCGGTTTGGGTCATTTTAACTTGGACGTCATATGACATCCATATTAGTGAAAAAGTTGAAGGTCTCTCCATGTACAATATGCAGAATCACAACAGTAACACTGAATGTCTGACAAATTCCCACTAATTTAAGTCTAAATTCAGTAAATATACAAATGTCATTCCAAATTAGTTTTGTGGTGGTTCAAGTGTCTTGAAAGTCAAAGTTTGACTCAAATCAATTTTGAGGTTAAAGCACTTAGTTTATTACTGCAGACATTGATGATATTAGAAATGGAAGGTACACGTAATGGTCATTTTACAAATTTACATCACTCATCTGGTCCCTAAGGGAAAGAATGGAGTAACTTCAAATATGTGATACAAAACATTTTTGCAAGTCTGAAGGTTGATCAATGTACAAGGAGACAGAGGCAACAGATGTCTACGATTTACAGAAGACATGCACATATATAGCAATTGTAGCCAATCTCTAAATTTGCTTGTAAATGAATTCATGAAGACAAGATCACTCTTTATAGCAAAAGAAACATTAACACTTGTGTGCCTAGGCAGTAAAATTTACAAACAACCACCAAAAGATTAGAATGTTCAAAATAAAAGTCTCTTAGGTGCCTTGCACAAGAAACTGATATTTTAAAAATTTCAGCATAGAAACCAACATACTTTTAAAACTATACTATGTTACTGTTGTCTAGGAATGACTACCAACAGATCAGTAGTCAGATAAATCTGGTGAAAAAGTTTTGATAAAAGTTAATGGTGGACAAATTGATCCGAATTTAACACTGTTCAGTGATGAAGAATGGTTTCATTTCCGATGTCATATTATATAGATAATTTATTCATCTTGTAAATCATACACTGTGCATGAGTACTATGATATACGACACGTCAAACTGTGAATTTACAGTGCAATTAACTATACTTGTAAATTAACAAGTCACATCCCATAAAGACAAGTCAGTGTTTGTAGAAAATAATGTTTTACAAAGATGATGATGATGATGATGATGATGATGATGATGATGATGATGATGATGATGATGATGATGATGATGATGATGATGATGATGATGATGATGATGATGATGATGATGATGATGATGATGATGATGATGATGATGATGATGATGATGATGATGATGATGATGATGATGATGATGATGATATGGCAATAAGGGTGCCCAACTGCTTGGTCATCAGCACCCTGTTTTATAAAGATATCTCAAGAATTTTATAATATACACAATTAATTCAGAAATGTAACAATATTATAAACTTTCCATAAATTCACTAACAGAATAAAAACAGTGGTCTAGCAAGTATGCCAAAACTGACTTTTTAAATGCTGAAAAATTGCAAGTGGTTTTATTGGCTATAGGCAGTTTATTAAAAAAAGTGATTCCTAGGTTTATTACACTGTTTTGATGAGCTCTAGTGTTACTTCTATTCACATGAATATCCATTCTCTGTCTAGTATTATGATTATGAACTATGTCATTAAAGGTACAGTGGCGATTTCCTTTCATTAAATTTGTCTTTGTAAATTTTAAAATTTCAAAAATGAAAATACATGGGAGAGATAAGATTTTAAATTTTTTAAATAATGGTCTGCACGTAGAATGTTGATTTAACTCTTCCAAGTATTCTTAGAATCCGTTTTTGCATTATGAATAATGATTTACAACGTGTTGAGTAACTCCATAATGTTATGCCATATTTTAAAATGGAGTGAGCATACGCTTCTGAGAGTTTTTATGTTAACTATGTGTACCAGTTGTCTGAAACTATAAGAAATTGTATTCAGTTTTTTAATTAGAGGATGAACGTGTGTCTCCCACTTTAGGTCACTCTGTATCCAAAGACCGAGAAATTTAGTTGTATTTACATACTTAATTACTTTGTTACATAATAATTGTGATTGCACAGGAGACTTATTCGGAGAAAACTGAAAATGATTTACATGTGTCTTATCCAAGTTTACAATTTAATTATTATTGCTGAACCATTTAGAAATATTACTGAACATTTGCTTAATACATCACAACACAACTGATATACTACATATAAAGGAAATGTTGGGCATGAGTATGTGTTGTGTGTTGATAAAATTGTGTTATGGTGCACAACAAATGGATGTAGAATAATATGAACTATTTTTATCAGTGTGCCACATATGCAGTAACATACAAAAATAATATACTGGCACAAAGTTGCAACAGCTGATGGATATAAAATGACAGTCAGAATATTTCCAGCAGAACTCTGTCATAATGCCTACAGCTGATGGATGATTAATCTATTGCAGGAATTTTTTTATAGAATCATTAATAATGGTTTAAAGCCAGGTTGAGTGAGTGAGTGAGTGTGTGGTGTTTAAGGGCCCGTTGACAATAAGGTCATTTGGGCCCGTAAAGCCAGGTTGATTTATGTTTGGGTAAGATGAAACAATATACTGAAACCTAGTCTATACATTTTAGAAGAATTACAACATAATACCAGGATAGAAATTAATGTCACTTTAAAATATGAAACAACAGAAGCTAATAAGAGTGAAGTATACAAATACAGTTAAAACTCAAATAATTGTTATTCCTACTGGTAAATACAGTATGTGCCAAAATATACAGTAGTCGTTTTCGCTCAGTACACATGCTTGAGGGTCTGCATGTTGTTATATCACCATGATGTATAGTTAGTTGTGTAAAGAACGTTGTGTTCTGTGACTGGAAGTGAGAATGGATCTCACGATGGAGAAAAACTGTTTATAGTGGAGTATTATTTTCGCTCATATGGAAACGGTTATCAGGTTAAGCTAAGTTTAAAGTTAGTGGCGGAGCAACATTGTGAACACTTCAATAAGCCAGCACCTAGCAACACAGTTATGCTATCTGTTTTTAAAGAATTTCATCGTATAGGTAGTGTATTGTGTCAATGCAAAGGAAGTTCTGGTACGTCAGTAACATAGGAACATAGTGATTGTGACATTTATTCAGGATCTAAGAAGATTTTGTCATGCCAGGAACATGTAGATTAATAGACAGTGGTTCTAAGAAGACAGGCGACCTGCCACACTGCTCGACAGTTTATGAATATGCTGCATGAAACCTTTCCAGGACAAATAATATCCTGCAGGCCTCAGTTCCCCTACCCATCACATTCCCCTGCTGTCACACCACCTGATGCTTACGTCTGGAGGATGCTAAAGGAGAAAGCTCTCAATTCTCCACCCAAACTGTATCTCCATTACCTCAGAAGATTGTCTCATTCTTCAGGACTATGCAGCAATCTGCGTTCTGGAAAATGTCGGGAAGTCTGCATGATTGTTATGAACACTGCCTACAGTACAGTGGAGCACATTTTGAACATTTAAACTATCATCTGGAAACGTAAGGTAATGACAATATGAGCAACATAATTTCCAGTACTGTATATTTTGGCGCATACTGTACATATATTCTCTGTTTAGCTATTTTCCTGTTCTGCACGGCTTAAAGCATATGAAGTGCAGGCAGTAGACCAATGAATAGTACATAACTGCTCCAAAAATGTTATTATTATGCTATAAAAATTTATAGTGATCTTCCATTCTACTTGAAAATATTAAGTAATCCTAAACAACATGGAATATTTTAACACAGATCTAAAGTAATTCTTACCCACTCACTTCCCATATAATATTGAAATATTCATTAATGGCTCTTGACAGTATTTAGGTTAGATATCAGGAAAGGGTATTTTGATGATTTACATTATATTGACATACAGTAATGGATGTTCTGAGATTAATTCTTGAACTGCTAGTGGTTCATAAATTTTAATGTTTTAATACATAAAGTAACAGAGAGCAATAAAGTACCAGAGTACTAGTAGTGGGAGATGATTTATTAATTATGCTGTATGTGCCGCAAATATATGACATGTTGAATGTACATGTACTTTGCTCACGCTGGCACCTGAGATATGAACAAACAAACAAACAAACAAATGCTACGAATGTGTGACCAAGATGGATAAATCTGAATGAAGATGTACATGATAAACAGTTATTTGATTACGCATTAACCTATAATTATTAATTTAATTTGTCAATTTGTCACCTGAATAAAATAGTTGTCCAAATATAAATTATAAACATCTCTATGTTTTAATATAAGTTTTATATATAAAATGTGTATGTAATGAAAGGTATTAATATTATCTGAGTAATTATGTATGGAATAGAGTTTAGCAGTTGAGAAATACACAGCTCAACCAATGTTTGAGTCAGAATTATTAACTTAGTTTATATTTCACAAATCAATATGTGATGCAAGTCGCACTGATATCTCATTAGTATAACATGTTTTCCTTAAGGGGAGGCATCGGTGAAATTTCGTCAAAAATGACAAAAAGGACATTTTCCGTTTTTTGCATTAAAATTATGTTTAAGCATTGTAGTTTCAGAATCTGCCGTCAGTTAGGCCCTAGCACCATTTAAACAGCCACTACGTCATTATTTGAATGCCCATGTGTGGGTGGGCATGGCCATTTATATTGCTTTTTTCTAGTTTGTTGCAAAGAAATTGATGAAATTCTCAGGTTTAAACTATGCGGTTTGATTCTGTAACTGTGGTAATGTGCAGAGACATCTTGTGGATGTTTGTGGAAGCTACTGAACTTTGTGCTACCATTTTCTATATATTATTTCCCACTTACTACTTTTAAAAGTAAACAAACATGTCCACTGACAAGTAGTGTTTGTGAAATATGGTTTACATGCAAGTGAAAGCTGTGGATAGCAGCTTATATTAAATTATTATCGTTAAGAATAGGAATAAAGCCTGAGTTAACATTGTAGTGCTTTCTTGTTGCAACAGTAGGTATATGATTCATACCAGGTTAGGTTAGGAGTTCAGTGGCTATTTCAAAGCAAAATATAATGATATATATATATTTGGTTTTCTAGCCATAATAGTAAGTAATGATACTAGAATGCTCTGCTTGAGGTAAATGTTAAGTGAAAACATATTATAGCCCAAGAGTTAACAGTGATTCTAGTAGGTCAACTTTTGATGTAAATAGAAGACTGGTTGATGTACTTCTGGGCATTGGTAAGGGTCATATTTCTATGCAGAAGTTTTGTATGACCATGGTTATGAATTGCGTGAACTATTCTACTTACAATTTCCACTTCATAGAGAAAAATAAAGAGATTAGTTAGTACTATTCTACGGGAAAGTTGCATTAAAGGAGAAGCACAGAATGCTAATGAGAGTTTCCATGGAGTAAATGTCACAAAGAAGTTTTTGTATTAAGAAAGAAATTGCAAATTGCAGTGATTGCAGCTTTTAGTGAATTTAATATGGGTTATAAAGATAGACTGAAAGTTAAGGCAAAAGTTGCAGCAAGCAAAGTAAGTCCTGCTAGCAAGAAAATTAACAGCATTAGGGATAGGTGAAAGTTAGAACAAAGTGCTCAGAGTTCATTGAGCAAATATAAATCTGTCAAGCAACAGTTAAAGGTTACTAAATTAAAAGAACAAGAGGATAATAAACTAGCTGAGTGGTCTTCATATAGTACAGGAGGGTTTAGAATCATAGAAAAAAAATGTTTATATTTAGAGCTTCTAACTAGATTTCTCTTCATGTCCAACTTTTAGCATTTTTAATACTCCTTACAGTCCAGACACTAAAGTTTTCAATGAATTTCTTTAAGTTTTGCATATATGTATATTCCTAGATAAGTTTTCTATAAAAATTGGTATCAGTATGGCTGTATATGAAAAAATTAATGATTGGTATTGAAAAAAGAAAACTGACAAAACCAAGAAAATTCTATCACATTCCTTAAATTTTCTCCTCCAGAACCATTAGACATGGGCAAATGAGTATATACATATATAGTTTTTTAACTATTATCTAAAGGAACCAGAATCCAAAGCTCCAATTATTTATAACAAAAATTGTAGAGAATGTAATATGTTTCCCAATGTAAATAAGTTGCAGCAAAAATTAAATTATTTTTTGGGTAAAAACTATTGTAGATAAAAAAATTATAAAAAAAGGGCCAAAGGTAACCAAATTAAAGAGAAAGAAGGTAATAAGATAGCTGTAAGGCCTGCATATGATGCATGGAGTTTTCAAAGTAAAGAAAGTAGTGTAATTTCAATCTAAATCTTTAAATTCATTTTTCTCCACTTTCAATTTTTGAACATTTCTGTATCTTCAAAATGCTCCAACTTCTGCAATTCTCAACGAATTTCCATTAACATTTGCACAGATATTCCTAAATAAATGTTTAATAAAAGTTGGTATTTTTGTTTATTTAAATTAAATAGTTTATTTATTATTGAATTTTAAATCTCAAAATTGCAAAAAAATTAAGAAAAATTTAATATATTCACACATAAAAATTTTGTATTCAAAAATACTTGATATACACTTTAAAAGTATAGCAACTTCTATAACTGATGTACAGAGAAACCTGAATCTAAAATTTAAAGTTTCTAAAAGAAAAACTGTATGACCTGGAACTTTTTATATAACATAAAAAAATCATACTATAAAAAGCACTAAATATTTTTTTTTAAACAATTTAAGATAGAAATATGAATTTCGAAAGCTTAACTAGATTCCCTATACCTCACCTAATGACAAAATTTCAAGCAGTTCTGATGTAAACTCTGGATTTTAGCATTTTTCACAGATGCCTCCCCTTAAGAACAAACAAGTCAAGTGTTTCAGTGTTAAAAACTGACTCAGTAGTAATAAACTGAAATACATATGATCATGTTCCCTAACGATAGGGATGTAAACATGTGACACTTCTGAGACAAGAGGGTATTTCCATTTCTCCTTGTAGATGAACTGAAATGTAATGTTCATGAGAGGGTCACGTGAGGGCAAGTCAAAAGACTGAGAGCAACTCTTTGCTGCTGTGCACAACAATGGCAGAACAATAGAAACAATTTAGCATGATGCCAATGGATCAGCTCTTATTGGTGGACAAAGCACAGACTCACTTGCACATGGATTTGTACACAGGGGACAAATGAATTAGGTCAGTTTGCCAGTAGCCTACAGAGAAAATGGAGATGTCACGTAAAGAACAATACACTGCACTAAAGCTTTGCTTTTGTTTGCAGAAATCTGATATGGAAGCTTAGAGAATCCTGTAGGAGGCATATGGGTATAATGTTCTGTCACACATCACGGCCCTTCAGTGGTTCAAGATAATTAGGGAGGGCCATGTTTCTATAACAAAGCAAGGTGGTTCAGGTGCTCCAGCAAACATAAAGCAGTTGGCATTATTGTTCAAGATGACCAGCAAATTAGAATAGACAGTCTTGTAGACATGTTACAGAGTTTCCATGGCAGTGTTTTATCAATTCTGCATAATCACTTAAACATGAGACATGACTGTGTGAGGTGAGTGCCAAGATTATTGATTCCGAAGAGAAGATGATGGAGCTGGATGTGTGTATGGAACTGCGTCTGGTTGAGATGCATACCGCAATGCCATTATTACAGGGCTTTACCTGTCTGTAAAAGGAACTCAGGGCGAAGTGTTTTGCTACTTTGGAGGCTGTCGTGAAGAAGGCCAAGGATGGCTTCCAGTATGTGTCCGAGGACTGGCAGAAGCATTGGACAAAGCACAATAAAAATCAGCAATACTACTAAAAAAAAAGCATAAAGCAAAAGTGATACTCTTCTGCAAAACTTGACAGTCGTCTGTTAGAGACCTCTAGGTATGCCATACCTCATTGCACATTGATTTGCCGGTACGCCAGTTGAAATCAGAGGAGATAGTGTAGTGTGCCTCTGAAGTTGAGCTTTATGAAGTTATTTATGTAGTGAAGCATCAGATGTGTGAGCAATTGGTAATCAATCTGGATAATGTATTGGATTGGTTGAGATGAAGTTACAAAGAACTCTTCTTCGTAAAGATGGTATTGGTGTACAGTATGAATCATTTGCATATTTTCTGATATCTTATTATAGTGCAGAAATATGAGCGTTAGTTAGAAACAGATCCTGTTGTAACACTAACGCATAATTATGATGCTAGTGATGATAGTGACCAAAAACTCATTGCAAGCGCTAGTGATACAGCAAATGTGGGAAGAGGGGATGGAAGCAGTGGCAATCCATTCCTGATAAGATGGTTAAAGTCACAAGTATCATTACAGTATTTGATGACAACATGCTAGAGAACATATATGATTATTACGTAACAGGTTTCAATACATATGACATGCTTCTCAAAAGATATTATGAACCGAAGGCTAAAAGCTATATTAAAAACTTACTGGACTAGGTGGCCAAGAAACCATAAAGAAATACAGTTGAAGATCAACAAGGAGCATATAATGGTGAAATTCAAACCTCATGGAGGGTTTGGACCCCATGTGTCAAGGGAAACAGAAACTTGGAGCCCTCAAGATGTCTTGGACGATGCAAGTGTGAGTGGGAAGATGATGAATCTACATCTGCAGTTGTTCTTTCTGTAAGTTTGTCAAGAAAGTTAGTTGTACTCTGTGACTCCTGGTCTGAACATAAGAGTGAATAAGTATTATTGGACATATTTGTGCAGAAAAGATGTAGATTTAAAAATCATTCCGTCTAAAACTACAAAATGTGCCCAAGCTCTGGATGTATATTTCTTTGGACAATGTGAAATATATGCCAAGAGAATAACAGACTGTATTAAACTACATTCCAGTAATATGTGCCCAAATCTGCATAACAGATTCTTTATCATGAATTTGCATTCTGTCATTTACAATCAGTTATCTGCTGCAGGTATATAGACCACTATTTTGTTCCATGTGGCAGAATGCTTGCTGCAATATTGGTGAACCAGTGGACAACTTCAACAGTGTAACTGATGTGGTGTTCAACACTAGTGTTATAGAATGTGCAAATATGAAAGGCGACCTGCTTTTCTCCACTGTGCATTTTGTAGTCCTCCATATTGCTGGGAGCATTTTACTGATTCTCCATTTACATTTATACTAAGTTATCTGCATTATGTATGGCACCCAGAAAGGATCTACAGTTATATATAGAGCATGATTGTACAGTTTTGCAGAACAACAACACCCAACAGCACATTGAGAGGTACATAATGGTCCTGTAACCAATCTTTCATGTTTCATACAAATATGAGGGTGAGTCCAATGAAAACCTTAAATTTGTAACAACAAATTGAAATTTTGCGCGGTTATCCTATAAGTTGGTAGGTGGGCTACAAACAGTGTGCACAATGGCCTGTAGGTAGCAACACAGTGCAGTTGCACACATACCTTTGCAGTATCAGTATAAAGATGGCTGCCCCACTTGCAACTTGCAACAGGGAAGAACAATGCTCAGTTATTCGGTTTTTGCGTAGTGAAGTGTTGAAACCTATTGAAATTTATCGATGAATGGAGGTTCAGTGAGGTGATGCATTTCCTCACAGCAACTAGTTCTTAAATGGAGTAGGAAGTTCACAAATGGTGTGACTTCAGTGGAATGTGCTCCATGTCCAGGTTAGGCACAACAAGTTGTAAATCCACAGAACATTGCAGCAGTTGAAGCCGTAGTGAAGAAAAACCGCCAAGTGATAGTGAATGACATTGCAGGATGTTTACAGATTAGTCATGGGTCAGCACACCACATTGTGCATGATGTGCTCCAGTTTCACAAAGTGTCTGCAAGATGGGTGCCACAGCAGCTGACTCCAGAAATGAGAGAATAATGTTGATGCTTGTGAAGAACATCCTCGGTGTGAAGTATGGGTAATCACAAAGAAAATGGAAAATATATTATGTGCCTTTGAAAGAGAGATTTTGAGAAGAATCTTAGGCCCAGTGAATGATAATGGATTAAGGAGACATAGATATAAAAGCGAAATATATGACATATATAAAGAGCCAGATATAACAAGAATAGTTAAATTAAGAAGACTTCAGTGGGCTGGTCATGTATTACGAATGAATGACCAAAGTATACCCTTAAAAGCGTTAAAAGTCAAAATGTTTGGGAATAGAGCAGTTGGCAGACCAAGGGAGAGATGGTTTGATATGGTGAGAATAGATGCAAGAAACTTACTGAATAGCAGGAATCTGGAAAGAGATGCAATAAATAGGGAAGAATGGAGGCAACGCTTAAGAGAAGCCAAGGCTCAAGTTGGGCTGTAGCACTATGGAAGAAGAACATTCTCAACGCTTTGAACCAGAAGGTGATGGCTTCCTTGCAAGAATTGTTACTGAGGACGAAACCTGGGTTCATTTCCACCAACCGGAAATGAAGAGAGCAAGCAAGGAATGGCGCCATCCCTCATCATCAAAACCAAAGAAGTTTCAAACAGAACCATCAGCATGGAAGGTTATGCTGTCTCTCTTTTGGGATGAAAAAGGAGTCATTTTGGAGCATTACATGCCTAGAGGGACAACTGTCATCAGTGCACCATACACAGATCTAAAAAAAATCATCTGCAACCTGCAATCATATTTAAGCGAATTGGACTGCTGTCAGCAGGTGACAATGCAAGGCCCCACACTGCCCATACAACAGTTGCAACAATCACAGACCTGCATTTTGAGTGTTTTCCTCATCCAGCATACTCACTACCTTGCCCCAAGTGATTTCCATAAGTTTAGACCACTCAAAGACGCAATGGGAGGAAAGAAGTTCAGTTCTGATGAAGAGGTATGCCATGCGGTGCATGAGTGGTTGTGCGGACTACCAAAATTATTTTGTTCTTAAAGTATTTCTGCACTTTGTAAGTGCTGGAGGACTTGCAATGAGCATGAGGGAGATTATATTGAAACGTGATAAGATTTGTACCACTTCTGCACAATAAAGAATATTTGAAAAAATGTTTCAGGTTTTGTTTGACTCACCCTCATATGTTTGTTGAAGACTACGTGCTGTACTTGTTAGTTGAACACCAAGCATTAATGACTTGAAATGAGAGATTCAAACATGGCATTTTGAAAATTTGCAACAGAAGTACATAACACAAGATACTGTTTAACAACGTTGTGAAAATATATAATGTGTAATAAAACGTATTAATATTACCTGAGTAACTGTGTATGGAGTACAGTTTAGCAGTTCTTAAACATGCAACACATCCAGTGATTACCTAACAATAGGGACAGACACCACTTCCGTGTGTCTCAGCAGAGGGACTGAAATGTGTGTAGTGTTTAACGCCTGCTTTTACTACATACGGCATCGCAGGCGATGACGCTGCTGATACATGAGATGAAGAAGGAGCACTAATGGAATCAAATGGTGGGGGAAACCGGAGATCCTGGAGAAAACCCGCCCCAGCGCCATGTTGTCCAACATAAATCTGACTTTTGCGGTTACCTGGGATCGAACCCGGGCCGCCTGGGTGAAGAGGGACTGAGACATAATGATAATGAGAGGTTCGTCTTTTCACTTGGCTTATTGCCCGAAAAGAAAGTGAGCATATTTGTCACCAGGAAAGCTTCAGGTTTTATTTTATTAGGTAAATAAAAAGTCTTCAAGAAAGTTTTAAAGTCATTCAAATATGCTTACTACTCGTACAATATGGTGGAATTCTTCAACATTCCTTTCAACATTTAAATTTGTAATACACAAGACAGATGACATGTAACTATGATTTGATGTTCTAATTTATTACTGACCTACTGTAATGTATGTTCTGAGGTAATCTTCAAATGTTGCTGATTCACTAATTTTCAATGTTAATACATAAGGTGAAGTTAAATTAAAAACCAAATTATAGATGTCAGTATAGTTGTGGTGGTGGGTATATTACTAGTAATAATTACAATTTCTGACATAGTCAATTTGTCATCATTAATACTAATTGTACATAGTCAATTCTACATTAGAATCAAATTTACATAGTCAATTAAGCATTAGAAACTAATTTACATGGTGAATTACAGCATTAAAAAACTAATTCTAATCAGCATGTGTTAAAATCCTCTTGCAAAAGCAATATACCATATACACAGACTAAATTCAAACAACTGCCAAACTGATCGTATCACAGCCTTGTAAATCAAATAGTTAACGACCTAAGAGAAATGATACAAAGGGCTATGAACTGTAGTTACTTAAATTAACGTTAATCAAGTTTCTATTTTCAGAGAGACATGTTCAATGTCTCTCAGTTTTGTTCTCGGTACGACCCGACAAACAAACAGCGGACATTGTTTACATTAGAAATGGGAGATACCTATAGCACACGATTTTACACATTTATCACATTCGTCTAGCCCAGAAGGGGTCAATATAAGGTCAAATAGAAGTTAATAATATTTATGAAATTACCTTAAAAATTGTTTATAGTCTAAATGTTATCACTTCGGAAACCTGCTACCAACGTACTCGTCTTATTTATAAGGTTAACTTTGATAACCAAACTACGTTTTGAAGACCCGAAACCTTGTCATATGTAGAAATTACAGCTGCGAGAACCCCTTGCATCCCACGTAAAATACTAACTTCCAATTAATTAATACAAGCTGACACAGCTTGTATGAGCTTTACTCGTGGTCTGTACCCATCAAGCAAATATACCTGTGAAAATACAAGAACCTTTAACTGTTAGTTCACGCACTGCTATTTCTGAAAATAGAAACTTGATTAACGTTAATTTAAGTAATCGATTTACTAGACAGTGATACGATCAGTTTGGCTTTTGTTTTAATGTAATGTATATTGCTTTCGCAAGAGGATTTTAACACACACACACACACACACACACACACACACACACACACACACACACACACACACACACACACACACACACACACACACACACACACACACACACACACATGCACACGCACACGCACGCACGCACGCACACAAAAATAAAAGCTACACTGAGAAAAGAAGAAAAAGAAAATAGGTATGATGAAAATATCAACAGTGTGAGGGAATACGTATCAATAAGAACGGCCGTTCAAATTTGTAATAATTTTGACTGAGAGGTTTGTCTCGAAAGTTCTACTTCAGGTTAGAATAATTACTGATGTTATATGTTTGGTAGTGGTGATAAATGCATTTTTTGATGTATGGTGATGGTAGTTGAAATGATTTATATTGATTTGTTGAGGTTGTTTTGTGTATGAAGTCTTCAAATGAACAAAACAAAACGATTGTGTTAGCTTCATTGTCCTGAACGAGTTTAACAAATCTTGTTAGAACAAATTTCTTGTAATAATAATTTCGACGTGTACATGTTTCACTGAATGTTGGAAGAATAAACTCTCATATTTTAAATTAAATTTTTGTTTACAATATACGTAAAGCATTGTGACGTATTTAACTCTGTCCGCATTGCCGTCTCTGGTAGAGTTGTAATGGTCAAGGCCACATGGATTACGTCCATGAAGGTGAGGTACAACAGCTACTGTCGTATTTAACAAGTTTTTAGTGGATGTGCGAAAGTTAACAAATGTAGAATATCTTGTTTTCCCTGACGTGGTATAACAGAAGTTGGTAAAGGTGTACTTTAACGACGTTGCAATATGACGGACGTGAATCCATGTCTCGAGCGTTGCCAACATCCAAAGCATGCTTTCGCGTAAATAGCGATAAAGTATTAGTTATTAATAGGGATATCGAGGTGAGGAAACTGTGGCAGTGGATCGTTGCTTACCCACTCTAGTCTCGACAGTTTCGCCATAACAATTGGTAGCATGATAACAATAGAAAATTGGTAGTGATCATCATCATGGTTGTTTTTGGGATTTGTTTCTGGGATTTATTTTTATCTAAAAACTAAAAGGAATTATAGCTTAAAGATTTAAGAATGGTAACATTCTTTTCTAGTTAAACGTTTCCCTATATTCAGGAATTAAGCTTACTGTGCAGTATTCCTGTTAGAGTATCACTAGTTTATAATAAGAAATAGAAAATGTGTTAGAAACTTACGTTTGTATTCGCATGTTTCAGAGCAACAACTTGTCTACGTGACGTTATTCCTTACCAACATAACTGTATGCCGTTAAAGTGCACCTTTACCCAGTACGTTTAATTGATTTCCCTGCAATTCCTGTTTTTATTTTGTCATTCAAAACCTTGCATGTCATATATCCTACATATGGCATGGTTTAGTCTTCATGGCGTCAGTTTGCTGGTTGTGTTACAGGATTCTCAACTGCTAAGCTTTACTCCATTCTCAGTTACTCAGGTAATATTAATATCTTTTAAATACATATTACTTTAACTTTGTTGGTAACAGTGGTTTATCTTCTGTACTTACAGACTGATGTATGTTGCAAATTTTCCCATTTGAAGTGCCAACAAAGCATTGTGCTTTAACCTCAAAATAACTAAATGACTAATTTAGACTCTCAGAACATATTGATCCACAGTAAACCACTAGCAACTGGATTACGTTTAAATTACTATGTGTTTGTGAGAGACTCAGTCTTAAGTTTTGTGTTCAGTATATTATACATGGAGAGCTCCATCCCTAAACATATACATTATAATGGTTCTGTTTACATAAGGAGAGTTGAGACAACTTCACCTATGGTTGTATGTAAGTGTTAGGCTTTTACTAGCAACAGGAAGGCTGTGACGTAAATAGCTGATGGTAAATGTGACAGTCTTAAATTCTCAATACATTGCAAATTGTAAGTATACAGAGCAGAAATTCTTTCTTCTTTTTCTTTTTGTTTGCTGCTTCATCATATACTGTGAATCTCTACACAGTTAATATACTTTACCAGGTTTCTCATTATGACATTACAGTAAAGTTATATAACATCTCATGATATAATGCTCAAAGAAAGCGCAACAAAACAGCCATTGCTGTACTGAATGTAAAAAGAATTGGCTAACCTAAATTTGCAAAATCATTGTTTCTGTATATGATCAATGCGACAAGTTTAATTTAGGCTAATGATGATGTATGAAATCATAATAGAGACAATATTAAGTGGATGATGTTACTCAGGTAATATTAATATCTTTTACATATATACTATTTTAACTTTGTTGGTAACAAGTTTTGTCTTCTGTACTTACAGACTGATGTATGTTGCAAATTTTCCCATTTCAAGTGTCAACAAAGCATTGTGCTTTAACCTCAATTTAACTAAATGACTAACTTAGACTTTCAGAACATAGTGATCCACAGCAAACCACTAGCAACTGAAATTTGTATATTTAACGCTGGATTAGGTTTAAATTATTATGTGTTTGTGAGAGACTCAGTCTTAAGTTTTGTGTTCAGTATATTATACATGGAGAGCTCCATCCCTAAAGATATACATTATAATGGTTCTGGTTTACATAAAGAGAGTTGAGACAATTTCGTCTATGGTTGTATGTAAGTGTTAGGCTTCTACTAGCAACAGGAAGGCTGTGACATAAGTAGCTGATGCTAAATGTGACAGCCTTAAATTCTCAATATATTGCCAATTATAAATATACAGAACAGAAATTCTTTCTTCTTTTTCTTTTTGTTTGCTGCTTCATCCTATACAGTGAAGCTCTACACAGTTAACCCTTCACAGGCAAAATTTAATATATTAAATGCCATGCCTTTCCACAAAGGCGGCGTTTAATGTATTAAACTGAAGTTTATAAACGAGACTGGCTCGTTTTAAATACTATTTTCAACCCCCAGATGGCATCTAAGTACAGTCTCAGGTCTAATGTTGGTTTCTAGCACGAAACTGTTAGATCACTGGTCTTTGTTTAGTAGTTACTGGTAAAGCTTTATTGTTCAGTGCATTGTTGTGATTTTGAGAGTTGATTTTCATTATTTTATTGTGTTTTCCGTGAAAATGGCAAGGAAACGAGGACTATCCGATGAAGAGATTGTTCAGTTACTTCAAGAATCTGGCGAATCTTATAGTGATATGGAGTTATCAGACAGTGAGAGGGAAATATGTGAGTCAGGTGAATCTGAGTGTGAAAACGACATATGTGATTCAAGTGCATGTGATGCTGATTTTGTGTCTGACAATTGGGTTGACGTAAGTGATTACGATCCCGGGTACCTTTCAATTCCAATTAGGAACATTAATCAAGGCCCTATTTTACCATATACTTTTAACAGTGAATCAGAGCCCATTGAATATTTCTCCCTGTTTTTGATCATGAACTGCTCGAGCTGATTGTTGAAGAAACTAAAGCATACGGCGATAGGAGAAAGCTTCAAAACACACCACCTTCGAAGCAAAGCAGAATGATTAGCTGGAATGCTCCATCTCTAACAGATATAAAAGCTTTCCTCGGTACAATAATAAATATGGGTTTACATCCCCTATCTGACATCAAAGAGTACTTTTCCAGAGGATGGTTGGATAAAATGCCTTTCCTTAGAGATGTGTTTTCTAGAGATGAGTTCGTTCTCATTTTTTGGAACTTACATTTTTCCCATGATGAAAATGATAAAGCAACTAAAAAGGAGGATTTAATTAAAAATTTTGTAGATAGAATAAAACAGAAATGTCAGCTGTTCTACTGTCGAGGAGAAAATATTTCTGTGGATGAGAGCACTGTCAGTTTCAAGGGTAGAGTGAGCTTCAGGGTCTATAATCCCAATAAACCAACAAAGTTTGGGCTTAAATTATTTGCTCTGTCTGATAGCAGCAATGGCTATATGTACACCTTTGACCCCTACATGGGAAAGAGTGACAGTATAAACTCTGACCTTCTAAAAACAACACAGGTCGTAAGGAATTTGTGTTTAGCTGTCATTAAGTATCCAGTCAATCCCCCTTCTGGCCACCATATCTTTACAGATAAGTATTTACTTCACCACAGCTGGCTGAAACTTTGTGGGATATGAAAATGGCAACAAGAGGAACAGTTATGCTTAACAGAAAAGGTATGCCGGACCTAATGAAGCGTAAAGAGGCAATGAAAATGACATAAGGTGACATCACCAGCTTTAGAAAAGGTTCGCTATTAGCCCTTTCCTGGGAGGACAAAAGAGTGGTTACCCTTCTGAGCACTTACCACAGATGGGACAAGATACATGTAACTATAATCTGTTTCATATAACCTTGCCCGGCTGAAATGTATCACTCCGCATTCAACAACCCTCCCCCTCGCCCTAATTGGCTAATGCTTTCGCGTCATAGGCCATAGGCGGTGCCTTCCCGTCACATTTCGTAATAATTGCCGGGAAGATAAATAAAATCATACAAAAATCATACAAATAAGGATATGAAGGCATGCAAAAATACAAGTTTATAATGAACTGAGCAAATTGAAACAGAATGACTGAGCAATGAAACTGAAAGAGTTTATAATGAAAGGCCTTTGGCCTTTTCCACTGGGGTTTTTTAAACCAGAACACATACCTTTCAAAAATGCTTGTCTTTCAGTCTTAAAAGTCGTGTCACACCATACTTTACTTTTCGTGTGTTCTTCGTGTATATTTAGCGATTTGTATCTCGGTGCAGCGTGGTTGTCCTTAAAATAGCGTCTTCGCCACACAGCAATATCGCCTCTATCTTTTAGCACATTTTTCTTGCCTCTTTTTTCATTCACAAATCCCAGCTGTATAAGCAATCTGCTGAAATTTGGTAAATCTGTATCCTCATTTACAGCAGACGAAATGTTACTTATGTTAGGGAGTTCGTTTCTAAAGAAAAACTACACACATGACGACGCACAACACTTTTCACGTATTTTCTCCGAGCACACACTTTTGTTTATTCCTGCTTTTGCCTGGAGTGGTAAGTTTTCCTGTTTCCTCAATTTCATGTCGCGATGTTTCTACGGATCTAACACTCACACCTGTAACTTCAGAGCACAGCTATTCGACTTCTCTCACTGACAAAGACGAATTCTTCTCTGTGAGTGCATTAAACACATGCAACACAATTCTTTTTTCGCCTGTTTGTAAATAATTATCCTTGTAAATAATTAAAAGGAAATTAAAGAAGTATCTAATACAAAGATGTTTGTATTCAGTAAATGAATACCTTGATGAACAGTGAATCAATTTTGTTAGACATATGTATTATATATATTGCAATTGTAAATACTATCACCTTATTTGTTTATCCGATCATGTGTTTACTGTTAATCTGTAATGTAAAATTGTATTGACGAAGCCGATATTTCTGTAATTGGAAATCTTATGGTGAATAAATTTGATTTGATTTGATTTGCGATACTTCAGCGAAAAACTGGTGGTAGACTCTGCCATTATACATATAATAAGTACATGCGCAATAAACGATCAATAAAATAATGTAGCTCCCGCACTCTCGAATGGTGATGCATGACTAATCCAGTTCAAAACAAGGTCAGTGATAAAAGTCATAAACAAATGTCACCACTACCGCTAAATCACGTGTTATCGTGCCATGTGCTTGAGAGCAATGGAACCTGCTCTTTACTGCGTTTAAGAATTAACATGCATTTCAGATAAATCAACTCTGTTGCGTAATACATTTCATTAAAACAGTTAAGAAAATATAACTTTGACAGTTCTCTTCCAACATATAATGATATATCACCATGTTAAATAACGAACTAATTTTTACCGCACGACAGTCATTACCACAACAGCAACCAATGAGAGGTGATTAGGTCACGTGACCGTTAAGAGATTCTGGGCAAGCTTACGTGAAACAAGGTATAGTGTTCCTTCCAAATATCCAAAGCAAATGCCCATGCCAAAGCCTAACATGGTTCTAAATTATACAAAGAATATGGGAGGGGTAAATAGAATGGACCAGTTTATTGCTTCATACCAATTTTTAAGAAGAACTATGAAGTGGTATAGGAAAATGGTCTTTTGACTGTTGGAAGTCTCGATAGTAAATTCTTATCTTTTGTTTTCTGTGGATCAAAACAAGGCTGGAAAGAAGCCAATGAGCCACAACAATTTTTGCAAATGTCTCGTTTCCCTGGTGCAAGAAAGAATGCAGTGTTGCACAATGCATTCAACAAATAGGATTACACTAGGTCAACCACCACAAGACAGAGTATCTGGTGTACTCCACTTCATGGATAGCACAGCTTTAAACTATTCAAGCTTCAAAAGTGAATATTTTGGAGTACTGTTGAAATTTTTAACTGTCAGCAAGCTTTAGAAATTTCAAATTTTGCATTTCTTTAAATCGTTCATTAATTTTGGTCATTATATTATGAAGTATTT
Source organism: Mantis religiosa (assembly GCA_030765055.1). Classification (NCBI taxonomy): domain Eukaryota; kingdom Metazoa; phylum Arthropoda; class Insecta; order Mantodea; family Mantidae; genus Mantis; species Mantis religiosa. The sequence goes on along the minus strand of CM060955.1, from coordinate 363,666 downwards.
CATTAGATAGGAAGTTCAAGTTTTGTTTGTACTGATCTAAGGACGGATTTTGCATTTCTGAAGGGGCTCTTTCTTTAAATGAAGTTAATTCAATGAATTGATCGGAACATTCATAGTTTCTCTTTCTGTTTGAAACGTCTATTGTATTGTGAATCATGTTTGCACAGAATCTAATGATGTCTTCTGTAATACACTGAATAACATATCAGTAATATCAAAAATTTCTTTAAGAACTAGAGACAGGAACCAAATTCAAAGCTACTAAACTTATTTATTGTGACTTTGTGGGTTCGTGAAATAAAGGTCGAGGTTACAAACACAAAAACTGTACTTTATTCTCGTAGCAAATACACTCTTCACAAATTCAATTTGCTAGATAACCTAAAACTGTTTATTTTTTCAAACACTTCGCTCAACTGTCTGTCGCTTCCGGTAACGATCGGCCCCGAAGTTTCCCGAATCTCCACCGGCCATCATTTATTGCTCGGCATCGCGGGCTTGTCGTTTGGGTAACACTGCTCCCTCCTCAAGGCTGGTCGTCCCGAACAGCGCCATCGTAGCGGGCCAGGCCATCCAGGTGTACCACCATCTTTCCTCGGGGCACCCTCTGGATGTGGTAGACCACGTCGTTAATCCTCTTCACCACACGGTACCGTCCTTGCCATGGCTGCTGAAGCTTCGGGCAGCGTCCCTTGGTCCGGGTAGGGCGGTACAACCAGACCAGGTCACCTTGCTGGAACGCTTGGCTGTTGGCTTGCCCGTCGTATCGGGTTTTCATGCGGTCGCTCGCTTTCTGGATGTTCTGGCGAGCCATCTCGTGCTTGTCGTAGAGGTGGTCCACCAGGTTCTCCACATACTCGGTCGCTGGCTGTTTCACTTCCCTCAAGAGTGGCCCCAAGTCTGCGTCCCCCAGCTGCTCCCTCCTCAGGCCTGCGCTATCCCAGCCATCCGCAGGCATTGCCGTGACTACTCGAACTGCTGCGGCACGCTCCTTCTCCTCCACTCTTGTGCATTGGCCGCACTGTTCTGGACAGGGTCTTCGGGACATAGCGTCCGCGTTACCGTGACTCTTCCCTCTGCGATGTTCCGAGGTGAAGTCGTACTCCTGCAGCCTCTGAACCCAGCGTGCCGTCTGGCCTTCCGGTCGCGCCGTCACCATCACCTCGCTCCTCGCGGGGACAACCACCTCTTCGTTCAAGATGACCCTGCAGATTCCAAGGCGCTCTTCTGGTTGACGGAGTATAACCTCTTCTCCGTTGAGCCTCAGGACCTTTCGGCCGACGTCGACCGTCGCCTCGTGGCTCCTGAGGGCATCCAGTCTCAGAATCACCTCCTCAGCCACCTTCGCGCGAACACCCACAGACGCACGGCACTCCGTCCCAAGGTCAGCTCCAGCAGGGCCTCCTTCTCCATAGGCAAGGTGTCGCCCGATGCCAACACAAGCTGGTATGGTCGACTCGGCTTCCTCGTCGGCAAACCATTCGCCACGTCAGGTCTGATGATGGTCACGGCTGCCCCAGTGTCCACTAGCACGCGGCACGGCTTTCCTCCTACCCAGCCGTCCGCGATGAGGCTGTCATCCATACGCCGGCTGACGGCGCGCAGCGTCACTCGAGGGGATGGTGGTGATGGCGCCGACGTGTCCCTCTCCACGCCGGGCCTTATTCGTTCGTCCCGCTGCCCTTCCTGGTGTGGGCGGTCTCTCTGGAGGTGCCCGGGCTGTCCACACCCCTAACACAGGCCACTGGGTGTTCGCCGGCGTCCCTCAGCTGGTCTTCTGTCTCCGGCTTAGCGGACACTCCTCGTTCTCGACGTTGGGATAGATGCTACCTTGGCCGCCTCCATCCTTAATGTCGCTGTCAGCGCCTCGTGGATGGTTTTATAATCGCCAAGCATTAAACGCTGACGAATCTCCGTGTCCCGTACCCCGTCGACAAAATTGTAGGCGGCTTCCCGGGATACGAACTCCAGTGGCAGGTCAACCAAGGCCTTGCTAGCCAGCTGCTCAATCGCTATGGCGAACTCCTGCAGCGTCTCCCCCGGCTGCTGTGACCTTGCCTTTAGTTGGCTGCGGTACGCTGCGGCTGACCGGTGGTTCCCGAAACGATTCTCCATGGCCTCCCAGATGTCCTTGGGCGCCGCCGTTGTCTGCACCGCGTTTAGGACTTCCGTGGCCCGTCCCTGGAGGCTGGCTATTAGCTGTGTGGCCTCCTCCTCCGGTGACCATCTGTTGTGCTTGGCCACTGTGTCGAACTGGCGCCGGAAGACCTCAAATGTTGACGCGCCGTCATATTTCGGCGGTTTGACGCGCGCAGATGTTGTGTCGGGTCCCGGCGCGTCGGCCTTCAAATCCTTCAGTTTCCTGCCGACGACGTCCTCTACCATGGCGTTCAGGGACTTGTCGCTGCTGTCGGCCTTTCCCTCCAGGTCGTCAACGCGGCTCGCCAGGTCCTCGACGCGCTCGTCCACTTGGCCCATCCGCTTGTCCAGCTCCGTCACGTTATCCCTCACGCCGGCCAACTGTTCTTCAAATTTGGCGGAGAGGGCCTCGTTCGCAACCTTCATTTCTTCCAGCTTTGCGGCCAGGTTGTCATTTGTAGTCTCCAGCTTCGCGGCCAGGCTGTTGTTTGCCACTTCTGTTTTTGCAGCGAGGTTTTCATTTGCCGTCTTCATTTCCGAGGTCAGTTCGGCCTTCATTTCCATCATCTTCTCCAAAATCTTTTCCATTGCCGATTCCATGGCCGTTATCCCACTTCTGACGCCAGTTGTGACTTTGTGGGTTCGTGAAATAAAGGTCGAGGTTACAAACACAAAAACTGTACTTTATTCTCGTAGCAAATACACTCTTCACAAATTCAATTTGCTAGATAACCTAAAACTGTTTATTATTTCAAACACGTCGCTAAACTGTCTGTCGCTTCCGGTAACGATCGGCCCCGAAGTTTCCCAAATCTCCACCGGCCATCATTTATTGCTCGGCATCGCGGGCTTGTCGTTTGGGTAACACTATGAAGCCCTCTATTACCTTTAAGGTCTCAGAAACCATGGACCACCTAGTGTCTGATCCTGTAGGTATATGCCTTCCAATCTCGGTGCCAACAACACAAGACCATTGACTAGAAAGGTGGAAGAAATCTGGTTTCCCACTCATGTTTAAAAAAAGATGCCGCACTTCTGTATTTTATTACAGATTTGTTGCAAAACTAACCTAAGCCTATGTCCAAAACAGTGAAAAAAAGATAACTTAGGTGCTACGTCTTTCACATAGCTCTGTCCTACAAGTTTAGATTTACAAAGAAACTCTGATAATGAATCATGACAACATGAAAAATTACGTCTGAAGTACGGCCTTCACTAACATCATGGAAGCCCAGAAATCTTTCAACTACATTTCCACATGAATTCACATGTCGCAAAATTAAAAGACATTACACCAAGAAAAATTGTGTCTCCCGCTCTCAGTGAGGTTGCTCTAACCATCTGGGCTACTATGGCCAACATGCCGACATGACATTAAATTCTCCGACTGACTCATGTTTTCTCGGTAGACCACTAAGGGTTCCCATATGCTATGAGACACGCAGCTTATTGTGGCGACTTACTATGCTGTAAGTACTTAACTCTCAGGCTTCATAGTTAAACCACTGTTATTCTCGTGCCGAAAAAAAAGGAAGTTTCGGTGCCCAGAGAGAAGCGCGGTTTGTGTACACAAGAGACTGCAGATAAAAACAACAGACGGATAGGTTTCACGTAGATAACGAGCTTGCATAAGCAGATAAACATAGTGCTTGAGATAGAAGACTTGCCGAAACAAACAAACTGAGATAAATGGACATTTCTGGTAATATCTTGATTATCCGGTTTCTTTATTGTTCTGGAAATATCTCAAATATAGGAATGAGGTATTTTTGGAAGTGCCGACTCGCCAAGAGTGAGTTGTAAACTGAGTGAGTCGCGAGAGGAAAACAGAACAGCTCAAGTGCTGTTGTAAACTGAACGCTGTTGGTTATTGTCATCACCTTGGAAGATTGTGTTGTGATATGTGATGCAATTTTGATGCCACGGAGTGTGTTTCTACGCAAATAAAGAACATTTAGAATTTCGGCAAATTGGACTTTTAATTCTACGAATCCACAAAGTCACAACTGGTGTCGGAAGTGAGACGTTAGCACCATGGAGGCAGCATTAGAAAAGATTCTACAGAAAATGGAAGAAATGAAGACGGCGAATGACAACCTCGCTGCGAAAGGAGAAGCGGCAAATAACAGCCTGGCCGCGAAGCTGGAGACCACAAATAACAACTTGGCAGCGGAACTGAAAGAAATGGAGGCGGCTAACGACATCACCGAGAAAATGGAACAAATGAAGGCCGAATTAACAACAAAGACGGACGCGGCAAATAGCGGCCTGGCCGCGAAGCTGGAGACTACAAATAACAACTTGGCAGCGGAACTGAAAGAAATGAAGGCGGCTAACGACATCACCGAGAAAATGGAACAAATGAAGGCCGAATTAACAACGAAGACGGACGCGGCAAATAGCGGCCTGGCCGCAAAGTTGGAGACGAAAAATTACAATCTGATTACAAAGATGGCCGAACTGACTACGGAAATGAAGGCTGCGAAAGAGGCCCTTGCCGAAAAATTTGAAGAGCAATTGTTCGGGGTGAGGGATGACGTCACGGAGCTGGGCATGCGGATGGGTCAAGTGGACGAGCGCATTAACGACCTCGAAGGAAAGGCCGACAATATTATCAAATCCCTCGAAGACCTGGCAAACCGCGTTAACTAGCTGGAGGGAAAGGCCGACAGCAACGCAAAGTCCCTGAACGCCATGGTGCAGGACGTCGTCGGCAGGAGGTTAAAGGATTTAAAGGTCGACGCGCCGGGACGCGACACATCTGCGCGCGTTAAACCTGCTAAATACGACGGCGCGACAACTTTCGAAGTCTTCCGTCAGTTCGACACGGTGGCCATGCACAACAAGTGGTCACCAGAAGAAGAGGCCGCACAGCTAATAGCCAGACTCCAGGGACGGGCCGTAGAAGTCCTGAATGCGGTCCAGACAGTGGTGGCGCCCAAGGACATCTGGGAGACCCTGGAGAATCGCCTTGGAAACCACCGCTTAGCCGCAGCGTACTGCAGCCAGCTAAAGGCAAGGTCACAGCAGCCGAGGGAGACGCTGCAGGAGTTCGCCCTGGCAATTGATCAGCTGGCCACCAAAGCCCTAGTCGACCTCCCACCAGAGTTCGTATTCCGGGAAGCCGCCTATAACTTTGTCGATGGGGTACGAGACACGGTGATTCGTCAGCGCCTGATGCTCGGCGAGTACAAAACTGTCCACGAGGCGCTAACGGCAGCACTGAGGATGGAGGCGGCCAAGGTGACAGCTATCCCGACGTCAGGAACGAGGAGTGGCCGCTACACCGGAGGCAGAAGACCAGCTGAGGGACGCCCGCGAAGACCTAGTTGCGTGTGCTGCGGGTGTGGCCAGCCGGGACACATGGAGAGAGACATCCTATACCAGGAAAAGGAATCGGAAGAACGAGTAAGGCTCGGCGTGGTGAGGGGCACGTTGGCGGCGACGTCACCATCCCCTCGGGTGACACTGCGCGCTGTCAGCCGGCGTATGGACTACAGCCTGATCACGGACGGTTGGGTGAGAGGGAAGCCGTGCCGCGTGCTGGTGGACACCGAGGCAGCCGTGACCATCAGACCTGACGTGGAGGCTTTGCCTCTATCCTCAGTCGGCCATCGACTAGTTCTCATTGGTGTAGTTGACAATATTTTGTCACAGTTCTCCTCTGGTGGCGGATCAAGGAACTTGCTGAACAAATCTTTCTGGGGGATGTTGAAATTGAATACCTTGTTCCTATGTTTTGAAATGAAGATTTGTTCCTCTGTGAATAATTCTTATTTTCCTGATGTATGTTTTAGTAGTTTTGGTTCTGGATTTATGTTGTGGTCTTTTTCCCAAAAATGTGTGGCAACTGCTGATTTTTCTAATTGTTTATATTTTATGTTTCTAAAGTGTTCCTTTGCTCTTGTTTCTAAATTTCTTTTGGTTTTACCAATATAAATTTGACTACAGTCACTGCATTAAATTTGATATATACCAGATTTTTTGTAAGATGGTATGGCATCTTTGATGTTTGAGCAAATTAGGTTTTTTAAGGAGAAATGGTTGACTGGTGCTAGTTGAATGTTTTGTTTTTTGAAGACTTTTTTGAATTTATCATAGGCCCATGGATGGTAAGTGAATTTTTTGAAAATCATATTAGTTTCTGTAGCTGAGAGGGTTGTGGTTTCCTTTAGTAGCTTCTTCTTTTTTGCTACTAATATCTACTAATGATTTGGGAAAGTTATTTTTTGTGCTATTTCAATTATTTTGATGTATTCTGTTTTGTATTCTTCTGCTGTCAGAGGGATGTTTACCAGTCTGTGTGCCAAACTATTGAAGATTGCCTGTTTGTAGGATCTTGGGTTGTAACCATTAGTTTTTATGTATTTGTCTGTCTGTGTTGGTTTTCTGTAAATGCCAAAGTTTAGCCTGTTTTTATTTCTCATTATTTTTAGATCCAAAAATGGTAAATACTCGTCTTTTTCTATTTCTACAGTGAACTTGATGCTTTTTTCTTGGATATTGTTACCCAATCGGCAAACTCTACGGTTCCGATCAATAAATGCAGGGCAAGGCCGGCGGAGGGGGGCTTGTAGCATTGGTACCGCTTGCAGAGGCGTGATAGAGTGGAGGGAGGGGAAACCACAGGGGTGGCTGAATCTTCGTTTCCCCCTCCTCCTGCCGCCTGAAAGAATGCGAAACCTCGATGTTTTCCCCCTCCATGGTAAAGAATTGTCTAGAAATATTTAGTCACCGATCGATAGAGGGACGATGCGACCGAGCGTTCAGTTGAGTTCTTGGCGAGCAGTGTGAGGAGCGCCCAGTGAGGGTACATAACTGCGTGCAGTGGTCCCGTGACAGACGAACTGGTGAATTGTAATTATGTGCATTACGTAATTCTGTGGAATCGGCAAGTGTTCCGATTGTAATTCGGTGGAAATAAAGAACATTTTTGAGTGGTGCAATTGGACGTTTCATTTCGCGAACCCACAAAGTCACAACTGGCGTCAGAAGTGGGACAACGGCCATGGAATCTGCACTGGAAAAGATTTTACACAAAATGGAAGAAATGAAGACGACCAACGACAACATCGCCGAGAAGATGGAAGACATGAAGGCCGAAATAACAGCGAAGACGGAAGAAATGAAGACCGAATTAACAGCGAAGACAGAAACGGCAAACAACAACTTGGCCACGACAATCACCGCAAAGGTGGCCAGACTGACCACAGAAATGAAGGTGGCGAACGAGGCTCTCGCCGCCAAATTAGAAGAACAGTTGGATGGCGTGAGGGATGACGTGACGGAGCTGGGCAAGCGGATGGGCCAAGTGGACGAGCGAGTCGAAGACCTTTCTAACCGCGTTAACAACCTAGAAGGAAAGGCCGACAGCAGCGTCAAGTCCCTGAACGCCATGGTGGAGGACGTCGTCGGCAGGAGGTTAAAGGATTTGAAGGCCGACGTGCCGGGACGCGAAACAACATCGGCGCTCTTCAAACCTCCGAAATATGATGGCGCGTCAACGTTTGAGGTCTTTCGCCGCCAATTCGACGCTGTGGCCAAGCACAACAAATGGTCAACAGAGGAGGAGGCCACACAGTTAATAGCCAGCCTCCAGGGACGGGCCGCGGAAGTCCTGAACGCCGTGCAGACAACGGCGGCGTCCAAGGACATCTGGGAAGCCCTGGAGAATCGTTTTGGGAACCACCGCTTAGCCGCAGCGTACCGCAGCCAGCTAAAGGCAAGGTCATAGCAGCCAGGGGAGACGCTGCAGGAGTTCGCCATGGTGATTGAGCAGCTGGCTAGCAAGGCCTTGGTTGACCTGCTACCGGAGTTCTTATCCCGGGAAGCCGCCTACAACTTGGTCGACGGGGTACGAGACTCGGAGATTCGTCAGCGCCCAATGCTCGGCGATTACAAAACTGTCCACGAGGTGCTAACGGCAGCACTAAGGATGGAGGCGGCCAAGGTGACGGCTACCCCGACGTCAAAAACGAGGAGTCTCCACTACGCCGGAGACAGAAGACCAGCCGAGGGACGCCGGCGAAGACTTAGTGGCCTCTGTTGGGGTTGTGGACAGCCGGGACACCTAGAGAGAGACTGCCGACACCCGGAAGGGCAGCCGGAAGAATGAGAAAAGCCCGGCGTGGAGAGGGTCACGTCGGCGCCATTACCACCATCCCCTCGAGTGACACTGTGCGCCCTCAGCCGGCGTATGGATGACAGCCTCATCGCGGTCGCTTGGGTGAGAGGGAAGCCGTGCCGCTTGCTGGTGGACACTGGGCAGCCGTGACCATCATCAGACCTGATGTGGCGAAGGGTTTGCCGACGAGGAAGCCGAGCCGACCATACCAGCTTGTGACGGCATCGGGTGACACTTTGCCCTTGGAGAAGGAGGCCCTGCTAAATTTGACCTTGAGAAGGAGTACCGTACGTCTGTGGGTGTTCGTCGAAAAGGTGGCTGAGGAGGTGATTCTGGGACTGGATGCCCTCAGGAGCCACGAGGCGACGGTGGACGTCGGCAGGAAGGTCCTGTGGCTCAACGGAGAAGAGGCTATACTCCGACAACCCAAAGAGCGCCTTGGAATCAGCAGGGTCGTCTTGAATGAAGACTTGGTTGTCCCCGCGAGGGGCGAGGTGGTGGTGACGGCGCGACTGGAAGGCCAGAGAACCAGGAACATGATGCTGGACCAGAAGACGCCTGTACGCGGACTGTGTGTATCCAGGGCATTGCTGCCGTGCCAAGGGGAGGTGCCAGTGAGACTGCTAAATCCAACGGACACCGATCACGACATCCAGGCCGGGACGGAGTTGGGAACGTGCGAGCCCGTGGTGAGCGTAACAGCAATCGACAAGACACAGGACCTGGTGCCGACGCAACACCTGGGGCCCCGTCTAGAAGGTGGGGAGGGCGGCCGACCACCTGACCGCAGAACAGCTGGAGAAAGTTCGAAAACTGCTTAGACCATACCAGCGGGTCTTCGGCCAAGGTGATAGTTACTACGGCCGCACGGACAAAATGCTTCACCGCATCGACACCGGGGACGCTCGGCCTATTCGGAAACCACCTAGACGCGTTCCGCTGGCGAAGCAAGGGGCGGTACGAGACATGCTGGAGGACATGAGATCCAGGGGGGTGATTGAAGAGTCTGACAGCCCTTGGTGTTCCCCTGTAGTCTTGGTGACGAAGAACTGCGAGCTACGCTTCTGCGTGGACTACGGGAAGATGAACGCTGTCACCCGGAAGGACTGCTTCCCCTTACCCCGGATTGGTGACCCCTGGACACGCTAGCTGGTGCGCAGTGGTTCTCGACCCTGGACCTGAAGTCGGGTTACTGCCAGGTAGCTCTAGATCCGAGAGACAAGGAGAAGACCACAGTCTCGACAGGCCAAGGGCTCTGACAGTTTTCAGTTATGCCCTTTGGACTCTGCAACGCACCAGCTACCTTCCTACGCCTCATGGAGTCAGTGATGAGAGGATTGACTTACGACGCCTGCCTGCTATACCTGGACGACATCATCATCGTCGGTAAGACTTTTGATGCCCATCTCGAGAAACTGAGTAAGGTGCTACAGAGATTGCAGGCGACCAACTTGAAGCTGAACGCGAATAAGTGCCAGCTCATCCGCAAGGAAGTGAACTACTTGGGTCACATAATCTCAGCAACCAGAGTGGCCACAGACCCGGAGAAGACGGGCTGTAACAGAATGGCCTCGCCCAAAGGATAAGAAAGAATTGCGCAGTTTCCTGGTGTTGTGCAGTTGTTACCGCCGTTTCATAAAGGGGTTCTCCAACTTCGCCAAACCCCTTACCCATCTGACAGAGGAACAACGACCCTATATGTTGAGGACGCTAAACACGCTTTCCAGCACCTGAAGAAGACCCTGTGCAGTGCTCCCATTTTGGGATTTCGACAACCAGGCGGCACTTTCATTGTGGACGCCGACGCCAGTGACCATTGCATTGGTGCCGTCCTATCGCAAGTTCAGGACAGCCACGAGCGGGTGATAGCCTGCTACAGCAAGACCCTATCCAAGGCAGAGAACAACTACTGCGTCACCCGACGAGAGTTACTGGCGGTAGTAAAGACCTTGGAGCACTTCCACAAGTACCTGTACGGTCAGCCATTCCACCTGAGGACTGACCATTCCGCCATAACCTGGCTATTGAGCTTTAGGAACCTGGAAGGCCAGACAGCACGTTGGGTCCAGAGGCTGCAGGAGTACGACTTCACCTCGGAACATCGCAGAGAGAAGAGCCACGGTAACGCAGACGCTATGTCCCGAAGACCCTGTCCAGAGGAGTGCGGCCAATGCACAAGAGTGGATGAGAAGGAGCGTGCGGCAGCAGTTCGAGTGGTCACGGCTGTGCCTGCGGATGGCTGGGATAGCGTAGGCCTGAGGAGGGAGCAGCTGGCGGACGCAGACTTGGGGCCACTCTTGAGGGAAGTGGAGGCAGGGACGGGACCAACCTGGGAGGACATCGCACCGAGGAGCGCCACCTACAAGTCTTACTGGGCCCAATGGGACTCGTTGAAATCCAGAGAGGGCGTGCTGTTCCGGGTTTAGCCCAGAGGTTCTACTCCCATTAGTCCTGATCCCGTAGGAACTGGACCCGGGCCTCCTTCGACCAGGGAGTTATCCGAGCTGTCCCAAAGGGCGCTCGGCGTCCTCCGTGGGGCTTTCCATAGGGCAAGACCTAGAGACCAACAAGCCCCCCATCTGGTCCTATGGACTCAAGACGGGATGGAAGTGGATACGCCACTTACGCGCGTCAACACTCAAGGTGAAGACTACCGAAAAACCTCGGTGTGGCCGCCTGGTGATCTAGCACACCTTCTACTAGCTTTGCAGGCTAGTACCCGGGAGAATTAATGGCTTCCCTCAACCCCGTCCGAAGACGTACCCGATTCCCACGGGTATCGGGAACACACTGCCCCCTCGAGTCCATCCCAATCCGAACAAGTCCCGAAGGAGGGGCTCGGCTGTTCGGCCCGAGGTTCCTCTAGTAACGTCAGAGGTACCACGAGTGCTAAGGGTCCGCAGCGCCCGCACTTTGGCAGCTGAAAGGGACGGATCCCTTCCCCTTCGGGGGCTGTTCCGGGTATGGGAATCACTCGATGGAAGACGCAGAGGGAACAGTTTTTACTTCCCCGGAGTAAGGTCCCGGAAGTCTTGGAAAAAGTGCACGCCGGTACTTCAGGAGGACACCTGGGAGCGAACCGGACGATTGCAAACTACGGCAGCGCTACTACTGGCTGAGGCTCCGAGCAGACGCTGAGATATGGTGCCGTCAGTGTCACGTGTGCGCGGCGAGTCGCGGCCCCCAGACTAGGAGCCGGGGTCGCATGCAGCAGTACAATGTCGGAGCGCCATTCGAACGGATTGCCGTTGACATTGCTGGACCGTTCCCAATATCCGACCGAGGCAACAAGTACCTGATGGTGGTCGTGGATTGCTTCACTAAGTGGCCGGAGGTGTATTCCATCCCGAACCAAGAGGCAAGGAGAATCACAGACTGCCTCGTGGAGCAAGTGTTCTGCCGATTTGGGGTACCGTTAGAGCTGCACAGTGACCAAGGCACCAATTTTGAATCCAACCTGATGAAGGAGGCACTAGAGAGACTTGGGGTTAACAAGACCAGCACAACATCTCTACATCCCCAGTTGGATGGCATGGTCGAGAGGTCGAGAGGTACATCAAGACCTTGAACATTTGAGGAAGGTCGTGGCCAGCCATCAGCGAGACTGGGACATCAAGGTGTCACTGTTCTCGCTGGGCTACCGCTCATCAACACACGACACCACGAGGATGACGCCAGCTAGCTTAATGTTCGGCCGGGAGTTACGTCTCCCTTGTGACCTGGCTTTTGGAAGTCCTCCGGGGGTGAAACAGCCAGCGACCGAGTTTGTGGAGAACCTGGTGCACCACCTCCACGACATGCACGAGATGGCTTGCCAGAACATCCAGAAGGTGAGCGACCGCATGAAAACCCGATACGACAGGCAAGTCAACTGCCAAGGGTTCCAGCAAAGTGACCTGGTCTGGTTGTACCACCCTACCCGGACCAAGGGGCGCTGCCCGAAGCATCAGCAGCCATGGCAAGGACCGTACCTTGTGGTGAAGAGGATTAAGGACATGGTCTACTGCATCCAGAAGGTGCCCCGAGGAAAGATGTTGGTGGTACACCAGGATCGCCTGGCCCGCTACGATGGTGCTGTCCGGGACGACCAGCCTTGAGGAGGGAGCTGTGTTACCCAATGGGCAAACTCTACGGTTCCAATCAATAAATGCAGGGGAAGGCCGGCGGAGGAGTGCTTGTGGTATTGGTACCGCTTGCAGAGGTGTGATGGAGTGGAGGGAGGGGAAACCACAGGGGTGGCTAAATCTTCGTTTCCCCCTCCTCCTGCCACCTGAAAGAATGCGAAACCACGAGAATGTTTTCCCCCTCCATGGTAAAGAATTCTTTAGAAACATTTAGTCACTGTTCGATTGAGGCACGATGCGACTGAGCGTTCAGTTGAGTTCTTGGCGAGCAGCATGAGGAGCGCCCAGTGAGGGTACATAACTGCGTGCAGTGGACCTGTGACAAACTGGTGAATTGTAATTGTGTGCATTACATAACTCTTTGTAATCGGCAAGTGTTCCGATTGTAATTCGGTAGAAATAAAGAACATTTTTGAGTGGTGGAATTGGACTTTTCATTTCACGAACCCACAAAGTCACAATATTTGAAAGTTTTAGTGCATCACTGATGTGTTTTTGTGGTGCTATTGCAAAGATGTCATCTACATATCATTGCCAGAGTTTGAACATCCAAGGGAAACCTTTGTTCATCCTTATTTCTAATGCACTCATGTACAGATCGGCCAGGAAGGGAGATAGGGGGTTGCCCATTGCTAACCCTGAAGTTTGGTGGAAATATTTTGTTTGAAACTGGAAGAAATTTTGTTCTTTGCATAATTTGGTTAGTTCGATGTAGTCTGAAATTTCAGGTGATGCCATTCCAAGTGATTTGAGCCATTTTTCTATCAACGGTGGGAGTTGATTAACTGGTATGCTGGGAAACAGTGATTTAACATTAAACGAGACTAGTGTGTCCTCTTCTTTTAGTTCAGTATCCTTAATGTGTTCTATAATTTCATAGGTGTTCTGATGCTTAGGCTGTCGAATTTTGGAAATGTGTTGAATTTGTTTATTAGCCACTTTGCAAGTTTGTATGTTGGTGAATTTATACCCAATTCTTTTTTGGAGAAATTTTGACTGGATAGGTTTACGAGGTTTTCAAAGATTTGCGTGCTCGTTTTTGCATTTACGCTACTTATTTTACTATTGTATTATGCGTGTGTGACGATTGCTGATGGACATACGTTGCTATTTCCGATGTATGTTAACTTTTTGCCGGTATGATTTCGGTGTGAAGACATGTTGCACAGATTAGCCAGTTTGTATTTAAGTCTTCGGTTTTTTCTCTCATATTCTTGCTTAGGACTGCCAAATAGTTATGTTCAATGTTTTCCCACATTGCGTTTTCCAGCGATTTCGTTAAAACTGAATAAAGTTTTTAAAGTTTTAATTCTATATCATACAAATTGTATTACTAAATACAATAGTAAAATAAGTAGCGTGAATGCAAAAACAAGCACACAAACCTTTGAAAACATGTAAACCTATCCAGTCTTTTTTCTCCAAGAAAGAATTGGGTCTTTTAAATAATGGATTAAAACATGTGTCAGTTTCTCAAACAAAATTGAAGACTACATTGCAGATATCAACATTTCGACACAAGTTCTACCAGTTCCAAACAAAATTCAGTAAAAAGCCATTGTGAAAATATTTTGGAGGAAATAAAAAACAGATCGTTTCAGAAGAGAAAACATAATACTATCCATTCTTTGAAACAGAAAAACATTATTTACACAAAGGCAACAAGATAGTCATAATGGAAAAATCAGATTATATTGAAAAAATGGAAGAAATGCTAACTGAAAATGAATATGGAATCAGTAACAAAAATCCTCTGAAAACTTGCATACAGTCATTTGAAAAAAGAATAGCAAAATCAAGCATAATACCAAATAAATATACAGTTAAACCGGATAACCCAACCTTACTTAGACTTTATGGCTTACCCAAAATACACAAACCATCCATAACAATGAGACCTATAGTTAGCAGTATAAATTCACCAACATGCAAACTTGCAAAGTGGCTAATAAACCAATTCAACTCATTTCCAAAATTCGACAGCCTAGGCATCAAAAACACCTATGAACTTATAGAACACATTAAGGATACTGAACTAAGAGAAGAGGACACACTAGTCTCGTTTGATGTTAAATCACTGTTTCCCAGCATACCAGTTAATCAACTCCCACTGTTGATAGAAAAATGGCTCAAATCACTTGGAATGGCAGCACCTGAAATTTCAGACTACATCGAACTAACCAAATTGTGCATAGAACAAAATTTCTTCCAGTTTCAAACAAAATATTTCCACCAAACTTCAGGGTTAGCAATGGGCAACCCCCTATCACCCTTCCTGGCCGGTGTGTACATGAGTGCATTAGAAATAAGGATCAACAAAGGTTTCCCTTGGATGTTCAAACTCTGGCAACGATATGTAGATGACATCTTTGCAATAGAACAAAAAAAAAAAAAAAAAAAAAACACATCAGTGATGCACTAAAACTTTTACATATCCAAGAAGAAAGCATCAAATTCACTGTAGAAATAGAAAAAGATGAGTATTTTACCATTTTTGGATCTAAAAATAATGAGGAATAAAAACAGACTAAACTTTTTCATTTACAGAAAACCAACAAAGCCAGACAACTACATAAAAAATAATGGCTACAACCCAAGATCCCACAAACAGGCAATCTTCAATAGTATAGTACACAGACTGGTAAACTTCCCTCTAACAACAGAAGAATACAAAACAAAATACATAAAAATAATTGAAATAGCACAAAAAATAACTTTCCCAAATCATTAGTAGACAAAAAAGTGAACTTTGCAAAAAAGAAGAAGCTACTAAAGGAAACCACAACACTCTCAGCTACAGAAACTAATATGATTTTCAAAAAATTCACTTACCATCCATGGGCCTATGATAAATTCAAAAAAGTCTTCAAAAAACGAAACATTCAACTAGCACCAGTCAACCATTTCTCCTTAAAACACCTAATTTGCTCAAACAGCAAAGATGCCATACCATCTTACAAAAAATCTGGAATATATCAAATTTAATGCAGTGACTGTAGTCAAATTTATATTGGTAAAACCAAAAGAAATTTAGAAACAAGAGCAAAGGTACACTTTAGAAACATAAAATATAAACAATTAGAAAAATCAGCAGTGGCCACACATTTTTGGGAAAAAAACCACAACATAAATCCAGAACCAAAACTACTAAAACATACATCAGGAAATCAAGAACTGTCCACATGGGAACAAATCTTCATTTCATAAAATAGGAACAAAGTATTCAATTTCGACATCCCCCAGAAAGATTATTTATTTATTTATTTATTTTATTTATTTATTGTGCTCTGAAAAGGTTCCCAGAGCCATAGCTCATGCTAGGGAACAGTACAAAAATATATAAAATGATGGCAAACAGCCCTTAACAATACTTATATTACATTTTCATAGTAGGAATAAATTACCGTACAAGAATAACATATATGAAACATACAAAGATACAGAAATTCACTATAACTCAAGAAATAATAGTAACAAAGAACTTAACAGAAAAATAGAAGCTACATATTCTATGGGACATTAATCCATATTAATTTTTAAACAGTTCAGGTTTCAAACCAGCTATAAATGTGTAACACTTTATCAGCTATCAATATATGCCTTCAGTAAATTTTCAGCAACTTTCCTTTTAAAACCTTTTATGTTCCTGCAGCCTTTCAGTTCCAGTGGCAGCGCATTATATGAGTTGATAACGTGTGAGGTTAAGCTGTTCAGGCCATAAGTAGAAGTGTTCACTGTTGGTTTTGTTAAGTTTCCTTTATTTCTTGTATTATATATATGTGAGGAGCTTTCAAATGTTAGATTGGACTTTAGAAGATTATTTTTTATTTTGTGGAGATATATTATCAAGGACAACTCTATGTTTACTTGTAATGGTAAAATATTAGTTACATGGTAGAGTGTTTTTGTGTTTGTTCTAAAGGGTAGATTGTAGATTATTTTCAAGGCACGATTTTTAAGTACTTCGAGGTCATGAATTAAATATTTAACAGAGTTACCCCATAAGATGTTTAAGTAATCCAAATGAGATTGAATTAAAGCATGGTAGATACTTCGTAAATGATTTACACTGAATCCTTTGAATTTCAGCCTATGAATTACAGCTAACACAGGAAGAATCTTATTTTTTACATGCATGATATGGTCCTTCCATGTGAGCATACTGTCTAGAATCAAACCTAGATATGTGATTTTTGTTACTCTTTCAATCACTGCGTTATCAACATATATCTTGTTCGAGATTTAACTGTAAATAAAGGGAACAAAATAGTAATCTTAGATACAGCTACATACAAAGAAAAAATGTTAGAGTTACTACAACAAAAAGAATTCCAAGAAATAGATTCTAATCCACTCAACCGATGCATAAAAGATGTACAAGAAACCATCATTAATAGTAAAATTTTAACAACTACAGAACAAAAAACTATCAAACCAGACAACCCTACCCTTGCAAGAATATATGGTTTACCTAAATACACAAACCCAACATACCCATGAGACCCATTGTAAATAATATAAACACTCCTACTTACCTTCTGGCAAAATGGCTAACCAAAAAATTTCAGTCCTTTCCACAATTCCATACTCTGAGTATAAAAAACTCTTTAGACCTGGTAGAAAAAATTCAAAATCTTAAACTAAAACCTCATGACACTTTAGTATCCTTTGATGTCCGCTCCCTCTTCCCTAGCATTCCATTAGACAAACTTTTGATTCAACTGAAAAAATGGCTAAATTCTATAAACCTGGATGCCAATGCAATAGAAGAATATGTGGCAATGACTGAATTATGTATACATCAAAATTATTTTGTCTTCGATGGAAAATATTATAAACAAATTTCAGGACTAGCTATGGGAAGCCCGCTATCACCATTTTTAGCCAATCTATACATGAGCTTTTTCGAAACACATATTACTAAAGCCTTCCCTCATATGTCTAAAACATGGTACAGATACGTAGACGACATCTTTGCAATAGTGCCCTACAAACTAATAGATGATGCTTTGAAACTACTCAACCTGCAAGAACCCAGCATACAATTCACAGTAGAAACTGAAGAGGACTGTACTCTACCTTTTTTAGACCTTAAAATCAAAAAAGGCAATGAAAAACTAGAATTTGGCATTCATAGAAAAGCAACACACACAGATAATTACATCAAAGCAAATAGTTTCAACCCCATTCCACACAAACATGCAACCATCAACAGTCTGACACACAGATTAGTGAACCTACCTCTCAGCCAACAGGAATATCAAAACGAATACCATCAAATCTTAAAAACTGCAATTAAAAATGGATATGGAAAAAACCTTGTAGATAAAAAACTAAAATTATTCAAACTTCAAAAGAAATTAAAACAGATCACAGCTCTCACACCAATAAAACAAGAAACTAGATTTGCTAAATTTACTTACCACCCCTGGGCCACAAAAAAGTTCCAAAAAAATTCAAGATTTACAATATAACATTGGCACCAAAAAACAATTACAACATTAAAAACCTACTTCACAGTAACAATACTGATAAGATAAAACCAGAGGAAAAGTCAGGCATTTACAAAATTAAGTGTAAAGACTGTGAAAAAATTTACATAGGGAGGACAAAAAGGAACATAGGCACTAGAAAGAAAGAACACTTCAGGCACTTAAGATACAAAAATATTGATAAGTCCGCAATAGCAGCTCATTTCTGGTCTGAAAATCATGAAATTGAAGATAGCACAGAATTACTAAAATACGTACAAAAACATAGTGAACTCGTCATATGGGAGAGGATATACATAGAAAAACATAAAAACCAACTAATGAATTTTGAAATCCCGCTAGAAGAGAATCCCACATTTCAGTTCATCACTAAATCAACAGATGGCAGCAACAACCCCAGAATTACCCACACCGCTGGATCTAGCGTCAGTCGCACAAGAGCCGTAGATGCAAACGAAGATTTGCGAAACATGTCCTCAAAATAGGTACGAAAGTGAAGCAGATGTGTAAGAAATACGACTCATCTAAAATTTAATAATATATCTTGTTATTTACTACTGGTACGTATGATCTTTTATGAAATAAAACATATTTTGTTTTACAGACATTTAATGTTAACTTATTGCCCTTAAACCAGCTATTCAATGCATTCAGGTCTTGCTGTATGTCATATATCAGCTGGTGCTCAGAGTCATCTATATATAACAAACATATATCGTCGGCAAACATAGTCAATTTACCTTTTAGTCTTAAACATCCTATGTCATTTATAAAAATTAGGAATAATATAGGACCTAATACAGAACCGTGTGGAACACCATGATCAATTACTGATAGAGAACTGGAAATGTTCATATTTACAAATTGTTTCCTATTACTGAGATAATTCTGAAACCAGTTGAGAGGAAGTCCTCTTACACCAGCATACTCAAGTTTATTTAATAATAAAGTATGATCTACAGTTTCAAAAGCGTTTTTTAGGTCAATAAATAAACCAGCAGCTAAACAATTTCTATCCAGAGCTCTTTGAATAGGTACGATAATATCTACCGTGGCAGCAAGAGTACTAGAATTGTTAATAAATCCATTCTGATGATTGTGAAAAAAGTTGTGTTTTTCTAGATGCTGTAATAATCTAACTTTTACTACTTTTTCCAGAATTTTGGCAAATACAGGAATAATACTTATTGGTCTGTAATTATCCATAATTACTCTATCACCTGTCTTATAAATTGGGACAACTCTTGTGATTTTACAACCATCAGGTACTGAACCTGAACTAAGTGATAAATTAATAAAGGTTACACTGTGTGGAACCAAACTGTACTTGCACTTTGTTAACAATTCATTTGATAAAATATTATCTGTTTTATTACCTTTGTTTTTTATTGTTGCTATCATTTTTAGAACCTCATTATTATCTGCTGGATATAGAAAAAGACTATTTGGTACTGAACTATAAGGTGGTGGAGTATATTGTGTAGTTATACATATCTTCACGAACTGATCAGCTATATTTACAAAGTATTGGTTAAAAGATTCACATATTTCTAATTGATTTCCTATTTTTTGATTACCTACCATTATTGTTTCTATTTGATTACAATGTACTGGGGTTTTATTTCTTAAGATTCCATTTATTGTCATCCATACCTTTTTTGGATCATAGGAGTTATTCAGTTTATTTGAGTAAATATGCTTCTTGAAGTTCCCTTTTCATTTTAGTTACTTCATTTGCACACTTTTTGTACAGTTCAATTGCTATCGGAGAGGGAAATTTGCATTTTGTTTTGCTATACAGTAAGTTTTTCTTTTTAACTAGAGCCAAAAAGTTACTATTAACCCATGGTTTATGTGTCACTTTATTTGACACAACCTTTCTGCACCTGTAGGAGCAGACTGAAACCCCTTCCTTTATAAACTGCAATAATGAGTTATAATATTCATTAGGGTCATTTGTGACACAGTTAAATCCAGTATTTTGTATAAATAAGGAAAGTCTATTATGATTTATAGTGTTAAATTCTTGAATTGACATTCTGTAATTGATATACTTATCATGAAGGGCCTTGCAAAGATGTTCTTTTATGTCGATTATAAGTATGTTATGGTCACTGATATGTTTTATGTTAGATATAGATATTGGGGTATCATTGTTATTGATAAATACATGGTCAATTAGTGTAGCTGAGCTATTGCCTATTCTTGTTGGGTATATTTTATTACCTTGTACAAAATTGAAACTTGTAATTAGTGTATTATAGTTTTCAAGACTTTTACTCTGAGTGAGGTAATTAATATTTACATCGCCTATGATCATGGCTGATTTTGCAAGCTTCCTACACAGTACAGTTTCCATATCAGTGAGAAAGTTGCCAGTATTTGATCATTAGGATTATAAACTGCAATGATATCAAGTGTTATTAGATCCCTTTTCAGGTTTATGTGCAGGATACTGTGGACACTGTTTACTATGTTTTGTACTGACGTTTTCCATACATCTCTAATATACACTGAAATTCAGTGTAGATTAGTTCAGCAAGTTCCTTGAACCGCCACCAGAGGAAACCTGTGACAAAATATTGTCAACTACACCAATGAGAACCAGTCGATGGCCGGCTGAGGATAGAGGCAAAGTCTCTGAAATATGTTCCGGAAAAATTTAAAACTAAGTGTTGTTTAGTGTCATTAATCGACTCCCTTTAAATTTAATTCATCATAACAACACTGTTTTCAATACTTCCAAGAAAGGAAGAGCTGTCTATTTGTTTACTCCTCAAAAAAGCTCTAACTCCAGGATACGCTGCTGAAGGCCTTTTGCATTCTATGTTAGTAGTATATAAGTATGTCCCATTTTATTGAGATTGTTTAATTTTCTTGACGTTGGTTACAGGCTTTTTGAGTCGATCATATATCAGCTTATTAGTGTATTTAAGTTTGAATTTATGAGTCACTATGTTTACACTCAGTCTTCACTTACTTATTGTTGTATAATTGAAACGTTTTCAAGATCATTCGATCTCATCATCAGCTGTTTGGTGACTAAATGAACCTCCCTCTTCTTCCACTACTACGGAGCTCCGATCACTCTGCCATCTGGTGTTAGGGGCATTAAGTTTTAATACTTCATTTAATGCCGGGATTTCAAAATTTATAACTTTATCACGGTTTTTGTTTATGAATATTTTTTCCCAAATATCCAATTCTATGGGCGTACTTAAAGATTTTAACAGTTTAATGTTGTGGCCAATATTGTGGTTTTCTGTCCAAAAATGGTGTGAAACTGCAGATTTTTCTGTTTGTTTCAACTTAATGTTCCTCTGGTGTTCTTTTTGCCTGGTTAACATGTTTCTCTTAGTTTTTCCTATGTAGCTTTTTTCACAGGTTTCACAATTAATCTGATAAATTCCTGATTTCAAATTGTTGGGGATTGAACAACAAAAAAAAAAAAAAAAAAAAAAACTGGAAAAAAAAAAATTAATTTTCTTAAAAAGTCTCTTTATTGGTTCTTTAGTTCTGATATGTACCCCAAATCTAAGATAACAGAGCACTGATAAAACATTTGCCTTTTTTATGGGTAACATATAAATACTGTCTCAAACAATGTAATTTGTTTAAGAACAATTGTTTGAAATTTGTTCTGACAAGCAATTAACTAATTTTCTAAGACTCTGTGGTCTTAATGGACTCTGCGGTCCATTAGATTCTGTGGTCTTGAGTCATCATTCAGCGAGGTTTATTATTCCACGATGGTACCAGTCTCTAGTTTTTGAAGTGAAGAATTCGGTGACACACACTTACATTACTTCAAATGATCCATGGATGAAAAAAGACAATAATCTGATGTGAGATCAATGCTGCATGCTGGGTGTGGTAACAGTTTGATTGCTCCCAATTCCTGAATTTTTTCAATGGTTATTTGTGCAGTAATGGGGTGTTGCATCGTCCTGTTTCAATAGAACTCTATTAATGATGGGTATATCCACTGTGCAGTGGAGAGAAAGTCCTTCTCAAATTAAAATTGATTTTCAAAGACGATGTTCGCATCACTGAGATAATTACTGCCAAGTGATCGCTATGTCACTCTCCTCTCTGTGTGACATTTACCCAATCATGCCCACGTGTTCTCTTCTCAACCAAAGAGGAACACGCCATTTCTGTTTGCTGCCTAATTCTTCTTGGAATGCCTTGGAGCCTTCCCTATTTTTCATAGCAAAAATTGGCCATTACCTTATAAAGCGATCGGAGATAAACTGTGTAAACTTGCTGTATTTAATGATGATGATCATACTAATGTAATAGTATCTATTTTAGAAATTCATCAAATTTCTCATTTACTTGAGTCTTGGTACAGATATATGCCATTATGTCATATTTTAGCACTAATCTACTTTTAATCTACTTTTGCATAATGCGTAGCTATAGACATATACATTTTTAGCTCTTGTTATGTCATTTGGTTCTCTGTTATGTAAATTAATGAGATAACATAATTTAAATTGTGAATATGTATGCATGGCTACTATACTTTTTTGCGTCACCATCTTATGATTTTATGAGATAAGCAAAATGCATTGTTTCATTACGAAGCAAAGGTTTTCTGTATTTATATATGAAATGTTAGTTATGAAAGCTGAACAGTGTAAGCCTTCCTTAAAAAGTGTGTTTTGGCACCACAATTAAAGGCTCAAGTCTCTCAGGATCATTTACATTTCAGCTCCTGAGCACAGAAACATTGTTAGAATGTTTACATCCCTGGTGTCATGGTGATAGCAAACACTAGTCAACCCATTTCTCTATCTTAATAGTTATCACGGAGAGAAGGGAAAAATGCAATATTTGGGGACAGTCAGTTATGACAAAATAGCCTTTATCTTTCTGTATTGTGTATTGTTGTGAGACCATTTAATTTCCTAGAATCTAGATGATTTTACTTGGGCTCAAGTAATTTTTGTTTCTTGAACATTTAATTTGTGAATGGAAGGTTGTAAACACTGTGTAAAGTCAGGTTCAGTTGAGTTGCCGGTTATGATAGTACCAGTGAGTATCAAAGTTGTTAAGAATCAGTCGGCTGGAGCAGTTGTGTTGTTAGAATTGGGTATTGGTCTGTCAGCAGTGAATATGTACAAGTTCCATCAGTTCAGGTTAGTGAGATATAATGGAACATTTGATTAATGTGCTCATTCTGTGTATTTGCAAGTAGTAAAAGTGATTGTAAGTCAGCGTTATGGATAAAAATTCTAGTGACAGTGTGAGTTTCATACACTTTACATTCTCATTCAGTCACCCAACTTTTGTCAGATAATATCAATAACTGAATCTCAACTTAGTACAAAGTTGGATCAAATATAAACAGGAATTGTTCTTTAAAATTTATTGTATAAATAAACAAAAATGCTCATATAAGATTACTTTTATACATAGTGTCCTGCCTTCGATACACATTTTCTCCAATAGATTGTCAAGTTTTTGATACAATCCTAATAGAAAGAACAAGTACACACGCAGAGCCACTTGCGCACGCAGACGTCTACATTTGCATTATCATCAGAGCACTGGCCTCTTAGGTCTTGTTTGAGTGGCCCAAACAAACGGTAGTCGCAAGACTGTAAGGAGTGTGTTCTAGAGGTGTCCAATGCATTTTCCGGCATTGAAGTGGCAGTATGTGGCCTCGCATTTTCATGGAGAAAAATGGCATTTCAGATTCGTTGCTGGCATTGCTCGTTGCGATATGCAGCTTTTGCTGATCCAAAATGTGACAGTAATAGTCTGCATTGATTGTCCTTCATTAGTGAAGAAATGCCAAATGCCCGCAGAGTCCCAGAAAACGGTTGCTAGCAGCTTTCCAGCAGATGGGCATGTTCTGACCTCAACCAAACTTGCTTAGTCAGCTCGCTATCACTCCATGTTTGCTTGCTTTGTGTAATGACGCACCATGTTTCATGACAAATCAGAATGCGTACCATGAAATCCTCTCAGACTTCTCTGTCAAACTTCCTGCCATAACGTTTTTTGTTCCTGGTTGTGGGAAGAGGAACCTGCCTGGCAGTGGAGTTCATCTTGGATGACTGAATACTTCTGTAGCTTATTCCCAGTGAAAAAACACTTTCAGATGCTGTTATGCACTGATCTTCTTCAATAATGTCACTAGTGAGTCATTCCATGTCAAATTGCACATGTCTCCGATTTTATTGATATTGAATTTATATGTTCTGTGAAGAAAAAGAAATGATACACATATTTTTTTTGTTAGTCTCTGATTTAATTATTTTGGCCAATAAAAATCATTAAACATTTGGGTATTTTGTGTGCATCGTTCTACATTAATGAGAATATATCTGCTTATTTTTGGCAGAAAAGTATCATTTTTGACTCATTTACTAAATTGAAATGCATACCTCATTTACACAATAAATAAAAAGAGTTTGTGTAATATTTATATTTTCACAAAGGCATTAAAATTACAAATATCATTATTGTGTCTTTATGGGTTCGCAGAATTAAAAGGCCGAGCTGCAGAAATAAAAAATCTTCTTTATTTCCGTAGCAATACACTGTTCAATTCTCACGTAACAACATTACATCACATATACACAGTCTTCCAAGGTCGATGACAACAAAAAACCGTGACAGCTGATTACATTAGCTCTCGTTGCAACAACACTCTTATTACACAACTACTGTCCGGCTGGTGTGTCAGAATCACTTTTATATCTAAGCAAACAAGAAATACAACCACTCTCCGTCAATCGAGATATCTCTAAAAACTTCCAGACCTGAAATCTTATCTGTGTCGGCGAGTCCTTTGTGTACACTAGCCGCGTTGCTTATCAAGCTCTTTATTACAGTGAAACCTTATCCGCCGTCTATTATCTATTTGCGCCGAAACTGTTTATGCCTGTTACCGCGACACTACTCCCTCCTCAAGGCTGGTCGTCCCGAACAGCTCCATCGTAGCGGGCCAGACGATCCAAGTGTACCACCAGCATCTTCCCTCGAGGCACCTTCTGGATGCGGTAGACCACGTCGTTAATCCTCTTCACCAACCGGTACGGTCCTTGCCATGGTTGCTGGAGTTTCGGGCGTCGTCCCTTGGTGTGGGTCGGCGGTACAACCAGACTAAGTCACCCTGCTGGAATCCTTGGCTGTTGGCTTGTCTGTCGTATCGGGTCTTCATGCGGTCGCTCGCCTTCTGGGTGTTCTGACGAGCCATCTCATGCATGTCGTGGAGATGGTTCACCAGGTTCTCCACGTACTCAATTGCTGGTTGTTTTGCGTCCGGGGGGCTTCCAAAAGCCAGATCACAGGGGAGGCATAACTCTCGGCCGAACATTAAGCTGGCTGGCGTCATCCCAGTGATGTCGAGTGTAGACGATGGGTAGGCCAGCAAAAACAGTGGTACCTTGACGTCCCAGTCTCGTTGATGGCTGGTCACGACCTTCCTCACGTGCCCTTCTAAGGTCTTTATGTATCTCTCCATCATGCCGTTCGACTGTGGATGTAGGGGTTTGGTGCGGGTCTTGTTTACCCCAAGTCTAGTGCCTCTTTCATCAATTTGGATTTGGTCGCTGTGAAGCACCCCAAATCGGCAGAACGCTTGCTCCACAAAGCAGTCCGTGATTGTCTTCGCCTCCTGTTTCGGAATCGCATACACCTCCGGCCACTTGGTGAAGTAGTCCACGACCACTATCAGGTACTTGTTGCCTCGCTCGGTCACTGGGAATGGTCCAGCTATGTCGACGGCGATCCTTTCGAATGGCGCTCCGACGTTGTACTGCTGCATGCGACCCCGACTCCTAGTCTGGGGGCCGAGACTCGCCGCGCACACATGACAGTGGCAGCACCATCTCTCAGCGTCTGCTCGGAGCCTCAGCCATTAGTAGCGCTGTCGGAGTTTGTCGATCGTTCGGTTTGCTCCGAGGTCTCCTGAAGTACCGGCGTGCACTTCCTACAAGACTTCCGGTCCCTACTTCGGGGAAGTACCAACTGCTCCCTCTGCGTCTTCTCATCACGTGATACCCATACCCGGAACAGCACTCCCTCTCTTGTCTTCAGTGATATCCATTGGGCCCAGTACGACTTGAAGGTGGTGCTCCTCTGTGCGATGTCCTCCCTGGTTGGTCTTGTCCCCGCCTCAACTTCCCTCAACAATGGCTCCAAGTCTGTGTCCGCCAGCTGCTCCCTCCTCAGGCCTGCGCTATCCCAGCCATCCGCAGGCACTGCCGTGACTATCGGACTGCTGCGGCACGTTCCTCTTCCACTCTTGTGCATTGGCGGCACTCCTCTCGGCAGGGTCTTCGAGACATGGCGTCTGCGTTAGCGTGGCTCTTCCCTCTACGATGTTCAGAGGTTAAGTCGTACTCCTGCAGCCTCTGGACCCAACTGTTTGCCTGGCTTTCCAGGCTTAATAGCCAGGTTAGGGTGGAATGGTCAGTCCTCAGGTGGAATGGCTGACGTACAGGTAGTTGTGGAAGTGCTCCAAGGTCTTTACTACCGCCAGTGACTCTCGTCGGGTGACGGAGTAGTTCTCTGCCTTGGATAGCGTCTTGCTTTAGTAGGCTATCACACGCTCGTGGTTGTCCTGAACTTGCGATAGGACGCCACCAATGCAATGGTCGCTGGCGTCGGTGTCCACAATGAAAGTGCCGCCTGGTTGTCGAAATCCCAAAATGGGAGCACTGCACATGGTCTTCTTCAGGTGCTGGGAAGCGTGTTTAGCGTCCTCAACACATAGGGTCGTTGTTCCTCTGTCAGGTGGGTAAGGGGTTTGGCGAGGATGGAGAACCCCTTTATGAAACGGCGGTAATAACTGCTTAGTCCCAGGAAACTGCGCAACTCTCGCTTATCCTTTGGCCCAGGCCAATCTCTCACAGCCTGGGTTTTCTCCGGGTCTGGCCACTCCGGTTGGTGAGACTATGTGGCCCAAGCAGTTCACTTCCTTGCGGAAGAGCTGGCACTTCTTTGCGTTCAGCTTCAAGTTGGTTGCCTGCAGTCTCTGTAACACATTGCTCAGGTTGTCGAGATAGTCTTCGAACGCTTTGCCGACGATGAGGATGATGTCCAAGTATAGCAGGCATGTCATTTCAGTTCTATCATTACTGATTCCATCTATCGTTGGAATGTGGCTGGTGAATTGCAGAGGCCAAAGGGCATAACTGTGAACTGCCAAAGCCCTTGGCCTGTCGAGAATGCAGTCTCCTCCTTGTCTCTCGGGTCTAGAGCCACCTGCCAGTAACCCGACTACAGGTCCAGGGTCGAGAACCACTGTGCACCAGCGAGCGTGTCCAGGTTGTCAATCCGAGGTAAGGGGAAACAGTCCTTTCGGGTGACAGCGTTCAGCCTCCTGTAGTCCATGCAGAAGCGTAGCTCACCGTTCTTCTTTGTTACCAGTACTACAGGGGAGCACCAAGGGCTGGCAGACTCTTCAATCACTCCTCTGGATATCATGTCGTCTACCATATCCCGTACCGCCGCCTTTTCGCCAACGGAACGCGTCTAGGTGGTTGCCGAATAGGCCGGGCGTCTCCGGTGTCGATACGGTGAAGCACTTTATCCATGCGGCCGTAGTCACTGTCGCATTTGCTGAAGACGCGCTGGTATCGCCTCAGTAATTCTCTAACTTTCTCCAGCTGTTCTGAGGTCAGGTGGTCGGCCGCCCTTCCAGTAAGCCTTCTAGCCGGGGCCCCAGGTGTTGCGTCGGCACCGGCTCCTGTGTCTTGTCGATTGCGGTTACGCTGACTACGGGCTCGCACGTCCCCAGCTCTGCTCCGGCTTGAAGGTCGAGATCGGTGTCTGCCATGTTGAGCAGCCTCACTGGTACCTCCTCTCGGCACGGCAAGAATGTCCTGGGTACAGAGAGTCCGTGCACAGGTGTCATCTGGTCCAGCATAATGTTCTTCGTCCGCTGGCCTTCCAGTCGCGCCATCACCACCACCTCGCTTCTCGCGGGGTCCACAACGTCTTCCTTCAAGATGACCCTACAGATTCCAAGGCGCTCGGCGGGTTGCCGGAGTATCACCTCTTCTCCATTGAGACACAGGACCTTCCTGCCGACGTCAACCGTCGCCTCGTGGCTCCTGAGGGCATCAAATCCAAGTACGTATTACCTTCTCAGCCAACTTCGCGAACACCCACAGACATACGGCACTTCTTCCCAAGGTCAACATCAATAGGGCCTCCTTCTCCACAGGCAAGGTGTCACCCAATGCCGTCACAAACTGGTATGGTCGGCTCGGCTTCCTTGTCGGCAAACCCTTCGCCACGTCAGGTCTGATGATGGTCACGGCTGCCCCGGTGTCCACCAGCACGCGGCACGATTTCCCCTCCACCCAACCGTCCGCGATGATGCTGTCATCCAAACGCTTGCTAACGGCGCGCAGTGTCACTCGAGGGGATGGTGGTGATTGCGCCGACGTGCCCCTCTCCACGACGGCCCTTACTCGTGTTTCGGCTGCTCTTCCTGGTGTGGGCAGTCTCTCCAACTTTCCCGGCTGTCCGCACCCCCAACACAGGCCACTAGGTCTTCGCCGGCGTCCCTCGGCTGGTCTTCTGTCTCCGGTGTAGCGAACACTCCTCGTTCTCGACGTCGGGATAGCTGTCACCTTGGCCGCTTCCATCCTTAATACTTCCGTTAGCGCCTCGTGGATGGTTTTATAGTCGCCGAGCATTAGGCGCTGACGAATCTCCGTGTCTCGTACTCTGTAAACGAATGAGTAGGCAGCCTCTCGGGATACGAACTAGGGTGGGAGGTCGACTAGGGGTTTGCTCGCCATTTACGCAATTGCCAGAGCAGACTCCTGTAGCGTCTCCCCTGGCTGTTGTCACCTTGACTTCAGCTGGCTTCGGTACCCTGCGGCTAAGCGGTGATTTCCAAAACGATTCTCCAGGGCTTCCCAGATGTCCTTGGGAGCCGCCGCTGTCTGGACTGCGTTCAGGACTTCTGCGGCCCGTCCCTGGAGGCTGGCTATTAACTGTGTGCCCTCTTCCTCTGGTGACCATTTGTTGTGCTTGGCCACTGCGTTGAGCTGGCGGCGGAGGACTTCGAAAGTTGTCGCGCCGTCGTATTTAGGAGGTTTGACGCGTGCCGATGTGCCGCGTCCCGGCGCGTCTGCCTTCAAGTCCTTCAACCTCCTGCCGACGATGTCCTGTACGATGGCGTTCAGGGACTTTGTGTTGCTGTCAGCCTTTACCTCCAGGTTGTTAACGCGGTTCGCAAGGTCTTCGACATCTTCCACCATGGCGTTCAGGGACTTGGTGTTACTGTCGGCCTTTTCCTCCAGGTCATTGAAGCGGTTCGCCATGTCTTCAACGCGCTCGTCCACTTGGCCCATCCTCTTGCCCAGCTCCGTCACGTCATCCCTCACGCCGGCCAACTGTTCGTCAAATTTGGCGGCGAGAGCCTCGTTCGCCACTTTCATATTCGTTCGCTGCTGTCATTTCTGTGGTTAATTCGGCCTACACATCTTTCAGTTCCGCTGCCAAGTTGTTATTTGTGGTCTCCAGCTTTGCGGCCAGGCTGTCATTTGCCGCTTCTGTTTTTGCAGAGAGATTGTCATTCGCCGTCTTCATTTCCGAGGAGAGTTCGGCCTTCATTTCCATCATCTTATTCAGAATCTTTTCCAATGCAGCCTCCATGTCGTCCCACTCCTGATACCAATTGTGACTTTGTGGGTTTGTAGAATTAAAAGGCCGAGTTGCAGAAATTAAAAATCTCCTTTATTTCCGTAGCAATACACTGCTCAATTCTCACGTAACAACATTACATCACATATACAGTCTTCCAAATTCGATGACAATAACAAACCGTGACGGCTGATTACATTAGCTCTCGTTACAACAGCACTCTTGTTACACAAGTACTGTCCGGCTGGTGTATCACAATCACTTTTATATCTAATTCACAGCTCGAGAAACTTCTCGAGCAAACAAGAAAAACAACCACTTTCCGTCAATCGAGATATCTCTAGAAATTTCCAGACATGAAATTCTATCTGTGCCGGTGAGTCCATTGTGTGCACTAGCCACGCTGCTTATCAAGCTCTTTATTACCGTGAAACCTTATCCACCGGCTATTATCTATTTGCGCCGAAACTGTTTATGCCTGTTACCGCGACACTATCAATGCTAGCATTTTACTAAACAAATTCAGGAAACATTTTAAAACTAACCTCCTGATGTCATAACCTTAGGAAAAAAATCAGATTGGGATTCCAAATAATAAGAGAGAAATTAAGTAACTTACCAAGTCGTGCAGTGCTGCTTACAAGGTCAAGACGCACACACACACACACACACACACACACACACACACACACACACACACACACACACACACACACACACACACACACACACACACCATATGGTAGCTGACAGTGTATCTTGTGTTGTACTGCCGTTATCACCTACAAGGTCAATTATTATTTCTGTTTCCAGATGCTCGGTGATGATACTATTAATAGCTCTCTCTGATCACATTCCCCACACGACATTCCGTAGATTGAAATGCCAGTCTCAAATTTACACTTGCAGTCACCACATATTTTCTTGCATTGATTTAAAATTAATCATAGATCGGTTAAGGAGTTTTAATATCCACCACTCTCCCTTCGCTTTGCAATGTATAGCTTGTTATTACTGCCTGAGATACAGATATTGGCACAAAAGAATCGGCCCAGGTGAACAATTTTCTTGGGAATTGTGATAGGGTCTATTCCAGGCTGAAGGCTAGCTTTTATTGCAAGTCGTTTAACATGTGTTTCGTGTTAGGGCCCTTATTCTTTCTGATCTATATAAATGACCTCTCACTTTATATAAAGGACATCGCAAGTACAGTTCTTTTCGCCGCTGACACAGTGTCCTGGTGACCAATACAAATTTAAACGAGTGTATAATTAAAATGAATTATGTTTTAAACTGTATGTCATGCTGGTTTAAAGCGAACAAGTTATCTGTGAATCTAGATAAAACAAAAGTGGTCAAATTTATAACCTGTCGTACGTCACATACTCAAATAGAAATAGGATTAACGATATGTTATTAGAAGAAATTGACAGCATAAAATTTCTTGGCCTTCAAGTGGACAGATGTTTAGATTGGAAAGCTCACATAAATTATATCTTACCTAAACTCAGCTCTGCCTGTTATGCTATCCGAGAGCTGGTTAATGTGAGTTCTATTGACACACTTAAATTAGTATTGTGACTTTGTGGGTTCGTGAAATCAAAAGTCCAAGTTACAAACACAAAAAATTGTACTTTATTTCCGTAGAAATACGCTTCGTACACATACACAATACAACATACAAGCTCAACAAACACAGCCGCTTACCCGCACGCGTTCAATTACCGACTGACTCACTGTGTTTGGCAGGCAAGCTGCCTGTTTTATAGTTTTTCTAACATTCCAGAAATTTCTCAATCTAGACCGGCTAGAACAAAGGCGAACTCTTGCGAAATCCGTCTGCTCCCACCCACCATTTCGGCAAGCTTTTGTCTCCATACTGCACTGCCGTCTCTTTGATCTTGTTACCCGCGCTGCCTCCAATCAACAGTGACATGGCGACACCTCTCCCTCCTCAAGGCTGGTCGTCCCGAACAGCACTATCGTAACGGGCCAGACGATCCAGATGTACCACCATCATCCCTCGGGGCACCTTCTTGATGCGGCAGACCACGTCGTTAATCCTCTTCACCACCCGGTATGGTCCTTGCCATGGTTGCTGGAGCTTCCGGCATCGTCCCTTGGTCCGGGTAGGGCGGTACAACCAGACTAGGATACCCTGCTGGAACCCTTGGCTGTTGGCTTGCCTGTCGTATCGGGTCTTCATGCGGTTGCTCGCCTTCTGGATGTTTTGACGAGCCAGCTCATGCATGTTGTGGAGATGGTCCATCAGGTTCTCCACATACTTGGTTGTTGGCTGTTTTGCGTCCGGGGGCTTCCAAGAGCCAGATCACAAGGGAGGCGTAACTCTCGGCCGAATATTAAGCTGGTTGGCGTCATCCCAATAGTGTCGTGTGTAGACGAGCGGTAGGCCAGTAAGAAAAGTGGCACCTTGAGGTCCCAGTCTCGCTGACGGCTGGCCACGACCTTCCTCAGATATTCCTCTAAGGTCTTGATGTACCTTTTGAGCATGCCAACCGACTGGGGATGTAGAGGTGTTGTTCGGGTCTTGTTAACCCCAAGTCTTATTAGTGCTTCATCATCAGATTGGACTCAAAATTGGTACCCTGGTCGCTGTGGAGCTCCTGCGTAACCCTACATCGGCAGAACACTTGCTCCTCGAGGCAGTCTGTGATCGTCTTTGTCCCTTGGTTCGGGATGGCATACACCTCCGGCCACTTA
This sequence comes from Mantis religiosa, assembly GCA_030765055.1. Lineage (NCBI taxonomy): Eukaryota > Metazoa > Arthropoda > Insecta > Mantodea > Mantidae > Mantis > Mantis religiosa. The sequence goes on along the minus strand of CM060955.1, from coordinate 331,444 downwards.
GTGAAGTAGTCCCAGAATCACCTCCTCAGCCACCTTCGCAACGAACACCCACAGACGCACGACACTCCGTCCCAAGGTCAGCTTCAGTAGGTCCTCCTTCTCAGGCAAGGTGTCGCCCGACGCCGTGACAAGCTGATATGGTCGGCTCGGCGTCCTTGTTGGCAAACCCTTCGCCACGTCAGGTCTGATGATGGTCACAGCCGCCCCGGTGTACACCAGCACGCGGCACGGCTTTCCTCTTACCCAGCCGTCCGCGATGACGCTGTCAACCATCCGCCGGCTGACGGCGCGCAGTGTCACTCAAGGAGATGTTGTGAACGGCGCCGACGTGCTCCTCGCCACGCCGGGCCTTACTCGTTCTTCCGGCTGCCCTTCCTGGTGTCGGCAATCTCTCTCTAGGTGCCTCGGTTGTCCACATCCCCAACACAGGCCACTAGGTCTTCGCCGGCGTCTCTTGGCTGGTCTACTCCTGTCTCCGGTGTAGCGGACACTCCTCGTTCTCGACGTCGGGACAGCTGTTACCTTGGCCGCCTCCATCCTTAATGCTGCCGTTAGCGCCTCGTGGATGGTTTTATAATCGCCGAGCATTAGGCGCTGACGAATCTCCGTGTCTCGTACCTCGTCAACGAATGTGCAGGCAGCTTCGCGGGATGCGAACTCTGGTGGGAGGTCGACTAGGGCCGTGCCAGCCAGCTTTTCAACTGCCAGGGCGAACTCTTGCAGCGTCTCCCCTAGCTACTTTGACCTTGCCTTTAGCTGGCTGCGGTACGCTGTGGCTAAGCGGTGATTTCCAAAACGATTCTCTAGTACCTCCCAGATATCTTTGGGTGCCGCCATTGTCTGTACCGCGTTCAGGACTTCCGCGGCCCGTCCCAGGGGGCTGGCTGTTAACTGTGTGGCCTCCTCCTCTGGTGACCATCTGTTGTGCTTGGCCACTGCGTCGAATTGGCGGCAAAAGACCTCAAATGTTGACGCGCCGTCATATTTCGGAGGTTTGACGCGCGCCGATGTTGTGTCGTGTCCCGGTGCGTCGGCCTTCAAATCCTTCAACCTTCTGCCGACGACGTCCTCCACCATAGCGTTCAGGGACTTGACGCTGCTGACCACCTGACCGCAGAACAGCTGGAGAAATTTCGACAACTACTGAGGCGATACGAGCGCGTCTTCAGCCAAGGCGATGATAATAATAATAATAATTTCTGCTTTCTATATCCTCGGCATCTAGTAGCTAAACCGAGGCACAAGTTAATTAACTAATAACTGAATTTATAAACAAAATTTCTTTAGCCAAATTATCTTTGCAGATGTTGTTTATATCTATTGCCTAACCTAGTATGATTGTTATTATTTCAAGTGAACTGTTCCTCTCCCCTCCTAACTTCTTCTGTGTAGTCAAATTTTTATCAAGTCATATCCTCTTCTTCTTCAGCTATCTCTTCCAGTGGTTGTTGTTCTATAGTCATCTGGGCTCTTCTTCTTGCAGCCTCCAATCTTCCAGTTGAAGTCCAATAGTATCTCCGTCTGCTTGGAGCGGGTCCTATTATCTCCTGTGGCTGTTCTGGATCCTGAGGTTCGTTTGCGTGTTGTTGGTTTTGCTCTGGTCGCCCTTGTTGTATCCTTTGTGATCGTCTGACTGGTTCCACTATTTCGGTTACATTAATCTGTCTGCGTCTTCCTCTGCTGCGTTGTAATTCGTAATCCTTCATCGATCTGTCAGAAATTTTTGAAGCGATTTCCTCTAGTTTCTTGTAGTCCTCCTTATTCCTCATAATTTCCCATATCCGTTTTCCAGCTAAACACTGCCTATCCTCGTTGATGTCCTCCTGATATCGGTTGCATTCAAACATGACGTGCTCGGGACTATCTGTTGTTCCACATAAATCACATATATCATCATTCCTTCTTTTGATTTTCCTCAGGTATACTCCATATGGTCCATGTCCTGTCATGAATTGTATTCCATATCTGTTTGGATTTATCTGCTTCAGTCGTAGTCGTTCCTTAACATTCGGATATATTTCATAAGTTGTTCTTCCTCCCTGCATGTTATCCCATTCTTCCTGCCATTCCGCTATTAAAGCATTTTTAATATCCGCCTTACTTCCGCATCTTCTACCTATGATTTCTTCGACTTTCTCCATGCTGTTCCTTTTAAACCAAAATTGTGCTCCTCTCAGTCTAATTAATAAATCTATGGGCCAAATAGCTGTTGTTATCAATAGTGCCATTGTTGGAGTTGTTGTCACCGCACCAGTTAATCGTAGTATAGCTTGTCGCTGTGTGCTTCTCATCTTCTTTTTATTTTTTGATACTTTCATCTTATGCGCCCAAATTCCAGCACCATATGCAGTTATTCCGACTAAAAAGCTCATGTGATATATTTTTGTTGTCTCTAGTGTTAATTTATATCTTCTGGTCGTCAGTCTTGCTAGTTTCATAACAACATTTAGAGCTTTATTCCTGCTTCTTTCTATATGCGCATTATTGTTGAGCTTCTCATCCAATGAAATACCCAGGTATTTTACGGTCTTTTCCCTTTTAATATTGTTGTTATTTAGTTTAATTATTGGATCTCTCTTCAGACTTCCTTTCAGCATCATGTACATCGATTTTTGTGGAGCTATCTTTAGTTTTGCTTCTTTACACCAGTTGCTTAATATTTCAAGACTCATTTTCGCATTTATTTCTAATTCTGTTCTGCTATTACCATCAACGATAATCAGCACATCATCTGCATATGCGATAACATCTTTGGTGTAAGGTGTTTCACCTAGACGCTCAAGGATTGGCTCAGTGAGAATGTCCCAAAACAAAGGTCCAAGGACCGAGCCCTGTGGACATCCTTTGGTTATTCCTCTCATGATTGTCTCATTCTCCGCTAACACGTAGATTCTTCCGTTTGTACAGTAGTCCTTGAGCATATAGTAAATACATTTAGGATAATCCTTAGGTCTCAATATGCTGAATAATTGTGGCCACCATAAGTTGTCAAAGGCGCCAGCTATGTCCACAAATATACCTATGACATATTTTCTTTCGCTAGATGCAGCAGAAGTTAGTGCTGTGCTTATAGCGTCTTCTGTTGATTTTCCTTTTCTAAAGCCGTATTGTTTAGAGGTCATTCCAATCATTGTTCTACATTCATTTATCCTTTTATAAATTAGCTTTTCTTGTACCTTGCCCAAAGAATTCAATAAACAGATTGGTCGGTATGTTTTAGGATTTTTGGAATCACGATCCTTGTCTTTCTTTAGTATGACAATATTTGCACCTTTCCATACATGAGGTACTCTGCCACTCACTAGACATTGATTTAATAAGTCACATAAATATGGCGCTATTTGTTGTTCTAGTTGTTGCAAAACTTCGTTATTTATCTTGTCAGGTCCAGGTGCCTTTTTCGTGTTCAACTGTCGTATCGCCTGCCTTACCTCTGATAGATCGAATGGATAAATAATTCTTGTACCATAGTACTCTTCCATGTATTGCAGTCTTTTAGCCACATGATCCTCTTCTTCATCCTCATTGTTATCTTGTGGTAGTAATGCTTTTAATAATTCATATATAGGTTCTTTCCAGGTTTGAGTTATAGATCCACCATCTCTTTGTATTGTTGATAGTATTTCAGGGGCCGATACCTTCTCCATAATAATTTTGTAGGGTATACCCCATACATCATCCTGTAGATTTTCTGCTATGAATCTTTCCCACGATTGCCGTCTGGTTTCTTCCAACAATTCTTTGTACTGTTGTTTTAGTTGTCTATATTCTCTCAAATGTTCAACTCTATTTTGGTGAATAATACTTTTCTGGTAACATCTTCTTGCTACTCTTACTTTACTTCTAAGTTTTTGTAATTTGTCTGTCCATATTTCTTTTGATTTTCCTCCTCTTTGCTTCCTTAGTGTTTTGTCCATTGCTTCTCTTATTGCTTTTGTTAGTAAGTCAGCTTTTCTATCTATATTTTCCCATGATGGTGTTATCGGTAGCTTGAAGTTGTCTCATAATTTGTTCCAGTTAGCATTCTTAATTTGATATTTATAATTTTTATTATAGCTAGTAGTAGCTTCACCTGTCCACCTTACAACCAGATCAAAGTATATCAAGTTGTGATCACTAGTTGTTGCATCTTGGGCTACCTTCCAGTTATTAATTCTATCCGTAATATATCCTCTAGCCATGGTTACATCTATATTTTCTTGCGTATCTGCACGATTTTGAAAAGTATACGGATTATTCGGCTGATTTAGTATATCTAGGTCATATGCCGCAATAACTGCTTGGAGTTTTTCCCCTCTATCATCCAGAGTTTTGCTCCACCACCAACTAGATTTAGCATTGGCGTCCACTGTACATATTAGGGGCTTATCCTTGTATACATCCAGTATAGCTTTCAGTTTGTCTAGATGTATTTCAATATCATCACTGTACTGGAAGTACTGGTTACATATTAGAAAAGTGTTACCAGACATGGTAACCTCTATACAATTAACGCGTTCATCACAAAACTGTGACACCTTTAAGACTTGTATATCTTTGTTTGTAATGACTATTGCCGCTTTAGGGTTGTCACCATCTATTATGACTCGTGCTGTGATTGGCATATGGACAAGTTTTTTATTCCAAACATATGGTTCTTGAATACACAGTATGTCAATTTGCATATCTTCCATCACTTTTCTAAGTTCCATCATCACGTTTTTGGACCTCTGTGCATTGATTTGTCCAAATCTAATTATTTGTATCCACTTGTTATTTGTATTATTATTATTATTCTCCATAGTTGGTCCGATTAATTAATCTTTCCATAAACATAGCATATGTTGGACAGTCCTTTTTCTTGTCACAAACTACTTTCTTATTTATTAGTCTATTCTTTTTCTTGGTGCTACAAGGTATACATATAGCACTTTGCCCTAATTTCGCACAGTCTTTTTTATTGTGGTCCTCTTCGCCACAATGCGAACAGATTATCTTTTCGGATTTGCAATATTTTGCCACATGTCCTAACTGGTAGAATTTCATGCATCTCGCCACCACAACAAAGTCTTTCACATATATGGCTTGAAAGCCTACAAAAAGTCTCACTTTGTTGATCAACAGTTTTCTTATGGTTGGAGTAACTTCCAGCACATGATGTACTACTGGTCTATCTCTAGGGCCAGTTTTAAATCTAAAGATAGTTCCTTTCTCAAATTCCTCCCACGAAATTGTGTTTGAGAAATTTTGGTCGAACATATTTCTTTTAATATCCTCAGGCTTCTCTGTTACGAATACATCATACATAATGACTAATGGGTTTCTCTTTTTAGCTTCCTCTATTTTCAGATCCTTGTCCTTAAGTTTGGCATTATTAATGATTTTCTGAGCATCTTCTTTGGATTCAGTTTCTATTATCAATGAATCTCTGGTAGCTCTTATATTGTTAATGCTAATGTTTTCTTTATTTGGTTTGATGTTGCTCGTAACCACTTCCTGTACCTCTCTTACGGGTTGGCCTTTGTTTGACTTGATGATTACAACATGAGTTTGCTTCTTTAACATTCTATTCACTTTCGTAGTCACTTCCGGGATTTTAGGTTTCGCTGCCACATCGGCATAAGATATTTTACTGAGATCCTTTGTCATTTGTTTTATGACTCTATTCTCAGTTGATAATTCCACATTTTTCTTTGATAGTTTATCGTATGCCGCTGACATTTTTGACATAATTTCGAATATCCTCTTTTTTGTGCTTTCTGTTATTTTTTGTGAACTAATTGCTGAAGTCATTTCTGCGAATGCTTCCCTAAATTCATTATCATCTTTTATTATCTCTTCTTGAGGTTGGGGCTGTTTATCCTCATTATTTTCACTTCCTCCCTGCACTACAGTGGGGGATCTTTGAAGTGATCTTCTAGGAGTGAAGATTGAAGATTCTTCCTCCTTACTTGCCATTTCGAAATTCCACTCTGTCCACTGCTATATACGCTCCTCTCCGCCGTTGGCTTTCACCAACGCCCAGGGTCGGGGACGAGCACCCGGGAGCAGTCTGGCTTACAGTTAGGGCCGGGTACACACACCTGACGCCCTAACTTTAAATTGCTGAGCTTAAATTCTTTTTGCTCTGATTGGCTGGGGGTATCAGCCAGACTCCGACCCCAGCCAAGGCGATAGTGACTACGGACGCACGGACAAAGTGCTTTGCCGCATCGACATCGGAGACTCCCGGCCAATTCGGCAACCACCTAGACACGTTCCGCTGGCGAAGCAAGGGGCGGTACGAGACATGCTGGAGGACATGAGATCCAGGGGGGTGATTGAAGAGTCTGACAGCCCTTGGTGTTCCCCTGTAGTCTTGGTGACGAAGAACGGCGAGCTACGCTAATGCGTGGACTACAGGAAGCTGAATGCTGTCACCCGGAAGGACTGCTTCCCCTTACCCCGGATTGACGACACCCTGGACACGCTAGCTGGTGCGCAGTGGTTCTCGACCCTGGACCTGAAGTCGGGCTACTGGCAGGTAGCTCTAGATCCGAGAGACAAAGAGAAGACCGCATTCTCGACAGGCCAAGGGCTCTGGCAGTTCACAGTTATGCCCTTTGGCCTCTGTAACGCACCAGCTACGTTCCAACGCCTCATGGAGTCAGTGATGAGAGGCTTTACTTACGACGCCTGCCTGCTATACCTGGACGACATCATCATCGTCGGGAAGACTTTTGAAGATCACCTCAAGAATCTGAGTAAGGTGCGACAGAGACTGCAGGCGACCAACTTGAAGCTGAACGTGAAGAAGTGGCAGCTCTTCCGCAAGGAAGTGAACTACTTAGGCCACATAGTCTCAGCAACCGGAGTGGTCACAGACCCGGAGAAGACACAGGCTGTGAGAGATTGGCCTCGCCCAAAGGATAAGAAAGAATTGCGCAGTTTCCTGGGGCTGTGCAGTTATTACCGGCGCTTCATAAGGGGGTTCTCCAACATCGCAAAACCCCTCACCCGCCTGACAGAGGAACACCGGCCTTATGTGTGGACGGAGGACGCAGAAAACGCTTTCCAGCACCTAAAGGAGACCCTGTGCAGCGCTCCAATTTTGGGATTTCCACAACCGGGTTGCGCCTTCATTGTGGACACCGACGCCAGCGACCATTGCATTGGAGGTGTGCTATCGCAGATCCAGGACGACCATGAGCGGGTGATAGCCTATTACAGCAAGACGCTATCCAAGGCAGAGAAGAACTACTGCGTCACCCGACGAGAATTATTGGCGGTAGTAAAGACCTTGGAGCACTTCCACAAGTACCTGTACGGTCAGCCATTCCACCTGAGGACTGACCATTCCGCCCTAACCTGGCTATTGAGCTTTAAGATCCTGGAAGGCCAGACAGCACGTTGGGTCCAGAGGCTGCAGGAGTACGACTTCACCTCGGAAAATCGTAGAGGGAAGAGCCACGGTAACGCTGACGCCATGTCCCGAAGACCCTGTCCAGAAGAGTGCGGCCAGTGCACAAGAGTGGAGGAGAAGGAGCGTGCCGCCGCAGTCCGAGTAGTCACGGCAGTGCCTGCGGATGGCCGGGATAGCGCAGGCCTGAGGAGGGAGCAGGTAGCGGACGCAGACTTGGGGCCACTCTTGAGGGAAGTGGAGGCAGGGACGAGACCAACCTGGGAGGACACCGCACCAAGGAGCGCCACCTACAAGTCGTACTGGGCCCAATGGGACTCGTTGAAGACCAGAGAGGGCGTGCTGTTCCGGGTATGGGAGTCACCCGTTGGGAAGACGCAGAGAGAACAGTTGGTACTTCCCCGGAGTAAGGTCCCGGAAGTCTTGGAGGAAGTGCACGCCGGTACTTCGGGAGGACACCTGGGAGTGAACCGAACGATCGACAAACTTCGGCAGCGCTACTACTGGCTGAGACTCCGAGCAGATGCTGAGAGATGGTGCCGTCAGTGTCACGTGTGCGCAGCGAGTCGTGGCCCCCAGACTAGGAGCCGGGGTCGCATGCAGCAGTACAACGTCGGAGCGCCTTTCGAACGGATCGCCGTTGACATTGCTGGACCGTTCCCAGTTTCCGACCGAGGCAACAAGTACCTAATGGTGGTCGTGGACTACTTCACCAAGTGGCCGGAGGTGTATGCCATCCCAAACCAAGAAGCAAAGGCAATCACAGACTGCCTCGTGGAGCAAGTGTTCTGTCGATTTGGGTTGCCGTTGAAGCTACACAATGACCAGGGTACCAACTTTGAGTCCAACCTAATGAAGGAGGCATTACAAAGGCTTGGGGTGAACAAGACCCGCACAACGCCTCTACATCCCCAGTCGGATGGCATGGTCGAAAGATACATCAAGACCTTAGAGGAACACCTGAGGAAGGTCGTGGCCAGCCATCAGTGAGGCTGGGACGTCAAGGTGCCACTGTTCTTGCTGGCCTACCGCTCGTCTACACACGACACAACTGGGATGACGCCCGCCAGCTTATTGTTCGGTTGAGAGTTACGCCTCCCTTGTGACCTGGCTTTTGGAAGCCCTCCGGAGGCGAAGCAGCCGGTGAGCGAGTATGTGGAGAACCTGGTGGACCACCTCCACGACATGCACGAGATCACTCGCCAGAACATCCAGAAGGCGAGCGACCGCATGAAAACCCGATACGACAGGCAAGCCAACAGCCAAGGGTTCCAGCAAGGTGACCTGGTCTGGTTGTACCCCCGACCCGGACAAAGGGACGCTGCCCGAAGCTTTGGCAGCCATGGCAAGGACCGTACCGTGTGATGAGGAGGATTTACAACGTGGTCTACCGCATCCAGAAGATGCCCCGAGGAAAGATGTTGGTGGTACACCTGGATCGCCTGGCCCGCTACGAAGTCGCTGTTCGGGATGACCAGCCTTTAGGAGGGAGCAGTGTCACCCTGGTGGTAGGCTCGCGAAGCCGATGAAAAATGATGGCTGATCGTTACCGGAAGTGAGAGACAGTTGAGGGTAGAGTGAGAGAAAATAAACAGTTTCAGGTTAGCTAGTAAATTTGTAATTGTGAACAGTGTATTTCGAGGAGAATAAAGTGTAGTTTTTGTGTTTCGTAACCTCGTTTTATTATTTCCCAAACCCGCAAAGTCACAATATAACACCAGCTATAGTAAATGTTTTAAATTGGTTTAAAGTCAATAAGTTGCTTGTAAATGAAGAAAAGACAATAGCACTAAATTTTCAGCATAAGGCTTGTAGGAAAATGGAAAACTCTTGCATCAGAATCGTCTCCAGATTGATAAATTTTGAACAGCAAACTAAATTCTTAGGACTATGGTTAGACAAAAATTTAAGTTGGGACAAACATATGGAACAGTTAGCAGAGAAGCTGAGCCGTGTTTGTTTTGTTTTACATCAGCTGAAGCCTCGTGTAGAATTTACTGCACTCAGAACCTGTTACTTTGCTTACTTTCATTCACTAATATCATATGGACTACCTTTGTGGGGAAATACTACAAATAGTAGATATTTAAGCTACAAAAGAAAGCATTACGAATTATGGTTGGGATTCCAAAAATGGAAAGCTGCAGAAATCATTTCAGAGATTTGAATATATTGACCCTACCAAGTTTATATATGAAACAGTTACTGATTTATATGAAGACTAATACTGCGAACTATGTCACGAATGCTAAAATACACTTGCATAACACACGTAATAAAGACAAATTACACCCCTATATTCATAAAACAAAACTATTTGAGACTTCTGTCAAATACATGGGTTTAAAGCTATACAACCACTTGCCAAATCAATTAAAAAACATACCCTTTATAAAAAAGATTAAGACAGAGCTACACAATTTCTTTAAAAAAATCAGTTTTACTCAGTAAAAGAATACCTAGAATACCAAACAGGTAAAGTATAAATTAATCAGTTGGTTGTGCATAATTATACGAATGTATACTATTTCTATTCTTGTTTCATGTGTCCGAGATTGGAAGACTCACCAATGAAGAATTTTAGCTGGCCAAAGCATTAAAATTAAGTGTAATTGTGTAAATTATATGAAAACTTTAGATTGTAAATACCTCAGAGATGAACTGTATATATTGTTAAATACTTTAACTATATTGACAATTCCTATAATTCTGTATGAAGTCCTGTGGCTAATAAACATTTTATTGTATTGTATTGTATTGTATGTGCATCTCTTGCTCACTCATAGCGTACTGAAGAAGCCCGGTTCTCCGCGGTGCGTGGACGTGCAATATGCTCTCTGGTGATACCCCTACCAACATACTGATAAAGTCTCTCAAAATTATTACCAACAACAGCATTATATCAAAATTCCTGTTTAGGTTTGACATGCCTTTGTGCTATTGAGTTGATTTTTAACCTTACCTCACTTACTTGCTTATTCTTAAGGAAAATTGTTTCAGTCTTCTCTTGCATCCTTGGCTTTTTTAGTGTTAAATTAAAAAATTGTACAAAACTATTTCCTAAACCATGTGATTTGTTGCCCTCCGTGGATGATAACTTTTCAAGAAGTTATTTGTATGATAAGAGAACAGTGGTATTTAGTGTGTTTGAACAACTATTGATACATTCAAAGAAACTGATGGCTAAATTTACTTATATTTTTGGTATATAAAATATGATTTTTTTCTTTACAGATTTATTTCTGGAAATAACAGCAACATCCAATTCGACAGCTGTTTGAAATGGATAAGAAAGTAGAAATCAAAGAAGAGAATTCCCTTGAAGACAACATAGGCTCACAGAATGAGAGAGAGTTCTTTCACGAAGTTGTTACAACAAACACAAACATTGATGATGTCACTTATTGTGACATGACAGTCAAAACAGAAATTAAATCAGAGACTCCTTTCATTGAACATCATGTAAGGCAGATTAAGAGCGAAACTGCTACATGGAGCAACAGGTGTGATGTTAATGGGAAATCAGAAATTGAACAACAGACTATATTTTCAGACATTGGTTCACAGAATGAGGGAGTATTTCTTCTAGAGGATCCTGTACTAATTGATAAGCAATACAACAGTGATCATGAAATTGATAACAAAATAGATATTAAAGAACCTTGTTGGCTGGAAACAGAAACTTCGTCAATTGGTAACAATACTAAGGTAAGTTATGTAGAAACCTGCTGAGTTAGACGGAGTAATGTTTTGTAATAATCTTGGCAATATATTCTATACTATTGCAGAATATTACAATCTTTTGTGCTTAAAGAAAGAGTAAACTGAAGTCACTGATTCAAAGAAAAACTGTAGACCCAGTTGAAATAAATCCTGAAGTTAAATTATTAAAACAATTAAATGTTCCCATAGATTTAATAGTGTGGGAAAAATATTTATTTTAAAAAATAAAAATTGCGTAATTTATTTTGACATCTCAGAAACTATTTGTAGTTGGTTTATTGATACTCGTCACTTGTTTATATTAATGAGAGACTAGTTTCAAAGGCATTTGCCTCTATTTTCAATCTCTTTCCAACTGGCATCTGTTGTTGTCTGCTCTCTCTCTCTCTCTCTCTCTCTCTCTCTCTCTCTCTCTCTCTCTGGTGCTGGAACTATGGGATTTCAAAGTTCATTACACGATGCGTATTTTTCCATATGAATATGTTCTCCCATGTTGCCAATTTATTTTGGTTTATCACTCCTTTTAATAATTTGGATTTGGATCAATGTCATGCTTTTCATTCCAAAAATGAAATGCTACTGCTGACTTATCTTTTTGTTTCAATCTGATGTTTCTAAAGTGCTCTTTGACTCTGGTCTTTAGATTTCTTTTAGTTTGACCTATTTAGCATTTTTCACAATTCTTACAACTTATCTGGTATATTCCGGATCCGTTAAATGATGGGATTTCATCTTTTGTTTTTGAATTTAGCAATTTTAAAATTGAGTGTCTATTAGTAGGTGCCAAGGTGATATTTTGTTCCTTGAAGATCTTTTTAAATTTATTAAATGTTTTTGGGTGATATGTAAATGAACTGAATATGCTGTTGCCTACTTTTTCTTTTGTAAATGTTGTTGCTTCCTTAATGGTTTACTTTAGTTCAGCTTTTCTAATTTTCTTCAACACCAAACTTTTGTTGCATCCATTTTCTTCTGCTATGTGTAGTATTGCTTTTTGTTCTTTGAAATATTCTTCTTTTTCCATGGGTGTGTTGACTAGTCTGTGTGTAAGGCTGTTTATTATTGCATGTTTATGTGTAATTGGGTTGTGGCTATTATTTTTTATGTCATTTTCTGAATGCATTGGTTTCCTGTAAATTCATATTTTATTTTTGTGTCATTCCTGATGATATTTAGATCCAAGAAAGAGAGTTGCCCATTGATTTCCTTTTCTATTGTGAATTGTATAGTTCTTTCTTGCAGAATGAGTAATTTTAATGCATCTTCTAAATGTTTATTCGGTACAATTGCAAAGATGTCAACATATCTATACCAAACTTTGAAGATCAATGGGAAGGACTTTTTAAGTTGTGTTTCAAATGCACTCATAAATAAGTTAACCAAAAGAAGGAAAATGGATTGCCCATTGATAACCCTGATTTCTGCTTGTAGTGTTTTCCATTAAAGCTGAAGAAGTTTTGTTCAATGCGTATTTTTGTTAGAGAAATGTATTCTTCTGTTTCTATTGCTTCCATTTCTATTGTAGTTAGCCATTTTTTAAATACAGTCTGTAATTTTTCTGTTGGTATGCTTGGAAATAATATATGTGACATCAAATGAAACCAGTCTGTCACTTTTGTCCAAATTTTTTATCTTTGATTTTTCCTACTAAATCTAAAGAGTTTTTTAAATTTGCACTTTCGAATTTTGGGAAACTATTGAATTTATTTTTTTGACATACCGGCAATTGATTTTGTTTTTAGGTTTGTTTCGTCTTCATATGTTGGTAATACGTAAATACATGGTATCCTTGACAACGAAGTGTGTTGACTGAAGATGTGGACAAATGTCTATGAAATGGATCTGGTATAAAGAAGATAGAAGTATTAACAGCAACTTCTCAAGATAAGTGAAAGTTAATTAGTAAATATTTTTACTTGTATAATAATTATCATCATTTCTTAGAAGATAGTGAAGTTTTAAGTTACAAATTGTTATATTTGTATAAATAGTTTTGTATTTGTATCTCTCCACGCCAGAGAGAGGAGAAGAGACAACAACAAATACTAGTTGGAGAGAGGTTCAAAATGAAGGCAATGGATTCTGTAACTAGTCCCTCGATATTATAAAAATGTAAGTGACGAAGTGTCAATAATCCAACTTCCATTTTAATCACATATTCTGATTTATTAAACGTTTTTGTTTCCAGTTCTGTGTTCTCTAAACCAAACAAATACTTTCCCCACTTCTTGGTTTTTGCATTCATTATTGAAAGATCAAATACAGTCTCTACATATCTTATAAATATCTTAGCAGTACATTTAACACTGTGTAGATATTTGTGAGAAAGCTGTACATTTGAATTATTCTGTTACAGGATGCGGTCCTTCCTCCAATAAAATCTTCAAGGTAAGACCTGACTCTTTTCAATTATAAGCTTTATGTTGACTCTAGCAGTTATGTTTTAGTACATGTGCCATCAGGCTCTTGAACTAATACAAATAAATATACTGTTGAACTTGGTTTAAGCAAAATCATATGGTACAAAACAAATTTCCATATTGAACACATTTCTGGCCACAAAATACAGCAGATTATTTATATTTCATCAATTACCATGCATCATAAATATATCCATACATTTTTAATTATATATATACAAAAGGAATTAATCATTTCTAATGCAGCACTTCAGACTACATGAAATGTTCCACATTTTCATTAAGTCAGCTCTTGCTCTGCATTTTCTTCAGCTTAAGTGAGTGCGAAAGCATTCTTTTCATCATCTACAAACCTAGTTGTTTTGAAGCACTTTGTGGTTGTTTCAGCTGTAACTCAATATTGTAATAAAAAATTATATTTTTAAGTAAATAAACACATTAAGCTGCTAAAGTAATAGTCAAGTACAGAAAGAAACTATGTCAGTCTTTTTCAAAATTAGTTTTTACAATAATTAGTAAGAATTAATTAGGTGCATTTATAGATATTTCCTGGACTGCAATAAGGAATACCTTAAAACATCAAACAGAACGTTCTGAAAATAAGTTTATGACTAAATGTTTTTTGACTTTCCTAAAAAGATAAAAAGAAAATGATGCAGTTCTTTTCTCCATTAACCAATTCATGTGAATTCTGTGTGATTTTAACAATGTGCAGAATGTTTGCTTATAGGATCAAATTTTTTTCTTTTAAAACTTTTTTCTTTTCTTTCCTTTCAGCCACTTTTGTAAATGTTACTATTGTTTCAACATTTTGTAACCTGCTTTTACCTACTACAAGATATGTGGTAAAACCTTTCTGTTTTCATATGGTACTAAGCATTTAGTAATTGATAATACAAGACAGACAAAAGTAACCAGTTGAGGCTAAAGAGGATCAATTTAATTTTATATCTAATATGCCTCTTTCCTTTATTAAACTTTTGAACCAATTCCTACAAAGATTTTAAATCAATTTTCTATATAGGTCTGTAATTTAAAGTCTACATTGGTATATCCTTATCTCTGCTGTAGAATGTCAAAAGGAAGTAATCGTAAAGAGATGAGCTCCTTAGTGACATTAGGAAAAACCAGAGAAAAAGGTATAATATTTGAGAGAATCCTGAAATTTGAACAAGGGAGATCAGTGTTGAAATCCTGGCTGTGGCACTGCCTCAGGCTGTCCAAATTCTCTCCTTTCATATCTTTATTTTTTCCTCAAAGGAACAAGAATGTAATACGAGAACCTCTCAGTTCTTCTTAAAGCAAACCAGTACACAAAGCTTCCTACAGTCACTATTGATAGGTGACAGCAAAGTCAACTGAGTGCAGTGTTTCGTGATGTTTAAAGTATATGGACAAGTATATATTTTTATTTTTCTTCCTGCCACTTTTACAGATAACTGACAGAGCTAATGAGAACAAAACTGAAAATAAATTCTGAACTTAGTATTTTTACGGTAACAGCAAATTTCTGACCCAAAGGAATTAAGTATGAGTTATCCCATTTTAGCGTCCAATGCACAGTAACCGTTATGTGTATGGCAGGCTAATCTGCAGAATTTAATAAAACATTCATTTCCTATTTCAGAGCTTATTAAGACTAGGTCTTCTAGGCTTCAGATTTTAACGTGTAGTTTTTGTTACAAATTTGTGTAGTATGCGATTTATTGTTTTATCAGTGTAATGTGTTGCAGACTGTTTGATTTTTATAGATATAAAAGATTTGACTTTGACATGGTTCCATTCCTTTGACAGAACATTTCCTCCATGACCGCAAGGGTATAACAGGAGTATCAAAAGCCATTCTTAAGTAGTTGCTAGTAATCCGTTGAGCATAGAGTATCATAGTTGATTACAATTTGTCAGCAGGGTGTAAGGGGTAGTGATGCGCCTCCTATAGCCTCTCCTATCCAATTCTCATCCTCAACCTGCCCGTTGTACAGCCTGCTTTTTACAGATGAGGCGCTGAGGACCGAGTTACAGCGGTATAACTGTTTCATCTAAAATGGAGGAAATGCCATTTGCATATGCGCAAATGCAAAATGCTGACCTATTGCAGTGCAACAGCGTCTGTCAGAGGCACATGAGGGGTAGGTTGGTGGATCTTAATAACACCTATTTAGTCCTCCCGGCTAGGTCCGATTGACCTGTTGACCAACGATAGGTGCGGTCCCCCTATGCATAATGGGTGTTTAAGTCGGGTGATGTAACTGCCACATAGTGAAAACTGGTGCCCATTAAGAAAACAGTTACTTGAAAGCCAAAACACACACGAGTATGAGTCCTAAAGAAAAAGATTTTGGAGTTAAAACTGTCCCCTAATCGGATCTCCTGGTGGGGACATCTTTAGGCAAACTGCATCACAATTCCAATACTTTAGGAATTCTACAGTGGAATGCAGGAGGCATGTCACAGTCAAAGAAACAAGAGTTAATGAAGATATTAGAAGATCAAAATATAGATGTCTTCACAATACAGGAAGTCAATCTGTCAGGAGAACAGTAAATATATTTTGAAATGAATCAGTACACTACACATATACTTCCAAAGGCTCGTCAGGTAGCAAGTGCTATTTTTACAGGAATTAACAGAATTAACAGAAATATGAAAGCTAATATCCAAATAAAAAAAAACCAATGGAAGAGCAAGATAAGTCAGAAATAGATAAAATTGAAATTACGGTATCTATAATCCCCAAGACAATAAACTAGATCTAAATTCTATCCCCATAGAACCCAAAAGTATTCTAATAGGTGATTTTAATGCACATTCCCCTAGATGGGGCTATAGAGGCATAAATTCAGCAGGAAGAGTCATAGAAGATATAGTACACTCATCAACAATGGAATTAATAGTTAATCCAAATGATCCACCCACTTACCTTCACTATAATGGTTCAGGTACAAATCCTGATCTTCTGATGGTGTCATCTGAAATAATTGACAATACAAAAAGAGATATAATAGAAGACCCAGGTTCAGGCCACAGAATCACCATAAACTCCATAAGAGGTCTAATAAATAAAAGTAATAAACCAAAAATTAAAATTTCTTGGAATTTTAGACAAGCAGATTGGCCCAGTTTCCAAAATGAGATAGAATAGAAGTGTAGTATACTGTTAGAATCAATGTTCAAGTCAACAGATGAAATGAATAAAAGAATTTGTGAAACATTATTGACAACAGCCAAGACACACATTCCCAAATGAAAGCTAAAGAAATATAGCTACTTTTGGTCTCCATTCCTATCTAGGTTAAAACACGAAAGAAATTAAGCAAGAGTTAAAGCCGAAGAACCAAGTATCCAGAAGATGTACAAAACTGGAGAAGAAAAGTGGCTGTTCTCAAAGAATAAATTACAGCAAAGAAGACCAGGTTTACAAATTATGTAGAACATATGGACTATAGAAAAGATTGAAATAAAATCTACAAATTTCTTAATAAAACAAAATTATCAAGAAATACATAAGAACCATTAAAATATAATAACAAAAACTTAACTACAATAGAGAAGTAGCAGAATCCATTAACAAGTTTTATGCTCAGTCACAAAGAATATCCCAGGCATACAAGAAAGGAGATAAAGCTATCCAGAAAACTATTAGAGAAAGTAATAAATCAAAAGACCTACAAAATGATATTTTTAATCAAGACTTTAACAAAATGGAACTGGATCTACCAATAGAACAACTACAGAACAAAAAATCTCCAGGACCTGACAATATCCATCCAGAGTTTATTGAACACCTTGGCAGGAAAGGAAAAGGAATCCTACTGAAATTGTATAACACATCTTGGAAAAAGACTGTATCCTCCAACTGGAAGAAAGCCATTATCATCCCGATTTTAAAGAAAAATAAACCTTCAAACAATATTAATATTTTCAGACCAATATCTTTAACCATCATTATTGTAAAAGTGATGGAAAGAATGGTAGCATGTAGATTTAACTGGTTCCTAGAATACTATAACCTAATGAATAGTTCACAATTCAGCTTCAGACAGAATCATAGTACAAGTGAAAATGTACTTTTACTAAGCCAGGACATCAAGGAAGCTTTCAATAGAAAGGAGGACACCCTAGCAGTATTCATTGATTTTCAATCAGCATATGACTCAGTCTGGAGAAACAAATTAAATGAGAAGTTGCAATCAATTGGTGCAAAAAGTAACATGCTCAAATGCATAACCGAGTTTATCTCACAACGATTTTGTGCTACAAAATATAATACATACATTTCCAAATATAAACAAACACATCGAGGACTACCACAAGGTGCTGTTCTGAGCACAACACTCTTTAATATTTATATAAATGACCTTCTGCCAATAATAAAAACACCAGAAACCAAAATTGCTTTATTTGCTGATGATGTAGTCATCTGGACCCCAGACTCTCTAAAAAAAATCAAAATTAATTAAAGCCAGAGTAGAAACAGCTCTAAACAAAGTACATGAATGGAGCTCCAAAAATCTCATGACCATTAATGTAGGAAAAACAAACTATGAACTATTTATAGATGTGTCGTATTTATTACCCATCTGCTTCACTTACGTACCTATTTTAAAGACATGTTTCGCAAATCATCGTTTGCATCTTCGGCTCTTATGCGACTAAAGCTTGAACCGGTGGTGTGGATAATTCTGGAGTTGCTGCTGCCATCTGTTGATTTAGTGATGAACTTAAATGTGGGATTCTCTTCTGGTGGGATTTCAAAGTTCATTATGTTTTTGTACGTATTTTAGTAATTCGGTGCTATCTTCAATTTCATGATTTTCAGACCAGAAATGAGCTGCTATTGCGGACTTATCAATATTTTTGTATCTTAAGTGCCTGAAGTGTTTCTTTCTAGTGCCTATGTTTCTTTTTGTCCTCCCTATGTAAATTTTTTCACAGTCTTTACACTTAATCTTGTAAACGCCTGACTTTTCCTCTAGTTTTATCTTATCAGTATTATTACTGTGAAGTAGGTTTTTAATGTTGTAATTGTTTTTCGGTGCCAAATTTATATTGTATTTCTTGAATATTTTTTGGAACTTTTTTGTGGCCCAGGGGTGGTAAGTAAATTTAGAAAATCTAATTTATTGTTTTATTGGTGTGAGAGCTGTGATCTGTTTTAATCTCTTTTGAAGTTTGAATGATTTTAGCTTTTTATCCACAAGGCTTTTTCCATATCCATTTTTAATTGAAGTTTTTAAGATTTGATGGTATTCTTTTTTATGTTCTTGCTGGCTGAAGGGTAGATTTACTAATCTGTGTGTGAGACTGTTGATGGTGGCATGTTTGTGTGGAGTTAAGTTGAAACTATTTGCTTTGATGTATTTATCTGTGTGTGTTGCTTTTCTATGGATACCAAATTCTAGTTTTTCACTGCTTTTTGTAATTTTAAGGTCCAAAAATGGTACAGTCCTCTTCTGTTTCTACTGTGAATTGAATGCTGGGTTCTTGCTGGTTGAGTATTTTCAAAGCATCATCTATTTATTGTAGGGCACTATTGCAAAGATGTCGTCTACGTATCTGTACAATGTTTTAAAAATATCAGGGAAGTCTTTAGTTATATGTGTTTCGAAAAAGCTCATGTATAAATTGGCCAAAAATGGTTGGCTAAATTCTATTAATATATGACTAAATTCTATTAACCTAGATGCCCATGCAGTAGAAGAATATTTGGCAATGACTGAAATATGTATACATCAAAATTATTTTGTTTTCGATGGAAAATATAAAAAAAATTCAGGACTAGCTATGGGAAGCCCGCTATCACCATTTTTATACAACATTTTCGCTGTTTATTAAAGGTAATGGATCTTATTTTGGAGTTCTAATATAGGATAAATGTATTGAATTTACTTCCAAAAATGCTCAATATTTATTTTTCTTAAATTCAAAATTTCACAAAACTTTCTTAAAGTGCCTATAACAAACAGTTTAAGCATTTCTTTAATTTAATTTCACTACTTCTCTTCTTCCTAGACTCCATGGTCACTCGCGCTATGGCCTTATTTGCTGTTGCAATCCTTTCAGCATCCAATTTTTCATACGCTGAAATGGTGTTAAATCCTGGCACTATTCCAACTTCTTTCAGTACTTCTCCTTTACCTATATTTACCATATTGAATACTATCACTGCCTCAGATACTCCTAATTGCAATGTATTGTACCCCACAATCACATTTTTGGGAATTCTGGTCCATATCAGGTTGTTGAATTATTCATTTGCATTTTGAGTCTTGCCATGTAAACACTTTTCCAGTAGCTCTGGACCGGCAAAGCCCCTGAAGATTGGCTTAATTAAATTCAACACTTCTTCTGGAAGGCCATGATACTTGTCTATATGAACAGTGTTGTACTTACACCATGAATCCACTGGGCATAATCCATGGTTAGGCTTCTCATCTGACGATAATTTATGAAAATATATAGCTCATATGTCTTTCTTCATTTTATCTAAATTTTCCAAAGTACCCCTTATTGCCATCCCACACTAACTTTGAATTCTATATATCTTTGCTTTTGTAAGTCTATTTTTGCCATCAGATAATTTATTTCCTTTCTTGTCCTGAACGAAACGTGGAAGTCGAGTACCCCGTCTCGTGTGTACATGTCCAACACATTCCATGTTTTAATGGTGAAGTCATTGCCATAACCTTTATATTCTACTACTCTTTCGAAATTTTTTCTGTCACCATCACCCTTGTATCTGTCATATTTCACTCCGCTAAGTTCCGTGGACCTTCTAAAAATTGTACTGCACCCTCACTTTCCATACCTCCAGCTCAGCCTTTGTAATTAGCAATGCATATATCTTCATATGACTTTTTAATGCTGCAGACATGGCAGAAATCTGTGCAACACTGGTAATCAATTACTTTTCTAGTATCAACAGAAGTTGCAGTTACGACACCATTGTGTGATGTGTGCGCACGCTTTTGCCAGTTACCGTCAATTGCAACAGGAATACTGGACACATTATCACATTCATTATCTATTCTGGTTGCTACCTTCGAACTTTCTTCTGCTACTATTTTGGAAGCTTGCAAAACATTATTAATTATTTTGACAAATTTGTCTGGGGTGCTGGTATATTGAGAACAGCAGCCAGTGCCTTACCTACCTCAATTCTCAAGCCATAAGCAAACTTTATATTTACTTCTGCACCACATTCAATATTTTTGCCATTGCACAATGGAGAAACAATTTTTTCCGTGAAGAACTAATTTTCACTTCACATTCACTGCCAGTGTTTGAGGTTGGGTTTGAGGAAGTCAATATATTGTCACGAATTACTACACTTTTTTCCATTTTAGGGGTTCTAATTCTGTATAATCGGGATTGCTTAAACTTTTTATACTGGTTCCATGCTGATTTCTTACACCAAATTTATTGTTTCCCATCTTGAAACCACTAATAATTCAAAACACATGTAAACAAGCATGGAAGCAAGGACCAACCTGACAGTGCTACCAATAGAAATAACAAGGATTTCCTTCCCTAATAAGGGTGTGTTCTGAAGTATAGCTCCAACGAATATAAGGTTACAACCAAGGAGAGCACACAATTACAAATGGGTATTAGGGGGCGTGGCATATTCTGCAGTAATTTAAAAATTTGCGTAGTTAGGACCTTTAAAATTATGTGACAGGACGATATTGTTATTCAATTCTTCAGGAAACATTATTTTGGCAAAACTTAATGTTTCATTTATGATAAATTTTAATACATTTTCGCGCAAATTATATAATTCTTATTTGTATTTAGTCCAGGAGCTTCTAACGGGTTCAATCAGAATGAGAAAAATTAGTTATTGTTACCTCTTAGAATGCAATATTGTGGATTAACAAAAATAATCATCAGTTATGAACAGCATAGTTACCTTACATATATTGATTTGACAATGATTGTCACCAATTTCTGTGCATGTACTGTCTGCTTCTGTCTTCACATTTTATTATCTCGTTACACTAAATGATACTAAGTTCTGGAACATTTCAGATTATACCCAGAAACAGTTCCTGTCGCTATTCTTGGCAAGTCACCATTGTTCTCTGCTGAAGTCCCAACAAGAGACACAAGCTTCTGTAGTGCAATCGATCATCTTGAATATGATGATAAAAAATGTGAAGTTACGTGTGATGTCCTAACCGCAAGAGACTATGTACACCCTGATCAATATGGTAAATGTAGTGACGGGGCAGACAGGTATATCGAATCTTTATCCTTAAAACACAGTAGTTTAAGTGATATGAGCAAAACAGCACAACAGTGTAGTACGTGTGAGAAAAGCTTTAGCTCTACATCACATTTGAAAAAACATAATTTAATTCATGAGGGTAAGAAGAAAACATGCCAATGTGAAGCTTGTGGTAAGGAATTTACTCAGTTGTCAACTCTGAAAAGACACATTTTAATTCATGAAGGTAAGAAGCCACACCAATGTAAACTTTGTGATAAGCGGTTTACTCAGTTGTCAACTTTGAAGACACATTATTTAGTTCATGAAGGTAAGAAAACACACCACTGTACAGTTTGTAATAGGAGCTTTACACAGATTTCAACATTGAAAGCACATAATTTAGTTCATGTAGATAAGAAGCCACACCAATGTAAAGTTTGTGATAAGAGGTTTACTCAGTTATCAAGTTTGAAAGCACATAATTTAGTTCATGAGGGTAACAAGCCACACCAATGTAAAGTTTGTGATAAGAGCTTTACTCGGTTGTCAAATTTGAAAACCCATAATCTAGTTCATGAGGGTAGGAAGCAACACCAATATAAAGTTTGTAATAAGAGCTTTACTCATTTGTCATATTTGAAAAGACATAATGTAATTCATGAAGGCAAGAAGCCACACCAATGTAAAGTATGTGGTAAGAGCTTCAATGATTTGTCGACTTTGAAAAGACATAATTTAGTTCATGAAGGTAAGAGGTCACACCAATGTAAAGTTTGTGATAAGAGCTTTACTCAGTTGTCACATTTGAAAACCCATAATTTAATTCATGAAGGTAAGAAGCCACACCAATGTAGAGTTTGTGATAAGAGCTTTACTCAGTTATCAACTTTGAAAGGTCATAATTTAGTTCATGAACGTAAGAAGCAACACCAATGCTAAGTTTGGGAAAAGGGCTTTAGTCGGTTATCGCGTTTGAAAACGCATTGTTTAATTCATGAGGGTAACAGCCCACAATAATGTGTTAGATTGTTTGTCAAGTTTGCAAACCCAAAAAATAATTTTTGAGTGTATGAATTGGAGATGCACTGCTTGTGTCGTTTCAAGTTCTTATTGGTCTCAGAATTTTGTATGATGGTATTTATTATCATCATTATTAGTAGTAGTAGAAATATTATTCACATCATGTTTAATAAACGTATTAATTTGTATGTATATAGTAGTTTTAGTTACATAGTCAGCCAGTATGTAAGTCTGTCAAATAGTTTCCAAATACCAGTCTGGCAACGAAAATTACAATTGAATCGCTTTCTAACATTACTAGCCCCAAATTAGCACAAGTAGGCACACCATTCACCAGCTCTTTAATGCAGTTACATTATTCTTGGTATTCCTGGCTTTGTTATTCTGACAGCGACCTCACACAAGTGGTTTGCTTACTATGCAATTAATAGATCCTTCATAAAGTCATTTTCACATTCGTTCAGGAAGGCGAGAAAAGTACATGTGCATAACTTTGCCCCAGTTTCTTTGGCTGAAACACCTGTCACATTGGGTAGAAAAAAGAGTTTATCTCTTCGGCAGGATCAATAGTAAAAAGATCATCAAGATAGCTTTCAGGTGTAGCTTTATCTTGAGTTTTTTCTCACAGCCAAACACAAATATTCCATGGAAGCATTGTGAGAATATTTCTCTCTCCAGACATTCCTTCTTCTGAGTATGATATTGGCCAGAAACCGCATTTCTGTTGAAAAGAACGTTACTTTTGCTATTTCCAAATCACTATGTGGGATATTTTATGACTCCTATTTGTTTTGCAACACAGATCATTTCACTCATTCAATCTCGTGTTTGTCCCCATGATCATTTGTGGCGATCATTTGCAAGGGGAATGCTGCAAATCTCGTGGGACGGATGAGGTGATGATTTGTTTCTCAACTTTGTGAAGATCTTGCAGTTGAATCCTGTAGGTTCCTTGGCAACACCCCTGGAGCTAGATTTGGTATCACTGGTAGTAGAGGAATAATGGGTATTGCTTTTAGAAAAAAAAGATATGCTTCTCGTTTTCTCAAAGTTGAATTTTTAATTCTTCTGAAGATTTACCAAAATCTGATACAAATGTAAATGATATGGAATGCTGTCCTTTAAGAAATAGTGATTGACCTGTAGATGAACTACTCTTCCCTTGCACTCATGCTGATTAATGCATCTTAAAGGCACACACACACAAAATTGATTCTGCACATGCTCGGAGAGACTCCAATACACATCTTTCTCCTACGGAGTTCTGATGCAGAAGAATGCCAATTGCATATACTCTCCTGCTCCCTTCATTTACGTTGCTATAGCAATCAAGTAGCTTATGTCCTACTGGTCCATATCACATTACATAATTACATTCTTGCAGCTACCAATAACGACAATATTACATAATATTTCTCTCACATTGCATCATCTAGTCATATGCTCAATTAATTACATAAGGATCACTTGGATTTATTTGATATTTAATATAAGAGCAAATTAAACATGAATAAGGTTCTGTTAGCAGATTACTAAATTAACTTTTTCTGGGAGCTGCAAATATTTAGAACTGGAATGTATTTAAAAACCTTAATCTCATTACACTGTGAGTGTGCTCAGTTTACCAACAATGTCAAACATTTTCTTCCCCTTACCAAGGCAGCCCGGGTTCTTTCCCAGGCGATCGCCAATTGAGATTTGTGGTGGACAACACGGCGCTGGGGCGGGTTTTCTCTGGGACCTCCGGCTTCCCCCGCCATCTCATTCCACTGGTGCTCCATCTTCATCTCATATATCATCAGTATCACCACCTGCGGTGCCATATGTAGTAAAAGCATTTCATTTCCCCTTATCAAGTTTAAAATATACCATGTATTGTGTTTAGTTACAGTCATATTAGCATTCAAGAAACAAAGTTTAGATTTCTCTTGGCTCAGGAAGTGGACATCAAAGTTCACCTTTCTTAAACTTTCTACATAAATACAACATTATTTGGTAGTTGGAAACTCAGCTTTAGTTCTGTTTTATCAAAATATCTTACTGTCTAGGTGTAATATTTCTGCAGAAAACAAAAAGGCTGGTTTTGAGTTAAGTTTCCCAACAGGTTAAAGGTTAATCACTGCGTTGCCTGTTGCTTATCAATCCTTGACTTCATTTACCATTAATGTTACTCTTTATTTTAGTGAGTAGATTGTTGTATTCTGCAATATCACAAAATATATTGAGGTGTTTATCACAAAACATTCCTCACACTAACTGTAGTTTGTATATAACTTGGCTTAATATTATCACAGACTAATGAACTTTCTGTTTCCAAAGACCAAGGTTCTTCCTTAATTTCTATTTTCTTATACATTTCATGATCACTGTTGTATTTCTTATCCACCATTAATGGGTCTTCTAGAAGGAACTCTACTTCATTCTCTTGAATCAGACTTAGGAAATTCAAAGACATATCCAGGATGTTGAATATTGTAATGTAGCTAATGATAAAATGTTTTAGTTGTTTGTTATTCTATGGCAATAAGCTAAGAAAATGCCAGTACAAGGTTAAAGTTATCCATGAAGGCAATAAAATATGTGTTATACAGTTTAAAAAGTTTTTTGCAACATTTTCTCCTTTAGAAGTAAGAAACAACAACAGGTTAAAGGCCCAGTATCTTGCTTTTAAAAGTAAAACTAAAACCATAGTGTGCTCCAAGATGGCACTAACAAAAATTGGAAATGAAGAAGTTGCATGTGTGCAAAAACTTAAAGACCCAAGTACATTTCCTATGTGGGAATTATAAATCAAAATCCTGTTCACAGCAAACAAACTTATGAGTGTGGTAAATGGCACAGGGCAACTGGCAGAAGCTGAAGGTGATAATGAAAGCCTGGAAAAATGGAAAACTAAAGGTGCAATAGCCAAACATGTAATTCTCAGAACAGTAGAAAACAATGTAAAAGGCATGTGAAACTGCTAAAGAAATGTGTGACACTATACTGAGGATATACAAGAAAGAAACCGGTCATTTAAAATGTTTATTGCTACAGGAGTTTTACAACTTAAAGTTTGACAAATCCAAAGATGTCAACACCAACATCAATGAACTTCAAAATGTGATCTGCAAACTTAAATGTCTCAAAAAAGAAATAACAGAATCTCTGGTGATATCCAAGATAATGACAGTACTTCCACAACAATTCAAACATTTCAGCAGTGCATGGGAAAGTCTGACAAAATCCTGGAAGATCTTATTGCAAGACTGACATTGAAAGAGGACAAGATAAAAATGTGGACCAAAGAAGATTCAAATGTATCCTTTAAAGCTGAATTGAAAGTCAGGGGTAATAAGAAAATCATTTGTTACTTATGTAATGAGGGAGGCCATATTAAAACAAATTGTGCAAAGAAAAAGCATTGTTCAATATGTAAGAACGGTACCTACTCACTCTGAGAAAGATTGTCATTTAAAAGATGAAATGTCTGGCATTTGTAAGAAGAGAAATCATCAAGTGGCAGACTGTTATTTTTGAAATAAGGGTTAACATGTAAAAAATATAGAAAATATGAGAATGTATAAGTTAATGTAAACAGTCTTGAAGTAAACAAAGCAGAAGTTAGTAATAAATGTTTTGATTTCCTAGTGGACAGTGGGCCAACCACTCATATGGTAAATGAGGCTAACTGTCTACCAGAACTGAAGCACTGTGCGGAAGAAATAAAAACTGCTAAAATGGAGTAAACATGTCTGTAACAGGTGTTGGTTACATAGAGTTTGAAAACTGTGTACCTGAACTGTGAAAGAGTCTCATGTCTGTAAACAAAATAAGGGTGCTGTATATTTTGATGATGAGAAGGTATACATCTTAAAAAGAAAGTTGTGTTACCAAATCAATATTGTCACCCTGGCGGTAGAATCGCGAAGCCGAAGAAAAATGATGGCTGGTGGAGATTCGGAAAACTTCGGAACCAATCGTTACCGGTAGCGACAGACAGTTGAGAGTAGTTGTTGGAAAAATAAAAAGTTTAAGGCTCTAGCAATTTTGTAATGGTGAACAGTGTATTTCGAGGAGAATAAAGTGTAGTTTTTGTGTTTTGTAACCTCGTTTTATCATTTCACGAATCCACAAAGTCACAACTGGTGTCAGGAAGCGGGACAACAACATCACCGAACATTTGGCCATGGAATCGGCATTGGAAATGCTTTTGCAGAAGATGAACGAATTAACAGCGAAGTCGGAAGCGGCAAATAACAACTTGGCCGCGAAGATGAACGAGTTAACAACAAAAACAGAAGCGGCAAATAACAACCTGGCCGCAGAGTTGAAAGAAATAAAGACCGAATTGACCCCAGAAATGAGGGCAGCGAACAACAGTCTGGCCACGGAAATGAAGGAGGCGAACGAGGTTCTCGCCGCCAAATTTGAGGAACAGTTGGCCGGCGTGAGGGATGACGTGACGGAGCTGGGCAAGCGGATGGGCCAAGTGGACGAGCGCGTCGAGGACCTGGCGAACCGCTTCAATGACCTAGAGGAAAAAAAAAAGGCCGAGATCTTGCTCGACAGCAAGACCTCGGCCTCCTTAATTCTGGGAGTCTGGTGCCTATTTTACAAACCAGACTGTGTTCCACTCTTTATTCCAATTAGATACATTTGTTTACAATATTTATTTTTGAGGTACCCTAGGAGTACTTACAATTAACTTTACATATGAATATACTTAATTTCTAATATTAGCTTATCCTAATTCCTAATTTTAACTTAACCTAATTATTTTCTGTCATCGCCGGTAGTTTGTCTTAGTCGAGAGTGTTTTTAAAGTTGTCTTCCATTGATGAATTCTTCCCTTGCCTTAATTGAGAAGGTGTTTGCCGCTTTGTCAAACCAAGTCCAGAGTCGTCTACTTCTTATTATTTCATGAATTGACTTGTCCTGTACGTACGACATCGCTGTTGTCCTATGTCGTATTGTCAGTGGACATTCCCATACTGCATGTTCCGGTGTTTCGGTTGTTCCACATCGGCAGTTTTCTGTATCTTTCAGGTGGAATCTGTGGAGGTAGCTGGAGTATGGGCCATGACCAGTCAGATAATGTATTAGGCCTCTGGATGGTTGTAGGAATTTCATTTTCAGGCGTTCCTCGATATTTGGTAGGATGTCGTACGTACGCCTGCCGGTTGTGCTCACATCCCATTCTTGTTGCCATTCAGCAGTTAGCACTTCCTTAATTTCGAGCTCATCGCGCACTACTCCGCCAGCTAATTGTGCTGCCCGAATGTTGTTGTTCTTACGTAGCCAGTAGCATGCAGCTCTCCGGCGAATCTCCAGATCTAGAGGAATTAGCCCTAGCACCACGAGGAGAGCGTCAGTTGGTGTCGTAGAAAATGCTCCTGTCATCATTATTAGGATTCTGCGTTGGAGCTTGCGTAGTGCTGTACTGGCGGTTACCTAGAGGAAAAGGCCGACAATAACGCCAAGTCCCTGAATGCCATGGTTGAAGACCTCGAAGACCTCGCGAACCGCGTAAACAACCTGGAGGGAAAGGCCGACAGCAGCGTCAAGTCCCTGAACGCCATGGTGGAGGACGTCGTTGGCAGGAGACTGAAGGATTTGAAGGCTGACGCACCGGGATGCGACACAACATCGGCGCGCGTCAAACCTCCGAAATATGACGGCGCGTCAACATTCGAGGTCTTCCGCCGCCAGTTCGACACAGTGGCCAAGCACAACAGATGGTCACCGGAGGTGGAGGCCACACAGCTAATAGCCAGCCTCCAGGGACGGGCCGCGGAAGTCCTAAACGCGGTGCAGACACGGCGGCGCCCAAGGACATCTGGGACGCCCTGGAGAATCGTTTTGGGAACCACCGCTTAGCCGCAGCGTACCGCAGCCAACTAAAGGCAAGGTCACAGCAGCCGGGGGAGACGCTGCAGGAGTTAGCCATAGCGATTGAGCAGCTAGCTGGCAAGGCCTTGGTTGACCTGCCACTGGAGTTCTTATCCCGGGAAGCCGCCTACAATTTTGTCGACGGGGTACGGGACACGGAGATTCGTCAGCGCCTAATGCTCGGCGATTATAGAAACATCCACGAGACGCTGACAGCGGCATTAAGGATGGAGGCGGCCAAGGTAGCATCTATCCCGACGTCGAGAACGAGGAGTGTCCGCTACGCCTGAGACAGAAGACCAGCTGAGGGACGCCGGCGAACACCTAGTGGCCTGTGTTGGGGGTGTGGACAGCCCGGACACCTGCGGAGAGACTGCCCACACCAGGAAGAGCAGCCGGAAAACGAGTAAGGGCCCTCGTGGAGACGGACAAGTCGGCGCCATTACCACCATCCCCTCGAGTGACAATCCACGCCGTCAGCCGGCGGATGGATGACAACCTCATCGCGGACGGTTGGGTAAGACGAAAGCCGTGCCGCGTGCTGGTGGACACCGGGGCGGCCGTGACCATCATCGGACCTGACGTGGTGAAGGGTTTGCCGACGAGGAAGCCGAGCCGACACTACGAGCTTGTGACAGCATCGGGCGACACCATGCCTGTGGAGAAGGACGCCCTACTGGAGCTGAACTTGGGACGGAGTGCCGTGCGTCTGTGGGTGTTCGTCGCGAAGGTGGCTGAGGAGGTGATTCTGGGACTGGATGCCCTCAGGAGCCACGAGGCGACGGTTGACGTCGGCAGGAAGGTTTTGAGGCTCAACGGAGAAGAGGTTATACTCCGTCAACCAGAGGGTCATCTTGAGCGAAGACGTGGTTGTCCCCGCGAGGAGCGAGGTGATGGTGACGGCGCGACCGGAAGGCCAGAGAGCACGTTGGGTTCAGAGTCAGCAGGAGTACGACTTCACCTCGGAACATCGCAGAGGGAAGAGTCACGGTAACGCGGACGCTATGTCCCGAAGACCCTGTCCACAAGAGTGCGGCCAATGCACAAGAGTGGAGGGGAAGGAGCGTGCCGCAGCAGTTCGAGTAGTCACGGCAGTGCCTGCGGATGGTTGGGATAGCGCAGGCCTGAGGAGGGAGCAGCTGGTGGACGCAGACTTGGGGCCACTCTTGAGGGATGTGGAGAACCTGGTGGACCACCTCCACGACATGCACGAGATGGCTCGCCAGAACATCCAGACGGCGAGCGATCGCATGAAAACCCGATATGACAGGCAAGCCAACAGCCAAGGTTTCCAGCAAGGTGACCTGTTCTGGTTGTACCGCCCGACCCGGACCAAGGGACGCTGCCCGAAGCTTCAGCAGCCATGGCAAGGACGGTACCGTGTGGTGAAGAGGATTAACGACGTGGTCTACCGCATCCAGAAGGTGCCCCGAGGAAAGATTTGGTGGTACACCTGGATCGCCTGGCCCGCTACGAAGGCGCTGTTCGGGACGACCAACCTTGAGGAGGGAGCAGTGTCACCCTGGCGGTAGAATCGCGAAGCCGATGAAAAATGATGGCTGGTGGAGATTCGGAAAACTTCGGAACCAATCGTTACCGGTAGCGACATACAGTTGAGAATAGTTGTTGGAAAAATAAACAGTTTAAGGTTCTAGCAATTTTGTAATGGTGAGCAGTGTATTTGGAGGAGAATAAAGTGTAGTTTTTGTGTTTTGTAACCTCGTTTTATCATTTCACGAACACAAAGTCACAATATGTTGCACCTGCAGGTAACAAACATAAGAATGGTATGTATGTAGTAAAACTAAATGTACAAAGTGATGCTGCTCTGTGTACAGAACAAAACAGTAACACTATAGATATTTGGGTTAAAAAGTTAGGTTATCTGAATAAAAAACAATTGCAGGAAGTCCCTCTAATGTGTGAGGGAATCAATTTTAAAAATAATACACATATAGACTTCTCTGTTTGTGCTAAAGCCAAACCGTGAGGCAAACAGCAGAAAGACCTCTTCAAATCATACATAGTGGCCTGTGGGGTCCAATCGATCCTCCTACCCAAGAAAACTAAACAGATATGAAGTACGAGTAATTACACAAGATTGTGTTGAATGAGATCTAAAAAAGCAAATGCAATGGGTGGAAGTAAATTTTAGGTACACAAAGGGAGAAATTGAAAATATTAAGTCAGACTGGGGATATGTAACATCAGGTATACCTCAATGTTCAAAATTGGGACCATTTTTATTTTTACTTTATATAAATGACTTTTTTGGGTTGATAAGGAAGCATGGTGGTACTGTAATAGGATATGCAGATGATATAACCATAATAATAAATGAATCTACAGAAAGAAAAGTGGGAGATAAAGCAAAGGAAATCCTGAAAATAGTAAAACAGTATTTCTTAAACTTAGACCTAATGATAAATTTAAATAAGACATGCTGGATAAAGTTTGATCTCAAGAAGTGTTCAACAAATATAAAAATTACTGTTGATGGTGAAAGTATTCCAGAAACATGCCAAACAGAATTTTTGGGGGTAGTAATTGATAAACACCTAGTGTGGAAGCAACACATAGAACATATAATAAAAAAACTAATTGAAGGTATATACGTAATGAAACAAGTTAGATGAACAATGGATAATAAAACCTTAAAACAAGTGTATTATGTATTTATCTATTCACACATAAAATATGGGACATCTTAATGGGGTAATATAAATGCAAAAGAGGTGTTAAAAATATTCAGATTACAAAAGAAAGCTATCCTAATCATTGAAAATGTTCAGAGAAGATCTAGCTGTAGGCAGACATTTAAGAAGCATAACATTTTAACTGTTCCATGCATATACATGTATGATAGCATTAAATATGTAATAGAAAGGAATACACGTAAAAATAACTGTAATGTCCACTCATATAATGTAAGGAATAAAGCTGACTATTTTAGGACCACACTAACACTAAACAACACATCATTAGAAAGTATCGGAAAAGACATGTATAATAGATTGCCAGGTAAAATAAAGAATACTAAACTATGTAATATTAAGAATATAAAAAGGTATTTGTCAGAACAAGCTTTTTACAGTGTGGAAGAGTACAAAGCAAAAAACGGAAAATAAACAATGTACATTTTAGTTTCTAAGCAGTGCATATAGTAGACTTTTAGGTATTCTTTTATGTTTTTTGTATAACGTAAAATGACGTATCCTCTGTATAAAATATAGGGGATGAACAAATTGAAATTGAAATTGGTAAGATCTAACAATACTGGATGACTGGACCCATTTTTGTGTAGTGTATCTGCTTAGTACCAAACATGTTTATGAAGTGTGAATATATAAGACAGTTTGTAAAAGAGTCAGAAGCTCATTTTAACCTAAAAGTTAGTAAATACAGATGTGATAATGGTGCTGAATATAACAATGCACAATTTATTAACTGGTGTAAAGAGAGAGGTATTGCTCTCGATTTTACCATTCCGCATACTCCACAGTTAAATGGGAAGTCTGAACATTTAAATCTCACATTGATGAACAAAGCAAGAGCAATGATATTTTCTGCAAAATGTAACAAAGGGATGTGGGGCAAAGCAGTCCTGACAGCTGCTTGTCTCACAAATCAAAGTCCTACTAGAGGCTCAAACACCACGGCAGCAGAGAAATGTTATAAGAAGAAACCAGATCTGAGTGGACTTCAAATATTTGGTAAAAAGGTGCATGCAAAAGTACTAAAGCCTTTAAAAGATATGGATAACAGAAACAAAGAAGCAATGCTTGTTGGATATGTTAATAATGGCTATAAATTATGCGATCCAGATAAGAGTAAAATCTTTGTGAGTAGAAATGTAATGTTCACTCCTTCATTCTTTTGTTAAAATGAAAAGTAAAGAGAAGAAAATATGCAGAGCAGACTACTACTTTCCTCTCTGAACCTTACTCTTTATATCTCACGAGAACCACTACCACATCCTGTGAACAGAACTGGTAATGCCCATGCTTTCATATCGTTTGTAAGGATGCATACCCTAGGCCTATCTATACTGAGAGCACTGCAACTGTCAGCCCCATATGGTCCTCACAAATCCATGGTTCCTGTATCAGAGAGATTTGTATCCTTTCAGTCATTAGTCTTTGCACAAGCACCCTAGTTTCTATGAAGCTATGCTGTAGCTTGGCCTGCATACAATGAATTACATTTGAAGTACCTACCATGTGTATCTATGCTCTCTTCTTGCCCTCCTTAGCTCCAGCTGCCAGCAAACTGAACGATGCTAGGCCTGTGCCGCAAAAGAGCTTTTTCTTTCTTCTAGGATTTCGTTTGCATAAGCCGAGTCTATACTGACCACAAGTCAATGCCTCTGGACTCCATGTTGTGCTCTAGCACCCTCCACTGCCGCGTCTCAATATTCAGTTCTGACGAACCAGACGCCTCAAAATGGCATCCGTCTTCACAGGCGGTCCTGGGATCCAGACCGTCAATCTCTTATACGTAAGGAGAGCATCCATACCAACCAATTTTAGATTGGAGCCCCCCCACGCCATCATGTTAGGCACCATACCGGTAAGCGACTGTGAATTCTCGTCCAGGCAAAACACTAAGGCTGCCCCCTTAGCCAGGTAGCAGTCAACAAACTGAAGAACCATGTCAGAATCATCCAGTAGCTCATCCTCAAGCCTGCCGACAGCTGTCTGAATATTCAATAGCTGTTCCAGTGTAATCGTGCCTCAGGATAGGCCTCATTTAAGAGAGCCATCTCGACCCTAGGCCGTTTCAATGGCTGGCCTTCCTCCGATGTGGTAGAAGGCCTTGGTCGCTTCTTGAGTGAAGAAGGGATGTTTCCCCCATTAGAGGGGTAGAGGAGAACAGACTCGACCTCAGCAAAAGTAGAGGGCACAGTTACCCCTGCACCTCCCCCGCAACTGGCCTTGCCAGCCTCCTTCTCCTCTTATCCGCTCCAGATATCCCTTTAGTTTTTATCTTTAGAGAGCCCAACTTACTGGATAGTTCCACCAGATCGATAACCTTGCCTTCCTCAGCTTCTGGTTCCTCCTCTTGCGAGGCCTCAGAGGCTTTGGCCCTGGAGTCCCCGTTAGGGAGCCCTCTGACCTCCTATTTTCCCTTGGAATGTTCTCCTTAGAACCTGAGTCCCCACTAAAGAAGCTCCCTGATTCACTGCATTCCATTGCCAAGGCCCGATCTATCGTGGTTTTATCAGAGTCCCCAGCTATAGAGCACTCGGCTGTTTAAATTTATCAGGCACAATTATTGGCCCATGTATACGGGGAATGATTTATCAACTACTCTTCGAGCCCTGCAGAAGAAGAAGGTATACGATACAATGGGGTTCGTCCCAGTTCCCAGAGAGATCGTTCGAGGCACCATTTACTTCCGGTGCCTTTCAGTCCTCAGCACGATGCCTTCCACCTTGGCTTGGTTAGGAAAAAAGCAGATGAAAACAGGGAGAGTTGGGGAGATAGGTCGTTTTAGGACGTTCTACGTCCGGCTCCTCTGTATGAGACCTGCCCGACATGGGTGACCCTTCTGGTAGCATAGCTACTGTCTACCATCGTTATAGCTCTCAGGCTCGTTAGAACACACAAACCCCTCTGCCTGCATGGTCAGTGCTATAATAAGGCAGCATCCCCCGTGAACTGCTGGAGGGTGTAGCTACGACTGTTGTAATGTGGATAAATGAATGTCTCGATAACGCAGAGATAGGAAGTGCTATTGAGACAGCTAGGACTAAATCTAATTTGTCTTAAACACCAAACAGATGTTCACTGATCTTTTGCAAAAGTTGAACTATGCCTTAAAAATGTGTGCGCCGGAAACTTTCATGATATTATCTCATAAAGGAATAGGAAAGCGAGATATTTTCATGACTACAGTTCTAATGACTAGGGGAACAGTTAAGTTGGAGTTTAAGGTTGACAATAAAACTATATATCTAAACATAGTTGAAAATAATTTCCATGCCATTACACTGTGATCCATGTGAAACAAGTCATAAACAAAAGCTATACATGCAAAGCATTGTGTGTTACATGTTTTGGCTCCACTCAGCTAGGAAAAAGATCTGTATAGCATTGTAAAGACTATAACTGCAAGGAACAATGTTTTGGCCAAAACAACAATGAAGTATATGTTACTGTTAACAAATGTTTATATTGTAATAAAATATGTCAAAGAAACGAAAACCATAAGGTTGGATAGGAAATATGTGTAAACTGCCATAGATAAGTAAATACAAAAACTTATCTGTGTTACATGCAGCGGAAAAAGCCGTAAGGATGGAAAATGTACAAGAAGATTAGATGATAACCATTACATACAAAGAAAACGTAAACATAGTAACTAAATATAGCAAACAAGGAAGTGATGAACTTGCACTTGAACATGTCGAAGGGAATTAAGCTGAGTTTGATCATGATGTAGAATTTGTGGATCGTTCCAATGAATCCTTACAGAAAGAAAAAGGAATGGGATAGATGGACAAAGGTAAACAATATGACAATCATGCTACCTTCGACAACCCTCTTTCAGTTTCAGAATTAAAAACAAGTGCTGTAAAACAAATACACTATAAAAACATACACAAACCCACTTATGTAGTTTCTGAATATGCTTCTGGAAACGACAGCGATGAACTTTAAAGTGAGAAACGTCGAGAGAACATAGCACAGAATCCTAGATTGTATGATTGGTAAACGAAATGAAAAAGGGATAGGTACCTTCCTCATTTCTTCCATACAACACAGAACCAAAATTATGTAGGACGAATGTATGCATATGTCTATGGGTTTATCTTTTTTATTCCTTCCCTTATTTGTTTTGGAGGGTTCAAATCAGTATTATTCTGTTTAAAAATGACGAAAATGTGCATCAAATGGCTGAACGTGCAATTGAAGTAAGACACGAGGTAGTCCACCTGCCCCATGACATTGTCAGTACAATCCCTTTGAGTTAACGAGTACTCAAATAAAGTTAATGTAATGCTTT
Source organism: Mantis religiosa (assembly GCA_030765055.1). Taxonomy (NCBI): domain Eukaryota; kingdom Metazoa; phylum Arthropoda; class Insecta; order Mantodea; family Mantidae; genus Mantis; species Mantis religiosa. Next base: position 295,812 of record CM060955.1, on the reverse strand, counting down.
GGCATTTGTAGATTTTATCCAAATGTTATGTTTTATGATAAACTTCCTGTTGGACATTCAATAAAGTATTAAATCCATAAAATTACGATTCTGTTTCGGATGAACTAAATGTCAGGTACAACCGCTGCCAAACCTATATAATTTTGTACTAGTTACCAATTAAAGAAGAAAACTGATATATCCATTATCTGGTAAATGCGTTTTTTAAGTCTTTTGTGTAATATCATATCTTAATGAAGCTTGGTAAATCTCATGCTGAATTATGGATATGTGAGCTGACTGCTACTGTATATTTTGGTTATAGTGTATATTTTTTTTCATTTTTCTAAGTTTGTGGGTAAACTTAATCCAGAGATTATTAATATTTAGATCAGTCGTATTTTTTACACATCTGCTTCACTTTCGTACCTATTTTGAGGACATGTTTCGCAAATCATTGTTGGCATCTTCTGCTCTTATGCGACTAAAGCTTGATCCAGTGGTGTGGTGGGTGTGGGTAATTCTGAAGTTGCTGCTGCCATCTGTTGATTTAGTGATGAACTTAAATGTGGGATTCTTTTCTGGCGGGATTTCAAAGTTCATTAGTTGGTTTTTATGCTTTTCTATGTATATTCTCTCCCATATGACGAGTTCACTATGTTTTTGTACGTATTTTAGTAATTCTGTGCTATCTTCAATTTCATGATTTTCAGACCAGAAATGAGCTGCTATTGCGGACTTATCAATATTTTTGTATCTTAAATGCCTGAAGTGTTCTTTCTTTCTAGTGCCTATGTTTCCTTTTGTCCTCCCTCCCTAGGGCGCTTCACTGTGGTGTTCCAATACAGTTAAATCTCGATTTATCCAGAGAGTTTGTGTCAGTTTACTTAATAGCATTCCTCAACCCTATTATATACTTACTAGGAACTATTCGTGTGGCCATTGTAAACAGCTTTCAACCTTTTCCCACCCTATTCCTGTAATTGTATACAGATATACAATTAGAGGGTGAACATGGTTTGTGCTTGTTAACTTTTTAGAAAAGTTTAATTGGTGTACAGATATATATTGTGACTTTGTGGGTTCGTGAAATAACAAGACGAGGTTACAAACGCAAAAACTACACTTTATTTTCTAGCAATACACCGTTTACCATTACAAATTGCTAGATTACCTCAAACACTGTTTATTTTTTAAACACTTCTCTCAACTGTCTGTCGCTTCCGGTAACGATCGGCCCCAAAGTTTCCCGAATCTCCACCGACCATCATTTATTCATCGGCTTCGCGAGTCTACCGCCAGGGTGACACTGCTCCCTCCTCAAGGCTGGTCGTCCCGAACAGCGCCTTCGTAGCGGGCCAGGCGATTCAGGTGTACCACCAAATCTTTCCTCGGGGCACCTTCTGGATGCGGTAGACCACGTCGTTAATCCTCTTCACCACACGGTACGGTCCTTGCCATGGCTGCTGAAGCTTCGGGAAACGTCCGTTGGTCCGGGTCGGGCGTTACAACCAGACCAGGTCACCTTGCTGGAACCTTGGCTGTTGGCTTGCCTGTCGTATCGGGTTTTCATGCGGTCGCTCGCCTTCTGGATGTTCTGGCGAGCCATCTCGTGCATGTCGTGGAGGTGGTCCACCAAATTCTCCACACCCCTCAAGAGTGGCCCCAAGTCTGCGTCCGCCAGGTGCTCCCTCCTCAGGCCTGCGCTATCCCCGCCATCCGCAGGCACTGCCTTGACTACCCGAACTGCTGCGGAACTAGCGTCCGCGTTACCGTGACTCTTCCCTCTGCGATGTTCCGAGGTGAAGTCGTACTCCTGCTGCCTCTGGACCCAACGTGCTGTCTGGCCTTCCGGTCGCGCCATTACCATCACCTCGCTCCTCGCGGGCACAACCACGTCTTCGTTCAAGATCACCCTGCAAATTCCAAGGCGCTCTTCTGGTTGACGGAGTATAACCTCTTCTCCGTTGAGCCTCAGGACCTTCATGCCGACGTCGAACGTCGCCTCGTGGCTCCTGAGGGCATCCAATCCCAGAATCACCTCCCAAGCCACCTTCACGACGAACATCCACAGACGCACGGCGCTCCGTCCCAAGGTCAGCTCCAACAGGGCCTCCTTTTCCACAGGCAAGGTGTCGCCCGATGCCAAAACAAGCTGGTATGGTCGGCTCGGCTTCCTCGTCGGCAAACCATTCGCCACGTCAGGTCTGATGATGCTCACGGCTGCCCCAGTGTCCACTAGCACGCGGCATGGCTTTCCTCCTACCCAGCAGTCCGCGATGAGGCTGACATCCATACGCCGGCTGACGGCGTGGATTGTCACTCGAGGGGATGGTGGTAATGGCGCCGACGTGCCCCTCTCCACGCCGGGCCTTACTTGTTCTTCCCGCTGCCCTTCCTGGTGTGGGCAGGCTCTCTGCAGGTGCCCGGGCTGTCCACACCCCCAACACAGGCCACTAGGTGTTCGCCGGCCTCCCTGAGCTGGTCTTCTGTCTCCAGCGTAGCGCACACTCCTCGTTCTCGACGACGGGATAGCTGTTACCTTGGTCGCCTCCATCCTTAATGCTGCTGTCAGCGCCTCGTGGATGGTTTTATAATCGCCGAGCATTAGGCGCTGACGAATCTCCGTGTCCCGTACCCCGTCGACAAAGTTGTAGGCGGCTTCCCGGGATACGAACTCCAGTGGCAGGTCAATCAGAGCCTTGCTAGCTAGCTGCTCAATCGCTATGGCTAACTCCTGCAGCGTCTCCCCCGGCTGCTGTGACCTTGCCTTTAGTTGGCTGCGGTACGCTGCGGCTAAGCGGTGGTTCCCAAAACGATTCTCCAGGGCGTCCCAGATGTCCTTGGGCGCCGCCGTGTCTGCACCGCGTTTAGGACTTCCACGGCCCGTCCCTGGAGGCTGGCTATTAGCTGTGTGGCCTCCTCCTCCGGTGACCATCTGTTATGCTTGGCCACTGTGTCGAACTGGCGTCGGAAGACCTCAAATGTTGACGCGCCAGCATATTTCGGCGGTTTCACGCGCGCAGATGTTGTGTCGCGTCCCGGCGCGTCGGCCTTCAAAACCTTCAGTTTCCGGCCGACGACGTCCTCGACTATGGCGTTCAGGGACTTGACGCTGGTGTCGGCCTTTCCCTCCAGGTCGTCAACGCGGCTCGCCAGGTCCTCGACGCGCTCGTCCACTTGGCCCATCCGCTTGCCCAGCTCCGTCACGTTATCCCTCACGCCGGCCAACTGTTCTTCAAACTTCACGGCAAGGTCCTCGTTTGCTGCTTTCATCTCCGTGGCCAGGCTGTCGTTCGCTGCCCTCATTTCTGTGGTCCATTCGGTCATCTTTGCGGTCATTGTCGTGGCCAAGTTGTTATTTGCCGCTTCCGTCTTCGATGTTATTTCCGCGGCCAGGTTGTTATTTGCCGCTTCCGTCTTCGCTGTTATTTCCGCGGCCAGGTTCCGTTTTTGCAGCGAGGTTTCCATTTGCCGTCTTCATTTCTTCCATTTTCTCTAAAATCTTTGCCAATGCAGCTTCCATTATCGTATATCCCACTTCTGACACCAGTTGTGACTTTGTGCGTTCGTGAAATAACAAGACGAGGTTACAAACGCAAAAACTACACTTCATTTTCCTAGCAACACACCGTTTACCATTATAAATTGCTAGATCGCCTCAAAAAGTGTTTATTTTTTAAACACTACTCTAAACTGTCTGTCGCTTCCGGTAACGATCGGCCCCGAAGTTTCCCGAATCTCCACCGGCCATCATTTATTCATCGGCTTCGCGAGTCTACCGCCAGGGTGACAATATTTTAGAACTGGCGTCTGACCTTGCTCAAATGTGCGCAAGTGACGTAATTCAGGTCAATGTTAGGGGTGAAGTCTCTGCTTCCACCACAGTGTGCTGATAATGCTAGTGAGTTAGATGACAGATGACTAACTTTCAACCCCTTTTGTCTTACAAATAGACAAATGGACTCGACCGTAAACTACTGCACAACATTACGTCACACGCCAGCTCTAAAATAACTCTGTCTCTACTGTGCCTTTCAAATGGAATATTTGTCCCTGACTGCTACGAGGCCAGCAACCAGTAGGAGTTCTGTGATGTAATTCCTCGTAAGGGATGTGACAGGCGCCAAGTGAATCCATCACTAATACTGTTTGCGCTATGACAAAAGTTCAAATCTTGCAAAAATTATTCCAGAGAAAGTAGGCAGGTATGTTTCTAGAATAATCGCAAAAACCTTATATTTTTGATATCTCATAAATCTCATAATTTTATATTCAGTACTGATATCTCTCAAAAAGTTTTCTTAAGATCTCAAAGAGCTCGTTTGTGCCACTTTTTAATGAGTTCTCCATATATCCCATCCAAAAGTTCTGTGTTTCAAATCCCTGCTACGGCATTGGATTTTTTAGTCTGACTCTAACTTTCTATAGCCATAGGCTCCAACTGCTTTCGCAGATTTTAATAATCCAAATGTTATTTCAACAATTTCTATATCCAATTCAAAATTAACGTCTTTAGTATTAAACATGGAATAAGTTTCATTTATAAATTCATATCTATCTTGTAACAGTTTTGTCAAAATGTTCCTTCCATATCCTTACTGGAATATATCATAATTGTTTTATGTTTTGGTATTTTTGTGAAGTTGTTCAAAAAATTCTATGATCTCGTACACGTTTTACCGCATTGACCTCTGTATTTCGTAACATGTTTCTTCTCGAATTCTATTTTGCTCTGTGACACCTGTTTTCTAATTTTAGCTTGTGTGTTTTAAAATTCAGTTCTCTGTTCCATACTCTCAGTATTTATAATTTAATTTCTTTGTTTATTTCCTCTTTAATCTTATTACTCCATAAGTAAATCTATTTGTTTGTGATATTGTTAATTTTTCCCAAAAGTCTCTGAGCCTGCTTCATGTATATTTGTTATAAGATATTTATATAACTCTCCAGTTGTATCCCATGCCTAAAATTTGGGGTAAATTGCAACAATGCAAAGAGATGAAAAAGGATTAATGGAACATAACTATAAAGATATCAGAATGGAGTACAGAAATTGCAATCATGGTCTATAATAAGGGAAGAACCGTTGGCATTTAGTGAAATACTTGGTCTCAGTGGTTTGTTTTCAGCAAGATAAGGTTAGCTATTGAAATGAAATAAGAACACAACGTGCGGTAACTGTGAGATACCTAAGAATATTTGTCAGCAAAGAAAAGGATGCCGAAATGTTTGTAAAAGCATTAGGAAAGCTAATATGAAAAGATGATTCAACTGCTGATGGCCTGTGTCATCCTAATACAATTCATCTCTTTCGCAAACGACTTCATAAAAACAAATTACCTGCGTGCTTTAACACAAATGCGAGTCATAGACTACCGTTCATGGTAATTGGTCAATCGCCATGCCAACGTCGTTTTCAGTACAATGCAGATTGCATTACCATCAATATTACCTCAGAAGGAGGCACCTCCAGACGGAAGCTACAAGGGAAATTTTTATCAGCCATCAGAATATATCAAAGCTAAAACTAACACAAAATGCTATTTGACGGAGGATCTACTAGAGGCACAGGAAGCAATCTACTTATGTGGTTTCACTTTCAAATGAACAGAAGCCATGAATACTGTCTCCCAATTATTGGAAGGCGTGACTGACAGCTGAGTGGGGGATAGGAGGCATTCAGGCCACGCCTACACATTTATCTTGTGGCGTTGAGGGAATTGTTAGAAAGTATCACGGGCCATTGTACCGTCTCTTTCCCCTCCCCCTGACGTCTGGAACGATCGGGACGATTGTTCTAGCCGCAAAGCTTCGAGATGCAGCAATTTGCCTATATAAGCGGCGCATTAGACGATTCAGGCAGTTCCCAGTTCTCAGTCCGCAGTCCCGAGTTCTTAGTCAGATCGAAAGTACGATTTGTCGCTGAGTAGCGAGTGCAGTGTTACGTAATAGTGGGTGTGGAGTGGACCTGTGACAGACGAACAGGTGGATTGTAATTGTATGCGCTACGTAATTCTATGTAGTCGGCAAGTGTACCAACTGTAATTCGGTGGATATAAAGAACATTTTAGTTTGTGCAACTGGACTTTTAATTTCACGAACCCACAAAGTCACAACTGGTGTCAGAAGTGCGACAATATGGAGGCTGCATTGGAAAAGGCTTTGGAGATGTCGGAAATGAAAGCAGCAAATGACAACTTCGCTGCCAAAACAGAAGCGGCGAATAACAACCTGGCCGCGGAACTGGAGAAAATGAAGACGGCAACTAACAACCTGGCCGCGGAACTGAAGGAAATGAAGACCGATTTGACCACGGAAATTAAAGCGGCAAACGAGGTCCTCGCCGCAAAATTTGAAGAGCTGTTGGCCGACGTAAAGCAAGACGTCACGGAGCTTGGTTAGCGCGTCGAAGACCTGGCGAGCCGCGTTAACAACCTGGTAGGAAAGGCCGACAGCAGTGTGAAGCCCCTGAAAGCCATGGTGGAGGTCGTCGTCGAAAGGAGGTTGCAGGATTTGAAGGCCAATGCGCTGGGACGCGACACAAAATCGGCGCGCGTCAAACCTCCAAAACACGACGGCGCGTCAACGTTCGAGGTCTTCCACCGCCCGTTCGACACGGTGGCCAGGCATAATAAGTGGTCACCGGAAAAAGAGACCGCACAGCTAATAGCTAGCCTCCAGGGACGGCCCACGGAAGTCCTAATCGCGGTCCAGACGTCGGCGGCTCCCAAGGATATCTGGGGGGCTTTGGAGAACCGTTTCGGGAACCACCGCCTAGCCGCAGCCTACCGCAGTCAGCTGAAGACAGGTTTGCAACGGCCAGAGGAGACGCTGCAGGATTTTGCCCTGGCGATTGAGCAGCTGGCTAGCAAGGCCTTGGTTGACCTTCCGCCGGAGTTCGTATCCCAGGAAGCCGACTACGCCTTTGTCGACGGGATACGAGACACCGAGATACGTCAGTACCTAATGCTCGGTGGCCGCGCCGTGGCTCAGTGATTACACCGTTTGGCTCTCACCAGGGCGGTCCGGGTTCGATCCCAGGCGACCGCAAAGTGAGATTTGTGATGGACCATACGGCGCTAGTTCGGGTTTTCTCCGGGATCTCCGATTTCCCCCGCCCTCTCATTCCACTGGTGCTGCATCTTCATCTCATGTATCATCAGTGTCAACGCCTGCGGTGCCGTATGTAGTAAAAGTGGGCGCTAAACACTACACATTTCATTTATAATGCTCGGTGACTACACAACCATCCACGAGGCGTTGACGGCAGCATTGAGGATGGAGGCGGCCAAGGTGACAGCCAGCCCGACGTCGAGAATGAGGAGTGTCCGCTACAGCGGAGACAGAAGACCAACCGAGGAACGCCGACGAAGACCTAGTGGCTTGTGTTGGGGATGTGGACAGCCGGGACACCTGGAGAGAGACTACCGACACCTGGAACAACAGTCGGAAGAACGAGTAAGGCCCGGCGTGGCGAGGAGCACGTCGGCACCGTCCACACCATCTCCTCGAGTGACACTGCGTGCCGTCAGCCGACGGATGGATGACATCCTCATCGCGGACGGTTGGGTGCAAGGGAAGCCGTCTCGCGTGCTGGTGGACAACGGGGCAGCCGTGACCATCATCAGATCCGACATAGCCAAGGGTTTGCCATCCAGGAAGCAGAGCTCACCATACCGGCTGATGACGGCATCGGGCGACACCTTCCCTGTAGAGAAGGAAGTCCTGCTGAAGCTGACCTTGGGACGGAGTGCCGTGTGTCTGTGGGTGTTCGTCATGGAGGTGGCTGACGAGGTGATTCTGGGACTGGATGCCGTCAGGAGCCACGAGGCGAAGGTCGACGTCGGCAGGAAGGTCCTGCTGCTCAACTCCTTCAACCCGAAGAGCGCCTTGGAATCTGCAGGGGTTGTCTTGAACGAAGACGTGGTTGTCCCCGCAAGGGGCGAGGTGGTGGTGACGGCGCGACTGGAGGACCAGCGCACCAGGAACATGATGCTGGACCAGAGGACGCCTATACACGGAGTATGTGTATCCAAGGCATTGTTGCCGTGCCGAGAGGTGCCAGTGAGATTGCTAAATCCAACGGACACCGATTACGACGTCCAGGCCGGAACGGAGTTGGGAACGTGCGAGCCCATGGTAAGCGTAACAGCAATCGACAAGACACAGGACCTGGTGCCGACCCAACACCTGGGGCTCCGGCTAGAAGGCCTACTGGAGAGGACGGCCGACCACCTGGCCCCAGAATAGCTGGAGAAAGTTCGACAACTGCTGAGACGATACCAGCGCGTCTTCAGCCAAGGTAGCAGTGACTACGGCCGCACGGACAAAGTGCTTCACCGCATCGACACCGGGGTCGCCCGGCCTATTCGGCAATCACATTGACGCGTTCCGCTGGCGAAGCAAGGGGCAGTACGAGACCTGCTGGAGGACATGAGATCCAGAAAGGGTGATTGAAGGGTCTGGCAGCCCTTGGTGTTCCCCTGTAGTCTTGGTGACGAAGAAGAACGGCGAGTTACGCTTCTGCGTGCACTACAGGAATCTGAATGCTGCCAACCGGAAGGACTGTTTCAACTTACTTCGGATTGACGACACCCTGGACACGCTTGCTGGTGCACAGTGGTTCTCGACCCTGGACCTGGAGTCGGGCTACTGACAGGTAGCTCTAGACTTGAGAGACAAGCAGAAGACCGCATTCTCAACAGGCCAAATACTCTGGGAGTTCACAGTTATGCCCTTTGGCCTCTGAACGCACCAGCTACCTTCCAACGCCTCATGGAGTCAGTGACGTGAGGACTGACTTACGATGCCTGCCTGCTATACCTGGACGACACCATCATCGTCGGTAAGACCTTCGAAGACCATCTCGAGAATCTGAGTAAGGTGCGACAGAGACTGCAGGCGACCAACTTGAAGCTGAACGTGAAGAAGTTCCAGCTCTTCCGCAAGGAACTGAACCACTTGGCCACATAGTCTCGGCAACCGGAGTGGCCACAGACCCGGAGAAGACACAGGCTGTGGGATATTGGCCTCGCCCAAAGGATAAGAAAGAGTTGCGCAGTTTCCTGCGGCTGTGCAGTTATTAACGACGCTTCATAAAGGGGTTCTCCAAAATCGCCGAGCCCCTCACCCGCCTGATAGAAGAACACCGACCTTACGTGTGGACGGAGGACGTAGAAGACGCTTTCCAGGACCTAAAAAAGACACTGTGCAGTGCTCCTATTCTAGGACTTCCGCAACCAGGCGGCGCCTTCATTGTGGACACCAACGCCAGCGACCATTGCATTGGGGGCGTTCTATCGCAGATCCGGGACGGTCATGAGTGGGTGATAGCCTACTACAGCAAGACGCTATCCAGGGCAGAGAAGAACTACTGCGTCACCCGGCGAGAAGTACTGGCGGTAGTAAAGACCTTGGAGCACTTCCACAAGTAAAGTACGGTCAGCCATTCCACATGATAACTGACCATACCGCCCTAACCTGGCTATTGAGCTCTAAGAACCTGGAAGGCCAGACAGCACGTTGGGTCCAGAGGCTGCAGGAGTACGTCTTCACCTCGGAACATCGTAGAGGGAAGAGCCACGGAAACCCAGGCGCTATGTTCCGAAGACCCTGTCCAGAAGAGTGCGGCCAGTGCACAAGAGTGGAAGAGAAGGAGCGTGTCGCATCAGTCCGAGTAGTAACGGCAGTACCTGTTAACGACTGGGATAGCGCAGGCCTGAGAAGGGAACAGCTGGCGAACGCAGACTTGAGGTCACTCTGGAGGGAAGTGGAGACAGGGACGAGACCAACCTGGAAGGATATCGCACCAAGGAGCGCCACCTACAAGTCGTACTGGGCCCAGTGGTACTCGTTGAAGATCTCAGAGGGCGTGCTGTTCCGAGTATGGGAATCACCCGATGGGAAGACACAGAGAGAACAGTCTATACTTCCCCGGAGTAAGTTCCCGGAAATCTTGGAGGAAGTGCTAGCCGGTACTTCAGGAGGACACCTGGGAGCGAACCGAGTGATTGACAAACTACGACAGCGCTACTACTAGGTGAGGCTCCGAGCAGACGCTGAGATATGGTGCCCTCAGTGTCACGTGTGCGCGTCGAGTCACGGCCCCCAAACTAGGAGCCGCGGTCGCAGTACAGCGTCGGAGCGCCATTGGAACTGATCGACGTTCATATAGCTGGACCGTTCCCACTGTCCGACCGAGGCAACAAGTACCTGATGGTAGTCGTGGACTACTTCACCAAGTGCCCGGAGGTGTTTGCCATCCCGAAGCAAGAGGAGAAGACTATCACCGACTGCCTTGTGGAGCAAGTGTTGTGCTGATTTAGGGTGCCGTTAGAGCTCCACAGTGACAAGGGCACCAATTTTGAGTCCAAGTTGATGAGGGAGGCACTAGAAAGACAAGACCCGCACAGCACTTCAACATCCCCAGTCGGATGGCATGGTCGAAAGGTACATCAAGACCTTAGAAGAACATCTGAGGACGGTCGTGGACTCCTGCTGTCCTACCGCTCGTCTATACACGACACAACTGGGATGAAACCAGCCAGCTTAATGTTCGGCCTAGAGTTACGCCTCAACTGGTATCTGGCTTTTGGAAGCCCTCCGGAAGCGAAACAGCCAGCGACCGAGTATGTGGAGAACCTGCTGGACCACCTCCACGACATGCAGGAGATGGCTCGCCAGAACATCCAGAAGGCGAGCGACCGCATGAAGACCCGATACGACTGGCAAGCCAACAGCCAAGTGTTCCAGCAAGCTGACCTGGTCTGGCTGTACCGCTCTACCCGGACCAAGGGACTCTGCCCGAAGCTTCAGCAGCCATGGCAAGGACCGTACGGTGTGGTGAAGAGGATTAACGACGTGGTCAACAGCATCCAAAAGGTGCCCCGAGAAAAGATGTTGGTGGTACACCTGGATCGCCTGATCCGCTACGATGGTGCTGTTCGGGACGACCAGGTAAGAGGAGGGAGCAGTGTCTGCCAATTATCGGAAGGCACGACCAACTGAAGCTGAGTGGGGGACAAGAGACATTTAGGCCACGCCTACACATTAATCTTGTGGCGCTGAGGGGATGGTTAGGAAAGTATCACGGGCTATTGCACCGTCTCTTTCCCCTCTGCCTGACGTCTGGAACAATCGGGATGATTGTTCGAGCCGCGAAGCTTCTAGATGCAGCGATTTGCTTATATAAGCGGCGCATTAGACGACTCAGGCAGTTCCCAGTTCTCAGTCCGCAGTCCCGAGTTCTTAGTCGGATCGAGAGAGTGAATTGTCGCTGAGTAGCGAAATGCAGTGTTACGTAATAGTGTGGAGTGGACCTGTAACAGACGAACTGGTGGATTGTAATTGTGTGCGCTATGTAATTCTATATAATCGGCAAGTGTGCCAACTGTAATTCGGTGTAAATAAAGAACATTTTAGTTTCTGCAACTGGATATTTAATTTCACGAACCCACAAAGTCACAATACAATATATAATGTAACTACATTATAAAGCTGGTGAAAGAATTGGCCATCCGTTTATGCACAGTTGGAAGCAATCGTATTAGTTAGCGATGAGACAATCAATTTGAAATAACTTACTGCAGACATCTACTATATCAAAATGTTCTATAAACTTATGGATAGAGCTGTGGGTGTTTGAATGGCAAAAATTGTGAGACAGACCAAGATTTAACAGATGAAATATATAAAAGCATACTGGAATGTGCACAAGAAGGGTACAGGATGACGGTTCATGAATGCTAACACTGCTAGTGCTGACACACTCCTAAATATAACAACCAGATACATCAAGCGACTGTGTAATAAAGCATGTAGCCAATGAGTATAATCATTCCAACAACTAAAAACTCCGGACAACCTTCATCATGATATTAGAGTAAGTGTACACAAAGGCTAGGTATTCCGTGAAAAGGAATGTGTCTTGCAAGTAATAAAGAACAGCCCAAATATAGAACAGATGGAGTCAAATTGAAACATTTGATGCCATAGCCAGTTTATGAACATGGATCACCTAGTCTCCTTCTGGTTGGTCTAACAATTGAGCTACCACGGCCAACATGCCAGTATGACATTAATTCTTCAACTGGGTCTTATTATCCCGCTAAACCACTAGAAATTCAAACATAGGTACACAAGAGACAACTGTAATGGTGACTTAAAAGAATTACCTTAGAGGCTCGGGTTTCATTCCAGGGGACAGCAAAGTGAGATTTGTGGAGGATAACGTGTCGCTGGGACAGATTTTCTCCGTGATCTCCGGTTTTCCACGCCATCTCATTCCACCGGTGCTCTATCTTCATCTCCTGTATCATCAGTGTCACCGCTTGCGGTGTTGCATGTAATAAAGCCAGGCGTTTAACACTACACATTTCACATTTAAGTACCTTAAGTCCCGACTTAACTGGAACTGCACCTGGAGTGAGTTCATGGTATTTTGAGATGCATAAACCCAGCATTAGTAGATGACAATGCAACACCCCATTACTGCACAAATAACCATTGACAAAATTCAGGAATTGGGAGCACTCAAAGTGTTACCACTCCCAGCATACAGCCGTAATCTTACAACATCAGATTATCATGTTTTTTGATCCATGGCTCATTTGAAGCAATGCAAGTAGGTGTCACCGAATTACACCAGAGACTGGTACCGTCGTGGAATAATAAACCTCGCTGAATGATGTCCCATAATGGTCCATACTCTGAAAATTAGTTAAGTGATTGTCAGAACACATTTCAAATCATTGTTGTTCTTAAAAAACTACATTGGTTATGAGACAGTATTTAAATGTTGTCCATAACAAAGCTAAATATTTTACCAGTGCTCTGTTATCTTAGATTTATGGAGCATAAAAGAATTCAAGAACCAATAAAGAGACCTTTTAACAAAATTAACTGTTTTTTTTTCAGACCCAATATACAATGAGATGATCAGAACCATTAATAAAAGTCAATACAGTTTACTGCATTATGAGAGACTGTACATGAGAACAGTCACAGAATCTGTAACTTAAGTCTAATTTTTTTTTTTTTTTGGGGGGGGGGGTAACTTTACGTATTCCGTTAAGTCATATCGGACGGTAAATGAAATGGGTGAAATGATACTCAAATTGTGTCCAGGGTCCATGGAGCTTAGAGCTACCCGACATTCGTCTGTAAGGATAAGGGAAAACCCCGGAAAAACCTTATCCAGGTAACTCACCCTGACCGAGATTTGAACTCGGGACCTCTTGAATGAGAGGCAGACATGCTACCATCTACGCTACCAAGGCCGGCTTTAGTCATATTGATTTGTCATATCTTTCCACAGAATATGCAGAACAAT